>CM051238.1:35746303-36181303 GCA_027917425.1 Gastrophryne carolinensis
GACTGGGAAGTATCAATTAACCAGTCGGCCTCCCAGCCTTCCTCTTCCAGAATAGGGTCTAGGGCGAAAACAACCTCAAATTTTTCTGCTAAATTGCCCCTAATTCCCAAATAGGTGTCAACTGTCGTCAAGTCTGTCAAAGTTTCAATGTCGTGTAAAGCCATGACCATGAATCTATTGGGCCCTATCTTTTGTGGAACTTCATTTGTGTATTGGAGTCTGCACTCTAAACCCGGAACCTGCAGATCTGCTCCCACCATCTTTTCATAGGGGGTACTTTTGGCTATTGGCCTAGAATTCACTAACACTACAGCCTGTGTAAGGACACGATCCCACCCCCTCAGTGTGTGTGTAGGTGTGAGTTTGCGTATCTGCTCCTTTAACAACCCATTGTATCTTTCAATCAAACCAGCTGCCTGCGGATGGTAAGGGACATGGCACATCCAGTACACCCCCGAATCTTTGGCCCATTCTTGAACAGTTCTTCCAGTGAAGTGCGTCCCTTGATCGCTCTGAACTTCTTTTGGAACCCCATAGGCTAATGTCAGTTTCTGGAGCATCTGAAGGGTTGAAGCTTGATCTGCTCTTTTGCAAGGATGGACGAGTAAAAGTCCTGAGAAGGTGTCAACTGTAGTGCAACAATAACGCAGTCCATTGCTCCCTCGCGGAAGGGGGCCAATAAAATCCACCTGCCAAATCTCTGCAGGCCTAGTTCCTCTTTTTATGGATCCGGTGGAATGTTTTTGTAATGGCCACTGTCGAACCTCTCCACATACGGTGCAATTCTCTATCATAGTCTTTATCATGTCCATGTTTATCGGCAGGCCTCTCTGTCGAGCCCATTCATATGTGGCTTTCTGACCCAAATGCCCTGACTGTTTGTGGGCCCACCTAGCCAAGTTCATTGCAACAGGATCAGTCTCTTTAACCAAGGCCACCTTCGAAATCTCATCTGCCACCTGATTAAAATTGTCAAAATCCGGTACTAAGGGCATGTGTGCGTCAACATGGCCCACCCTTATGGTGCGGGAGTGGGCTTGTTCCCAAATGTACTCCCACAGGTCTTGGCCTCCCCACACAACTTTTCCATGGATTTTCCAGTCGTTTGATTTCCATGTGGGCATCCAGGCCGTGAGTCCCTTAAAAACTGCCCAGCTGTCAGTGTAGATGTTAATGCTGGGTGAAGGATCTTCTTGCAAAGTCATTAATACTGCTTTTAGCTCTGCATACTGGCTTGATCCTCCAATACCTGTCTCCTGAAGGACTGTGTCAGAGCTTGGGTTGTATGCGGCTGCGACCCACTGACGCCCTGATGAGTTGATTGTGGCAGAACCATCAGTGAACCATGCTGACTCTCTTTGGTCCACTGATAGGGATTCAAAGGATGGAGCTTCCTGGATAGGAGAAGTCTTAGGACGGGAACTTCTTCTTGTGACTCGGTGCTGGTAAAAGTAACAAGCCCAGCCAACTGTCTGGAGATTTCTCTGACAGCCCCAGCTGCAATTCCCCCTCTCTCCTGAAGATACCATTTCCACTTCATCAATGTCTGGTTTTGGGCTACAGTTGTCCTTGTGGTCAGTCCATTATCTCGCACCCACACTGCGATGGGCAGTGCAGTGTGGATGGTGACTGGGTCTCTACCAGTAATGGGCTCTACATGTAGAAGTGCCATGTATGCCCCAAGCAGGTACTTTTCCAAGGGCGTATATCTTCTCTGTGCCCCATTTAATTGTTTGGACCAAAATCCGATGGGTATGGCACGCTGTCCTCTCTTTTCATTGGGTTGCCACAAGCTCCAGGAAATCACGCTGTTCTCCTCCACTACATCCAACTGAAATGGCACGCCTGGTCTCACAGGCCCTAGCCCTTGGTGCTGCAAAATAGCTTCTTTAGCAGCGAGAAAGGCAGTTTGCTGTTCAGGACCCCATGAGAAATCAGTCTTTTTCCTCGTTACATTGTAGATGGGTCTGAGAATCAGTCCAAGGTGTGGGATAAATGACCTCCAGAACCCCACAACTCCAATGAACCTCTGCGCCTCATTCTTGGTGCTAGGGGGAGACAGTCCTTGAATAGTCTGCACGACTTTCTCAGGAATTCTTCTTGTTGGGCCGGTCCACATGATCCCTAGAAACTTAACCTCAGTGGCAGGTCCCTGAATTTTGTCCTTGTTAATAGCCCACCCTCGGGCTTCCATATGCTGCATCAGCAAAGGCAAAGCGGCAGTCACGTTTTCCTTTGTTCCAGAGATCATGATGTCGTCAATATAGTGAAATACTGCAACTTTCAGATTAATCATCTTCAAATCTCGGGCCACTAATCCGTGGCAGATGGTAGCTGAGTGCCTGTAACCTTGGGGGACGACTTTGAAGGTGTACTGGAGGCCATCCCAGCAGAAAGCAAACTGGTCTTGACTTTCTGAGTCTATTGGGATAGAGAAAAAGGCATTAGAGAGATCGATCGTGGCGTGATATTCTCCAGTCTCTTTAGCAATTCTTTCGACTATGGAGATCATATCAGGTACGGCTGCTGCCAACGGAGGAGTCACTTTGTTTAAACCCCTGTAGTCCACAGTCATCCTCCAGGAGCCGTCTGGCTTCTTTACTGGGAACACTGGAGCATTGAAAGGACTTACAGCTGGTCTAATGATTCCTACCCGTAACAGTTCTTGGATGGTTTCTCCAATCTCTGTGTGACCTCCTGGCAGCTTGTACTGCTTAAAGCATACCGGTTTCTCTGGTGGGGGGATGTAGACAGGGGTCCATTTCGCATGCCCTCTTACTACGGCCTTCACTGCCCTCATCAGATAGGGTTTGTGTTGATAGCCAAAAGTGAATTTGCCCAATTCAGTTTCAACCGACTGACCTAAAAGTACATCTATACCAAGGATGTTCTCTTCCAGGTCAGAAACCAACACATTTGCCCAGAAACCCGGCCCTTTACCAATTGCCAGTTTTACTCTCGTTCGGACTGCTGGTGTTGTCTGCCCTCCCAGTCCTTCTACATAAATGATTTCTCCCTTGTGATTGGAAGGATTCCCCTGCAAGAGGGTGACTTCTGCTCCAGTGTCTACTAGAGCCATGACATGAGTGGGGCAAGATGATTTTCCCCACCAAACAGTGACAGGTACATATGGGCGTCGGTCTCCCGCTGTCACTGCCCTCATTGCTTTTGCTGGAGACCCACCTTCCCTTCACAAGGTATGAGAAACTTCCCAGTTCCTCCTCTTGTGATTTTCTAAATCTGCCCCAGGGTACAAGGAAATGTTGTCTTTGTGGTGGGATTTGGAAATAACAGGGGAAATCTCATCCTCTTCTGATCCAGGGCTGCTATCACTAGAAATGGGCCTAAGTTGGGCGGGGTTACCTACTAACTGCTTCCATCTTTTTAATAGTTCTGCAGTAGGAATGCCATCAATTTCCTCTCTGGGTATACCCCCCTTTAACAAATCCACCCACATTTGTCTCCTTGTGATAACTATCCTGTTTTTTTCCTTATTTCCAGGCTCCCCACCCTTCACCACCTTTTTCCTTTCCATTACCCTTTGCTTCCTTTTATCTGATCGCTTAGGCCTTATTTCGTCTATGGACCTAACAGGCTTTGTCCTGCCTCCCCCCTCCAATTCTCCCAATTCACAGAGGAGGGCTGTAGCATCATGAATTCTACCCTGTGATCCTAAACCTCCTAATAATGACAACAATGGGGCTTTAAGGTTACCAGGGGCGAATTTCATTAGTTTAGAGCGCAGACTGGCTGTAAAAGGTTCCATATCAGGCCCCATCCAATCACGAATATGGCTTAGTCCAGTTATACAACCCATTTCCCTTAATCTGGAGGCACCCTCAGTTATATTGCTCCAGGGGTAGGTGTTTTCCAGATCCCTGGGATCAGCATATACCCGGACTATCCCATCTCTCACAAGATCTAACAGTGAAAAATTCACTGTAAAGTCTCGTGCTTTGCGCATTGCCTGGCGCAGTTGTGGGTCATGGGTCAATACACCCATGGCCACGGCTTCTTTACCTGACAAAACAATACTGTCGGCTCCCTCATCCCACAGTCGCAAAACCCAACTCATTAGAGGTTCCCCAGGTTTCTGTCGATATTGTTTTGCTAAGTCAGTCAATTCAGTCTGAGTATATTCCCGCAACTCCTCAACCTCAATGTCTTTGGGGTTGCGGTAATGTACTTCACCGTCAGCCATGTCTTCCCGGTCATGCTGTCTTTTCCTATGTTTAGTAATAAGGGGCCTAGCACATTTTTTAGGCTTTATATCCTCATCAGTAAACTCTACCACTATTTCTTCCTCACTGTCGCTAGGGGTTGAGTCACTATCACTATATGAGGGTACAGTAATCTTCCTTACTCTTTCTTTCTTAACAGGCTTTTGAACTCTCTTATTTCTTATAGCATTAATAGACTTACTCATCTGGAGTTTGTCTTCCAATTCCTCTGCTCTACCTGCAGCAGTTTTGAGGCACTCAGAAGCTACAGTAAGCTGATCCCTTAAAGCCTGCACCTCCCCCTCTGCTCTCTTTCTTTTGTCTGCCTCTGTATAGAGAGCGTGCACAAAAACCCAGCCCAAAGAAGCCACAATCTTTCTTGCTGCCTTATTTATAAATGACATTTCAAGAAGAAATTTTTGAAAATGGCTTGTAACTGTATCATCCCATACCTCATTTCCTGGGTTGGCATATTTGGCCAGTTCCTCTGCTAAAGGAAACCATGGCCCCTCTGTTGCCCAGCTTGGTATATTGCATCCCTCCTTTTTTCCTGATATGTTCTCGGCACCCTTTTTTCCCTTAAAGAGTCTGCGAAACATTGTTGCTTGGTAAAATACAAATAGATTACCCACAAAAGTGCAATATCAATCAGAAACTCAGTGTAATACCGGCACGAGCCCCCAATGTCTTGCTTGGGCGTAATTTGTCTAAAATTTACAAAATATATTTGCAGCCCTCAAATATATAAAGGAACTTAAGAGCTCAAATACACATATATATATATCAACAATTACGCCTTGTTGTCTAAGAGTTCACTGAAAAACAGTGAGTTTTGAGGATAATTGCATCCACAGATAACTATCACTACACAAGCAATCAGACACAGACCCCAGACAAAGGAAAAAACAGGTTTAACTAGTTTCCCGAGAACAATAGTTTCTATTGAGAAAAAGGAAAATAATGCAATAAAAGCCAATATAGTTACAAAAATGCAATTCAGTAGCTTAACAATAGTTCAACAAACTTATCTTAGTTAAGCTGGTTCCGATTCCAAGGTCACTTGGGTCTTCAGTTTCCAAACAACAGCAACAGTTCCATCATGCGTCTCCGGTTTGGGTGTGAGAGGGAAAGAGAGCGAAGTCCATCTTGCAATTCCTTTTGTCCGGCAATAGGACCGCCCCTCTTGACCAATCACATGTCTCCAAAATTGTCCAATGGGTGAATGCTATCTTATTAACCAATGGGAAATCTACACATATACCCATAGGAAGACAAGCCGCATGGTTTCAGCCATCTTGGAAACAGTCTTCAGCCATTTTGTAACATTCCAACTCAAACAATTTATACATTTATAGCAGATCAAACCCATAATGTGTCTGTAGCACTACAAGTAATAACATTTGTTATCAGTTAGTGATACAAAAGTTTCAAAGCCTCCTTACATAAAGCGCATGGATATAAGCACACCTGTTATTACTTGGTCTCTCGATTAAGGTTCCTTCCCCAAAGAGGCTCCATTTAATTTGTATTACACGTTTGTACCAAAAGTCTGGCTACCTCTTACAGGCGCAGATTTAAACCCTATCTTCCCCCAGCGCTGGTCTATACCTATTTATTTACACTGTGATTCTAATATTTACGTTGCATTTTTTATATTAGAGCTTCGCAGAGCAAACCTTGGGTCCAGCTTCTCCACTGATCTCCATCTTGGTGGCCATGTCATGCTTTGGAGCCCAGAATGGTGGGATCTTTGCCTCCTCGAGGTAGGATTGTGCCATTGTGCCTAGGTTGTCTAGTCTTGTGTGTATGGAGGACAATAATATACAACCTGTCCCTCTGTCTTCCAGGATGCTGTTTGCTGCCTCCAGAGAAGGTCATTGGCCACCTCTGTTCTCCATGATCCACATCAGACGGCACACTCCGCTTCCAGCCTTGCTATTAATGGTAATTTATTATAGTACAGGGGGAATTTTTACCTAATCCCAAAAGTTTTATTGAAACTCATGTCAGAGGTGTCTAAAATATGACCTGTTTAAGTTACTCATAACAAAGGAAGTTGTTCCTAATGAATGGTGAGAAAATGGTATTTTGTGTTTCCAACGAGAACCGTGTAAAAAAAAGTGTAAATGTGTCTTGTTTAGGTCTTATTGTGTCATTTTATGGTCACATGAATCAAAAAAAAAAACAGTCCTCTCCACCAGTGGAAAGGTCTCGTGGGGACCCATCACGTCTACCTCCAATACCAGGTCTGTAGAAGGTCTTGGACATTTTAGAAGAAAAACTGGAAGCTGCCTTAGTGGCCAGAATATGTGGTCCATAAGATAACTCCAGTTTGAGCGGGAGATCATGATTATTTAGATGTGGCCACCTTCTTCCACGATTAACAGGTGATGCATACAAAGGAATGAGTAGGACCTATTGTTTTAAATATCAGATCCCTCAACTATAGAAAAATCAATTAGGTAGAAGATGTCTATCCTTCCCAATCTCCCGTTCAATCCTGCCATTAAAAGTGGGGGTTACATAGATGGCAGCAAATGGCAGCCAATCATGTGACTGCCGGCAGCCATTCAGATTTGAGCTCATCAATCCTGATTAGTCACTGGCAGTCACGTGATTGGCACCGCATCTCATGATAAAGGCAGATAGACAAAACGTCAAGTGTTTTTGTTGCTGTTATCCACCTGGTCCCCAGCCTGTAAGCTTGTATGCGATTAGATATGTTTCACATTATTAAATGCATAGTTGATATCATGGATGATTATGGCACCCAGGACATATGCAAGCAATAGCTAAACATGGGCAATTGCCACTGGGCAGATGCCTCTGGCATCTTCATGTGACTGGTCAGGGAGTGGGGGGGGGGGGGGGTGAGAAAGACACGGGTTCATTTCCGACTGTTGTTTGGGTGAAACTGACAAATTTGTGGGGTCCTCAAAGTGAGACAGTTTAAACCAGTATGTGGGTGATGGGCATGGTAGGGGTGTGGTTTAGGATGGGGCTTAATTACAGGTCACATGCTCTAGGAATATTTGGTCCATAAAAGATGTTGGTGATGGAGCCAGTGCTTAGAAGTCAATCCATTCCACTACCACCATTTAACCAATGAGTCAGAGCAGTTGTAAACCACCCAGACATCCAGAATTCTGCATTTGGTGGTCTTCCTTGTGTCAGCAAAGTGGGACATTTAGGTGTCCCCAGAGTTTTCAGTGGGACAGTCGGCCTCAAAGTGGGAGTGTCCCACCGAAAGTGGGACATTTGGGCAATTTATGTTTGGGGCCCATGGCATTGCAGGATGTGATCCAGCAATCAGGTGAATTGCTGATCACCAGAGTCGGACTGATCAGCTGCAGGAGGACAAAAGGTGAGTACCCTTTTATTTTTTTACATGAGTGGTCAATCCTTTTAATAGTAGAACTTTAATCTAAATTTGCACTAGTTAGGAGTTGCTGACCATTTTTAAGGATACAGTTACATCCTTATTAGGTCCATTATGTCAATGAGGATAGAGATTAGTCCCCCACAATCCTCTGCTTCCCACCAAAAAGAGTAAAAGAGGGAATTGAACCCCTTTGTCAGACTAATCAAAGCCCATGACCACCTCCCATTGGTTTTGTCGCAAGCTATTTTAGTAGATGGAGGCGTCATTTTTGCTATTCACTGTGATCTTGTTTTATGGGTAGAACTGTTATCAGGGCAGAATAGCCAGGGCTCCAGTATGGGGCCCCGGGATGTGAAGGGGCCCGGCTGGACTGGTTGCCAACCATAGAGGAAACGGACTAGGCTAAGGGCTCGGTTACAATATAGGCTGTATAGGGTCTAGTCCATCCTTCACCTTCGAAGCTATATGTGATGGCACAGCCATAGCTTATAGGTTTTTTCTATACATAGGTATTTTTTCTGTACAGCCTATATTGTGTCTAGGGCCCCTATATACTAAAATGTGATGGATGAGCTTATTCTATATAGTCTATATACTAAGGTGATGCCAGGAGCTCAGTTCAAAATAACAGCCCTGCCATCGTATATACATTATTGGGGTGAGGGGCCGGGTGCCAAGACCAAGTGGCTGGCTAAACCAGTTTGTGGGTGATGGGGGTGCGATGGGTTTGGTTTGGCGTGTGTTTAATTACAGGTCACATGATCTAAGAATATTTAGTCCTTAAAAGATGTTGGTGATTGAGCCAACGCTCAGAAGTCCATGCATTCCACTACCACTATGTCTTCCCCATGTCAGCAAAGTGGGACATTTAGGGATTCCCTAAAGTTTTTGGAGGGACAGAGGGCCTCAGAGTGGGACATCTGGTCAGTTTATATATGACCCAAAATTCCTGTTGCCAGGACCAGGAAGTGGACCAACCCTAAGTATTCACCACCTCTATCACTTTCTCCAGCCACATGTATCCAGCAGCTTCCTGTGTCCATTGTATAACGTTGTATTTGTGTTGTGTTGTCACCCCCAGATGCCGCTGGTCTTCTTGATGATCGGCATCGGTGATCTTTATGGCCTGTTGAACTTCTACAGCTTCTCTCGGTGGCTTTTCATGGGTTTGGTCACGTTCGGTATAATAATTCATCGGCGAAAGCATCCTGATCTACCCCGACCCTTTAAGGTAAAAGAATCCGGTGTGTTTTGCAGACTTGTGATATGGCCACAAGGAGGACAACCTGCCACAGGAGCAGGACTACATGTCCCTGTAGTTTGCCTTGGCTGTCTCATTAGATAACCACAAAGTATAATCTGTTAAAGCCAGGGGAGTAGCTGGGTGGGGGCAGGGGTGGCACGTGCACCAGGTGCAGCAGGTCAGGGGGGCCTGAGCACAGGTGGGAGGCGCCATTTTGAATCTTTGCACCAAGTGCAAGAAAGCCCAGCTACTGCTCTGGTTAAAGCAGCACTCTGGTCACAAATAACTTGAGATTGACCCACACCTCCACCCCTAGGGGTATCCTGATTTGGGATCCCTATCAGTTTAATGGAAACCCGGAGTCAGGCAAAATGCCTAACCTTCCGCAGCAGCCATTGCGGCATGTCTACGCTAGTCTAACATCGCCTACTTAGCTCTCATGTTCCCCTTGCCACTGGCGACCAACAGACTTCATCAGGTAGGTGCGCACAGCCACCCAGTGAAGTGAACTCCACTTTTTGGGAGTTATGAATTACTAAAAAAACACTTAGGGGTTTATTCATCAAGGGATAGCGGCAGGTAGCGCCTCGTAGCGGCAGGCAGCGTCTGGTGAATGCTGGGCACTGTACGCAATACTACATTTACGAAGGCGATTCTGGTGAGCCACTGGAACAACGCCATGTAGCGTCCGATTCATCATTACAGGCGGCTCAGCGTATAGCGCCAGAGCTCTAGCTTCCAGATCGCCTGGTATTACCTGTCGATCTCCCATACATTTCAATGGACGTTCCTTTTCTTCTGTTTAAACAGGGTTTTTTATTTTACATTTTTTTTCTTTCTCAAATAATTGTGTGACCTCTAATGGCCTAGAAATACTTTTTTTATGTTTTATATTTTTATGCAGAATTGTCATTACAGGTCTGGCACTAAAGTATTAATGTCACATTGTTACAACAATGTCATTCCATGTGTTTTTTCGCTTTGTTACTGGTGGATATGTGCTCAAAAACAGACTTTAATCACACAGTGCTCTATGCTATAGCGACCAGATCCAGAGCGCCGATGCTGTGTGTGTGTTTTTTTGTTGAATATGGTGGGAGTGGCTGAGAGTCGGTCGCACTGAGCTGGCGCTACCTTTCACTCCCTGCAGTGCTGTACAGGTGTGCTCAACATACATCACATTCATCAATGCCGGCCAGGTTACTACAGCGACTGAGGCGCTCTATTACAGCGCCCAATACCCGCTTACAGTATCTACTAGCGGCCGCTCTAAACGCCGCTATACAGACACTCATCTGCCGATACCTGGCGTTAGTAATGAATCAGCCTCTTATAGTTATTTATGTTGTGCACCTGTTATTTGTCTTAGTCGCTTTTGTTTTTCGAACGTATTTCCCTTCTTTCAGGTTCCAGTTATCATTCCGGCCGTGTTCAGTATCATGTGTCTGTTCATTGTGAGCATGTCTCTGTACTCGGACCCAGTGAACACCGGCATCGGAGCCCTCATCACCCTGACCGGGGTGCCCGTGTATTACCTGACAGTCCAGAAGCAGAGAGTGCCCCAGACGTGGCGAATCGCCTTCAGTAAGTCATCTTTTAGTATAATCAAATTTTATCGGTAGGGCCCTTGGGGTGGCAACTGGCACCAAAGATTAAGGGATGTCCCACAACCACTTTTTGCCCCGAAGACCAGTGTCCACACCCAGTGCCCAGGAAAACTCTCAGGTCTATGGCGGTGCACCTCCACGTGAATCCCGGACATAACCAATAGATTATAATAGGGATGAGAGGTGCAAATCCCTGTAATCTAACCACCCCACCCAGGTGACCAAATAGCTATCTACAGCTTCTTTTTCACTAGAGATTAGGTTAGTAAGTCATCTTTTTATTGTAAAATATAACATCATTAAACATGGCACCAGGATGACATTTCAGGGCTCCACTGCATGCAGCACTAGTTGGGCTCCTTTTGAAATTGTAAGTGACATAGGAGAAGGCTTGGTAGGAAAAGTTTGTCTGTTTGCTGATGATACAAAGGTTAGTAATAGGGTGGATATTCCTGGAGGTGTCTGCAACATGGAAAATGATTTAGCTTTACTGGATAGATGGTCAAAACTGTGGAAACTAGAGTTTAATGTCTCTAAATGTAAAATCCTGCACTTGGGTAGAAGGAATCCCTTCTCTAAGTACCGTATGGGCAGCACTGTGTTATCCAGGACCTCGGAGGAGAGAGATTTAGGGATACGGATTACTGATAGCTGCAAGATGAGTGGACAGTGTAGCCAGGCAGTGGGAAAAGCAAGCAGGATGCTCGGCTGCATAGCTCGAGGCATCACCAGTAGGAAGAGGGAGGTTGTGATGCCGCTGTATAGAGCCCTGGTAAGGCCACAGCTAGAATACTGTGTGCAGTTCTGGAGACCTTACCTGCAAAAATACATTATTCATTTAAAACGGGTCCAAAGGCCGGCAACAAAAATGGTGGAAGGACTTAAACTTAAAACTTATCAGGAGAGACTTAAAGAACTTAATTTGTACAGTCTGGAGGAAAGAACGGAGAGGGGGGACATGATTGAGACCTTTATATATGTAAAAGGATTCAATAAGGTTGTTTTTAAGAAGAAACTTAAAGCGGACCTTCACCCTGAATAAGAGCCTATCTTATATGTTTCCCACACCCTGTACATACAGATTGCTCACATTAAAAATCATCCTACTGCATCTACTGCATTTTCTGAGCCTTTAAACACCCAAGATGGCGGCCCATGGAGGGGCAGGCTGCATGCAAACAGGAAGTGTGTTCTGACTGTGCCACTTTGCATTCTGGGATCGCTGACCTTTCTCTGACCCCAGCTCTGCTCTGTTTGTGCAAAGCACAGCTATATCCCTGCTCCCCTGCACTTTTGAACCCTCTCCTTCTCCTCAGTATGTGATGCTACTGAACCAAGATGGCGGCGCCAGTATCCTAGAGTGCTAAACAGAGTTGCAGGCCAGTGAGGGAAATAATAAAATGTAAGTAACTAAAAATGTTAAATATATTAATTTTAGATGCTGGGGAATCGTTTATTTAAGGGTTTGGGCTTTTTATTAAATGATGCTGAAGGTTTAATGATAGAACAAGGGGCACAACCTGAAGCTGGTCGGAGGGAAGATCAGGAGCAATGTAGTAGATGCTTGGAACAAACTTCCAGCAGAGGTAGTTGAAAAATCAACAGTCACTGAATTCAAACAAGCCTGGGATAAACCTCCATCTATCCTAAGATAAAGAGAACATACAGTATACACATAAGATACAGAGAACATACAGTATACACATAAGATACAGAGAACATACAGTATACACATAAGATACAGAGAACATACAGTATACACATAAGATACAGAGAACATACAGTATACACATAAGATACAGAGTACATACAGTATACACATAAGATACAGAGTACATACAGTATACACATAAGATACAGAGAACATACAGTATACACATAAGATACAGAGTACATACAGTATACACATAAGATACAGAGAACATACAGTATACACATAAGATACAGAGTACATACAGTATACACATAAGATACAGAGAACATACAGTATACACATAAGATACAGAGAACATACAGTATACACATAAGATACAGAGAACATACAGTATACACATAAGATACAGAGAACATACAGTATACACATAAGATACAGAGTACATACAGTATACACATAAGGGCAGACTAGATGGAGTGCATGCTCTCCTTCTGCTGTCAATCTTCTATGTTTTTATGAAATCTATAGGCTTGGTTGCATTTTCAGAAGAGACAGTTATGCAAATTTACTAGGGGCGTGGCCGCAGTGGAAGATAAAAGCAGAAAGAGTAACAGTGCATTAAAAGCTTCTGATGTATCAAAAGGGGCAGATTCTGTGACAGAGTTAGAAGAGGAGCTTTAGCCATCCAAAAGCCATTGAGGTACAACACTCAACTGGGATGCCTCACTGTGTATATCCCTGCGGATTGCTACATTTACTCACCTTTCCAGCGATCCCACGGAACATGTGGTGTCGGGCAGCCAATCTGCACATAAAAAGATTATTTCATCTCTACCACTAGATTGAGGTGCCTGATCGTGGGTAGTCCCAAACCCACAGGGAATCACTGGAAAAATTGGGTAATCCGCACTTCTCTTAGTAAAACTTCACTTTTAATCCAATCCAATTAAAAACATCTCCATTAGTAATAGTCCAACCTTAAAATCAGTGAATGAAAAAGTCCTGGTACAGGTGAGTAAACAGAGTGGCCACTAACACGTTTCGGACACCCAGTCCTTAATCATAGTTACCATGGCATATCTCACTCCACGTTTATATACAGTAACAAAAAAAAACAATAATGCATTTCAATTATTGCATTATTGGCTACTCTGTTTACTCACCTGTACCAGGACTTTTTCATTCACTGATTTTAAGGACTATTAGTAATTACTAAAATCAGTGAATGCCCCATGAAATTGGACCTAAACAGGGATGGTCAAAATCCTGGGCTTTGGTCCACTTTAAAGTGGACCAACACCCAGGGGTGATCGGCCCGGAAATCTATAAGATTCCTGGGCCGATCACCTCCCACCCCGCGGGACATCCGAGATCGGGATGTCCCGCGGGGTGAAACCCCCCGAAAGCCCCAAAAAGACCTTACCTGATCCGCCGCCTCCCACGCGCCCCTCCAGACGTGCACGCGCCCGCGCCGGCCCGGCCCTCTGAGAGTGACGCGCGGGAGGCGGCGGCGGCTTGGACGTTCCTGTCCCCCTCCTGGACGTTGGCGGGGATTGGCTGCGGCGTTCACGTGGGAGCGGGGAGAGGTGAGTTTTTTGGGGTCTTTGGGGGGTTTCACACAGCGGGGCACCCCCGATTGGGGTGCCCCGCCGAAGTGGACCAAAACCCAGGATAGTCAAAATCCTGGGTGTTGGTCCACTTTAAGATGTCTGCAGTAAACTCAAACTCAACAGCACCCCCTGCAGGCTGTCCTAAATAGCGGTTTAGGGTTGCTAATGGCAAATATTGCCCTGGCCGTATCCCATATTCCCTCAGAGAGCAGGTCTGTGGTCTTAAAGTGGACCAAATCCCAGGGTTTTGACTATCCTGGGTCTTGGTCGATGCCCCGCTGTGTAAAACCCCCCAGGTCGCCCAAACAAACTCACCTCTTCCTGATCCTACGGCACATGCGCGGTCTCTTGTTCAATCAGCTCGTCTAAGTCGTGCGGATCCGAGTGTGCTGGCGGCCGCATCCCCCACTATTCTCTAACAGGGAGCATTGGCCATTCACAAATGCCTGGTGCAGGCACGTGCCCTGCCAGTGGGTTAGCAGGGATGCGGCCGCTGCTCACGCATGCGCCGTTAGACCACAAAAGAAGGTGAGTTTATGGGCGACCTGGGGGGTTTCACACAGTGGGGCATCACAATTTTGGATGCCCCAGGGGGAGGGAATCAATCGGCTGATCTCCGTGGGTTTTGGTCCACTTCAAGGTCCTGCTCTAGTCTCCCTGTACCTGGCAACAAGCCCCTCACCCAAAACGCACACAAATAAAGCTTTCAAATGGGAGAAGCCTTCTGACCATGAAAGTCGAGTTCCTGTGGTAGTCCCCTTCTTGCCTCTAGCTTTGCCTTGCTCCAGCCAATCAGTATTTGTAAGGGTCCGGTTTCTGTAGATTGTATGTGTGAGGAATAAGGCAAATATTACATTTCATTTTATCGCTGATGCCCGGCATCCCCCTTTAAGATTCTCTGTAGGTAGCAAATGTCATCCTTACAAGGCTAGCAGGAAAAGAAGTCCATGTATGGGAATGAGGTTCTGACACTCAGACAAGGCAGTTTGAGGATAAAAGCCCCCTGGGCTCTCCTAACACCTTGGTCAGACAGAGAGGAGCCATGATCCTCCTCTGCTGGAGAGGTGTGATAGAATATGGGACTTCAAAAGAACATGTGTCTGGGAGGAGGGGGATAGAGGGGCAGAGACCGCGCTCAAAGGTAGGCCAAGGAGATGAGAACAGGGTCATTCTCTGGAGAGGGGTCGTGCTGCAGCGTGCTGGACGTGCCCAAACCATCTGTAAGCTCTTGACATACCCCTTGTGGAAGCTCTTCATCACCACTATACATCTGCATGTTAAGGTAACTGACTATTATATCTCTGTACTCGCTGTAACCTGTAACCCACTTCTCAGAACAACATTTGTATTTATTCATATTCCACCATAGCCAAATGTTTGTTATCACTGCCTAGTGTGCGCTCATTGCATTAAAACCTTTATTTAACTTGAGCAATCTTTTTGCCTTAGCCAAGAATCTGTGTGTCCGTAGGCTTCGGGCCTGTTAGTTCTGCTAGGAGGGCAAACCGATAGGGGTTTGGGAAGGCAGGCTGCATGATCGGAGGTCTCTGATAGTTGGATCACGTGACCCGCAGTTTCTTGACAGTATGGGACCCAGAAATCCCTAACGAGAAATACACATGGGCCACAGTCTGACAAAAACTTCTGGAGACTTCTCACAGGCCTTTTCTTACTCTCCTTTCATTTCTAGATTCGATGACACTGAAACTACAACTGCTGATGGAAGTCATTCCCCAGGAAGTGAAGACCTTCTAGACAAGAGGACTCAAACCAACTATAATAATTTTATACTGCTGTCTTTTTTGGATTATCTTTGATCATATAAGGTGGGGGTTAACAGAGGGGTGAGTGGTGTTTAGACTATACTATACTTTCCAACCTTTCAGGGTGGGAAAGAGGGACAATTATTAAATGAAACCACATCCCCTCATTGAGGGATGGATGGGAGATAGGATGTAACAGTTACAGCAATATAAACACTTTGCATAGGCTAATGATACATTTATTGATGCAGATCTGCATGTTACAGGGACCAAGGAGAACGGGGACAGTTGGGAGGTATACCTTGTGAAAGTTAATGCGCATCCTGGACGGGTAACAATAGCAGTGACTAGGATGACAGTTATCTGGAATGTTTTGGTTGTGTATTTAACAAGAAAGTAAAATCACCAAAGACCTTAATGCCTCTACCCCACTCAACATGGGGGCACCCGGTTATTCTAGAAAGCCTCCCTCTACCTATTGAAACCTCCCCACAGTTAGGAATATTCACCTATCCACGGGACTAACATGTTCTTCACGTAGGAGACACCAAACGGAGAAATAGAGTATTCTGGTGGCGGATGGAGAGGTGGTGGTGGTGGTGGTGGTGGTGGTGGTGGGGGGGGGGGGGGTCCAGCCAAAATGCTCGCCCCAGTTTTGGGTAGCGATGGGGCGATTTTTTTTATTATCTTTACCTTTATCTTTACTTTATTTTCTTTACCATTGCAATCCTGTCGGGAAGTTTGAGCCTTAAAGTGGAGCAATCACCACCCACGCTTACCATGGTGTATAAAAGGCTCCAAGGATGGTGACTAGGTGTCCCTCAGGCATCCCGATTCAGGATGCCCCACTGTGTGAGCCCCCCCAGATCATCCACAAGCCCCTTACATTTCCGCATGTCCCTGGCCATGATCGAGGGCTCTGAATCCCTGAAGCTGTGCCCAGCCATTCAGATAGGCCGGACGCACAGGAGTGCGCACTCCACAAGGAAACTGGGATCTAGCTGCCGGCATTCCCTATGCTGGCACACCATCCAAAACAAACGGCCTTACGCTGTGCATTACTATGCATGGCATAAATCGCTGATTGGAGGAGCTCCTGCGCATGCGCCGACTGAAAGGTAAGTGGATCTGGTGATCTGGGAGGTTTCACACAGCAGGGTATCTCAAATTGGGATGTCCCCAAAGCAGGGACCAATGACCAGGATAGTCTAAACCCTGGTGATTGGTCCACTTTAAAGAGGAACAAAACCTGAGGTTTCCACTATTCCAGCTTTTTCACTGTCCCTGAGCATTATTTGGGATGCCCTACTGTGTGAAATCCCCCATGCTCACTCTTACAGAATGTGTCCCTCACACAGAAACCCAATATTTTGCGTTATACCAGTAGGAATAAATCAAGGCAACTACAGATGCTGTTTTTTTGTTTTTAAAGTTTATCCAACTATATACATTTAAAAAGCAAGTTGAATGTCCAGTTGCCTTGATTTATTCTTTCAGATACAGAAGGACATGGATGAATGAGAAGCTTTACATATGTTGTGTTGGTCACCACCTGTTTAGAATACCATCCCTGGGTTCTCTATTAAATGTGCTTCCTACAAGGACTATAGGATTTTAAGGGTCAATGTGCAACAGCTAAACATTTTTTCTTTGGGGTTTGGATAGCATAGTGTGGAGTATAAATCACTTAATCAGCTGTCTAAAATCCCAATGGGGAGATCACTTCCTCCATAGTTATGGGTTTCTCATCATAGATGTCATTCGAACTAATAGGTGCTGACCAACACAACATGGGGTTTTCTGTGCCAGAGGCATGGTGCTCCCCAAATAGGAGTGGTCAGTCTCCAAAGACCAACAAGAAATCCAGAGAGCAGGGCTGAAATCTGGAATAACTGCCCCCCCCCCCCCGTATGGCAACAATGCCTTAACCTATATGCGATGGCTGGGCTCCTGCTCTGGGCCCCTGACCCCAAGGACACTAGGCTCACCTTAAGAATCAGACTATATAGGACACTGTTCACACAAGGGACCCATTCGTCACCTGTGTTGGACTGGGGCCCTGGATTTTGCTGGCCTGAGACATCCTTGCTGAGCCTACCATGATGATGATGGGGCTATAGTATTGGCGGCTGGGGTTCCTTGCCTTGTGGGTACAAGGGACTGAGAGGGAAACTAAGGAGGGAGGTATTAAATGTGAGTGTTAAAAGCAGCAGCCCAACTGGCCTCAAAGCAGTGCGGCCCACCGGGCATTGTCCTGGGTCTCCCTATGGCCAGTTCGTCCCTGGTAATCACATTATAGGTTTTAGGGGGCCCAGACACAATATAGGCTGTATAGAGTCTGGGTCCCTAGTTTGAATTCAGTCCCAAGGCAAACCATCCTAAGATGTAACCCTCATTCATAATTAGCGCCAGAAGAAACAGTGTTGCAGCCAGCCGGTCTTAAGTCAGTGCTGCCATCGGGACCCCATACTGAAGTACTGGCTGCCCTGTCCGAGAGTCTCAGAGACCAAATGTGATGATGCACAATGAACAGGGCCCCTGCTGGTCTGCAGATTTTTTATTCCATGTGTTGATGTCTCATCTTTCATGTTCTCAAAATTAAATATGTATTGTCTTCAACCACTGTATTTATCCAGGCCTTTTTTTTTTAATTTTACCAACTGGCCAATCTCATTTCAGAGCCAATCTACATGTATTTACTGGTAATATTTTTTTATGGGACCTTTTGTTTGTGTCATTAAAGGACAGACAGAACATTAAAAAATATATTTATAATGTGAACATTATAAATGTACTGTTATATCTCTCCTTTTTTATCATTTGTTTCACATTTACAAAGCATTTCAAGGCAAAACATGTCTAAAACAATTTGGTGCCATTTGTGTTTACCTACACAAGACCTGAATTTAGATTTTGGAGGCTTGTTTTTCTGTTGCTGGTTCCATGGCACCATGCGGACAGAACATAAATACCCATAAAAGAGCTCCTTATCACTTGGGGAATTTGGACATTCTGGCTAAGGTCTTTTGCATATTTCAAACAGTCGGGGCAAAAACAGAGTTATATAGTTATGACAACAAAAACACTGTGTATGCTATGTCCTGAAGTAACTTTAGAACTAGACTTTTTTCTGAGGAAGAACTGAAATCCAATCTTTAGCAAGAGAGTAATGCTCTGGGGGCTTATCTTTTTTTTTTATTAGTTTAGTTGATAATTTTATTTTATTTCTTACAACCAGGATCGGCACAAATGTATTAACAAATATGTTCCACACTCGGGTATAAGTAGCCATCCCTTCAGGATGTCCCAGTATTACACAGCTAGCACAAAATATTTTTCCTTTGTTAAAAGCATGGATTGGAAAAGCTCTGACACTTGGGTCTGCGCCCCTGTAAGTAGTTTTGCCCAACCCAGGCCCCTCTCTTAAATAGACACTCCTGACAAAGGGCCAAACAAGCCCACTCACCTGGATGGACCATGCAGTCTTGCATTACATAAACTTTCCTTTCTGATGACCGAGTTGTTCATACATGAGTCATCCTGTGCTGCTCTCAGAAGGTCAAGTGAAGGTCCCTTAGTTCTATGAAGATGTGGCCCCTGACATTGAAGATGATGGTAACTGCTATAAAGCCTCTGATCACCTTTTTATAGAACTCATTTATTTTTATAATTGAGCATTTAGATAGACTGGCAGAGTGAGGCTCAGAACCACTTTGACTGATTCCAAGGCTTTTCATTGTGTTAACAGCTGTATAGCAACAGCAAGGTCACAGCGATCTGCAGCACACCTGGCAGCTTATAATTTAGCCGATGTATATGTGTGTCAGGTTATGGTCGACCGACTTCCACCATGATGTATAAAGAGCAAGGTCACAGCGATCTGCAGCACACCTAGTAGCTCATAATTTAGCCGATGTATATATGTGTCAGGTTACGGACAACAGATGCCCACCATGATGCATAAACAGCAAGGTCACAGCGATCTGCAGCCATGATGCATAGTCATTCAGTGCAAAGCAAGTAAAAGAAACACACAGAAACCAGATCTTTTCAACTGTTTTTTTTTTTGCCTCAAACAAAGCCCTTATTTACAGATGTCATATTTACATTTTTAAAAGTGAATAGCACACAAAACTGATCAAAAATAATAAAAAAATAAAACACAGCTAAAGGCTACATATAAATTAAGAGAAAAATTTGAAATTCATAAAATACCAATAAGAGTAGCCGAGTGATACAGAAAAGAAAACAGGACAGCACCCACATTTGTGCCACTATAAAAACATACACAAAAGATGTCTGTACACCAACTTATTCCTGCCTGCAGGTGAACGGGATAAAAAGGGCAACTGACCCACTGGAATATCTGATTTAATAATCAACCAGGTGCCCCGCCTAGGAGCCCAGCATCCAATCAGATGAGTGGAAGGGAAATACTGAGGCTTGTCCAGAATATATACTATACTGTATACATGGGCTTTTCTAATGAGCACCAAAAATGTATACTGCAAGTGTTTTGGGTCAGGGATCCCAAATGGAATTTTAACAATTAATTCCAAAAATTGTTCCTTTCTTCAACACTGTGCGATCAGATCTAGATAAAAGCCAGTATACAATTAAAGCAGAACTTCAGGTAGACACAAGTATCTTATAAAAGTGCATAGAGATAGCAAACTCATGGTTCCTGGGTACTTTAGTGTGTATGTAGGTGGTTGTGGGTGCCCAAAAAGGTATGCCCAAAGCTATAGGAGGGCATAAGAGTGAATGAATGGGTTGCAGCATGGTTTGAGGGTGTCCAGAAGAGTAGGCCGATTGTTTTTTAAAGGGGCCCCTTAGACCACATCTGTGACGGTTAGTGTGGTCAAGTCTAGTTTGGGAGGTCCACAAGTTTTACAGAAAGTGCCCTTGGGCATCAAGGAGGGCCTCAAAGTAGCAGAGTGGCGAGTAAATATTAGAGGGACTTTTCTAGGAGCAACTCGGAATGCAGGACACCCTGTAAAGGCTGTACACGAAGTATCCCTTGAGCATTACAGGCAGGTCTTAAGTTGGTAGGATGGGCCTTGGATGTTAAGGGGGCCTTTAACCACATAAGGGCATGAATATGAAATAATGGACGCCTTTGAATGTGGCCCCTTGGGCAGAATTTGTGACTGTAAAGTCTTGGGCAGTACACAAATGTTTATGATGGGGCCCTTGGACATAACAGGTGGGCCTCAAGTTGGTAGGGTAGCTTTTAGATGTTGATGGGTGGTAAAGTCTGGTTGGGCAGTACACAGATATTAATGAAGGGGCAGTTATGGTTAGCTTACAAGGTGGCAGAATGGCCCATGAAGGTTGATGGGGCCATTTAACCATATAAGGTCAATAGTATGGATTGGTGGACCTCTGTATAGTTCCTTGTTTGACAAAAATGAGGGTTTGTGGTAAACCAATTTCTATGAAGGGGCATTCCAGCTGGGTCTCAACATGGTGGGGTGGCCCTTAGCTGATGTGAGGATCATATGGGCAGCAGTATGGAACCCTTATAAAAGAGGTCCATTGCGCAGCATTTGTGACCAGTAAATATTAATGAAGGGACCATTGAGAATTAGTTAGGTCACAGGGTGTTAGGGATGGCCCTTGAAGGTTGATGGAGCCCTTTAACCATAAGGTTAATAGTGAACCTATTTTAAAGAGGCCCCATGTATAGCATTTGGGGCAGTAGTGTGGTTAAGTATGGTTTGGGCAGAACAAACGTTTATCCGAGGGGAGTCTTGGGCATTACAGATGGGTAGGGTGGCCCTTGGATACTGATGGGATGGCTACAGCGCCAGCAGTATAGAACAGGGTACTATTTGATAGAATAGTAGCAGTTGCTACACCATCACTGATGTATGTTAAATAGGGCCTGATGCTGTTGCTGATGGCTTGTTCTTTGCCTCGAAAAATGGTTTTTCATGTGTGACAATAAGCAGTAGCTTCTGTCGTCATCAGGGTCTTACCCAACCTTTATGAACTACAGCCAGATCTAAAGACACAGAGTCTACAATATATTTTCCAGCATTGCCATCAGGGTAGTTTTTAGGCAAAATAGTGCTCAGTGAGGGAAGGAAAAAAATCTGGCCCCTCTGCTGCTGTCCCACACAGGTATGTATTTTGCTGTGCCTCAAACTTAGCAGCAGGTAGTGCTCCCTTTCCATGGTCAAGTCCAATATGGGGGAATAAAAGGCCTGATGAATGGCCTGCACCACTAGCAGTAGCCCTGACTTATCTGCAGAAAATAGGATGTCTGGGATATAGACTCTACCAATGCCCTTGGCGCCAGGTCGATTGCGCTGCTCGTCCTTCCCCTAGCCCTGATTGCCAGGATAGGCATATGCTAATATCTGTGGCATTGTTCCTACAGGATGAAATATTGCCCATGCTCCTACTTACTCCACCCACACACCAACCCCACTTTCAGGAATATAACAAAAATGGCATCACCCTCATGGCTCCATACCAAAAGAAAGCAGCAAATTTATTTGCAGCAAAAAGAGCCACAAAAGGATAATGGGAGGAAACTCAGCAAGGCGTATGGTCTGCCTGGAGTTCTACCTTAATAGTTTACCAAATAATTTGTAGGAAATAATACTGAATTGTTAGGCCACAGCCCCTTGTGTATCCCGTTCACCCACACAACTTCGACATCTACAAACACAGTCGTGTGGTCATACACTGATCTGACAGTACACAAGTGGAAGTCGTGTTAAAGATTCAGCGACAGGATTCTTAGTAGCCAATCAGAGTCTGTAGTTTGTACGGTGACGATCATGTGGGTCCCTCGTTCAATGACATCGTATTTTCACAATAAAAAGCAAACCACAACCTCTCTGCGCAATGACACGCGTCGTTTCTGTTCTATTTTTTAAACTTTGTGTTATGTGGCTCAAAAATAGCAAGGTCTCGGTAGGCATTTGTAGTCTAGTTCAAGCTGCATAGGTAAGTAACTGAGGTGCTTGGCTGTAGCCTTTAATGTTTTCTTTTTTTTCGTATTACAAAGTCATATAAAGAAGGGCAGAGGGCTGATAAGAGTAAAGATCGTACGGTATAAAAACTCCTAAGGTTGTCTAAAAATGTCCACGTCGGCGATCACTAGAAATTTGTAGGCAAAAACAAAAAAATCACATTTGGTATTTTTCGTTATAAAATTCAGAATCCCAAGATTGTAAGAAAACCAAAAGTCCATAATGTTCATCATTAGTGTGTCATCAGTTGTAAACAGTGCAAAAACAAAAAACTGTTACCAAAAATTTTACAGCAACTCTATAGTGAACATTTACGAAGGAAGGCGTGTAAAGTGAAGGCGACGATCAGAGCACAAGTGAGACAAAAAAAAAAATATCACTTAAACTTATCGTCCTGTTGCGATCAAACTTTAGCGGTAAAAAAAAAAAGTAACTAAAGCAAAATGATGATGAGAGATGAGTTGCTAGCACCGGCCATCCCAGCCAATGGACGTGTACGAACGGGACACACCCAGCGGCTCTGCTAAGAATGTGTTTCTTTGGTTTGTTGATTTTGTGTAATAATAAAAGAAAAAAAAAAAAAATCACCTTTGTGTAATACAAACAAAAACGAGCGGCATTGGAAAAAACGTTAATACAAGTCGAACGCGACACATAAGCTGAAAATACAGACAGGAGATATAAAAATTGCCATCAGTGCAGAGTGAACTCACCAACAAAAAATAAGCTCTAAGACTTGGGTATTTTTGAATTTCTAATCATATTTTTGGATTTGTATTAGCAATATATATATATTTAAAATAAAAAAAAATAAAAATGAAACCACGAATTGATAAAAAAAAATACAAAGAAAAGGGGTAACTGAGATGATAATGTATGTCAATTAATTGTAATTATTATTGTTATTAAAAAAAAAAAAGTTTTCAAAAGCCCAGTCCTCCCAAGATAGGAGCAACATAACCATTTATAAAATAAAAAAACACTGTCCAGGCAGTGTGTAACATTAAAGCAAGCGTCTCTTACCATCCAGACGGCTGCCGCTCTGCTATGTCAGAAGAGTTTTGTTGCTGAATTATCATCTCCTGTTGTAAAGCTCTATCTGGAAATTTCTCTGCCACGTGTACAGAGGTAGCTGTCACTGCTTGCAATGAATATTGAGAGGAGAGGTTTAAATAGTCTATAAAGCTGCGGAGTGTGGTCCTAAAAGGCTTCAGGGCTGGCCGCTATCCTGCTCCGCTGTGAGAAACCCCCCGAGGTCGCGGGCAAACTCGCCTTTACCAGTGGCTTCCATGGCACCTCCTTTGCAGGTGGCAGCATCTCCAACTGAAGGATGGTCCAGTGTCCAGTCATCCGGAAAGACTGGGGACGGAGAGGTTCCCAGACTAAGTCAGGGATGCAGACAGCGGGCTGGGTCACATCAGCCGACATGCTTGAGATCAACCAGCCAGGTAGGCGCAGCCTCGGCAGTGGAAAACCACATATTTGTTTTTAAAATGGGCCACTGCCAAGCTGGCCACATCACCCAAGGTGCTTGAGCAGGGAATTACTAAAACAACCCACTGGGGTAAATGAGGTGGCACCACCTGTGGCGCATAACTTTGGTTGTCCCAACAATGTATGTACACAAAAATGGGGAAGCCCAAAAATTCCACCAGGGAAAATTTACCAAAGATTTACTGTTGCACACACCCAATTATAAAAATATATATGTTTTTATTACTGAATCATTATCTGTTTGAGCAGAGAGGGAGATTATGTGTTTTCAAGTGGATCAAAACCCAGGATTTTGACTAGCCCCAGATAGTCAAAAAGCTCTGTGAAACGAAGATTGCTCATAAAAACGTACCTTTCCCGAGTCCTACGGTGAATGAGATGGCTCTCATCTAATCAGTGCCATATGCGGGTGCTATTAATAATCAGCAATACAGCTCTGTTTAGATGCAGAACATGGCAGTTGGGAGCAAGAGCAGTTGCATCCCTAGTTCCCTTTATGATGGGATGCGCTCCTGTCCCCAGCCTCTCTCAATGGCTGGGTGCAGGAGGCGCCTCAGCCCAGAAATGCTGGGGATATGGCTATAATTGTTTAGGAAGCTGCCAGATAAAGTTGAGTTTTGCGGCAACCTGGGGGAAGGGGGTTACACAATGGGATAGACAATTTGGGATGCCCAGGGGAAGGCCTGCAGCTGGGCCTGGTTACAGCCTCATGCTGTGAATGTAACCAGGGAGCTGACTGGCTTTTATAATTAACACATTGTAAGAGCCAGGACATGGCTGATAGTTACAATTGTAACAAAAGCTACACATGATACATTGTAGCCTGCTAATGAAACGTAAACATCTCAGGGGCTAGGCCTTAGCAATTTCATTGGAAATTACTAGTGCTATTCTAGCGGGATTCTATTTTAGCAAGTAACAGAATTTACCACAATGGGATCGAAAGTGCTATTGCATTTGTAAGCGTCACAAAAACGCAGCGAGCAGGCCCATAGCGGCTCATAGGCTACCAAGGGCAGTGTCTCGTTGGCAATTTCGGGTAACTAGGAGAGTGTAGCAATCGCTTCCAAATCACCCCAGTGTGGAAGTAGCCTTATCAGCTTTCTGGGACGTCTGAATCTTCTTCTGTGATTTTCAGTTTATAGCAAAAAATGTTGCATATGTGTGTCAGCCGGAATGTTACATCTCCGCATCTGAAGCAAGGGTTGCTCCTGGCTCTGCCCGTCTTATTTTGCTGCCACAAAGTAAGTAAGCTTAGTATATTAGAGTGTTTAAAGTAAATAGCTCCTATTAGCATCCTGATTTGGGATGCCATGCTGCAAGGCCTGGGAAGCCCAAACATCCATTCCTACTTTTAGGATCCATCGGGTGAGTGGTACATTATTGGACTTCCTAGGACTCAGCAGCAGGAAACCTTATATCAGGATGCTCTGGAGAGGGCTAGTCTGTGGACCTACTTACTTACTTGACCTTAAGCTGGGGAAAAAATTTGGCTGAGAGGCTGCCCAGGGTTCTGGTGTATGGCCACAGTAGGCCTTAAAATCCTGGGTTTTGGTCCACTTTGACTATCCTGGGTTTTGGTCCTTTACCCTGAAGCACGCCGATTGGGGGTGCCCCGCTGCGTGAAACCCCCCAGGACACCAAGACCAGTTCACCTCTTTCCGGTTCCACGGCGCGCCTAAGAGCAGCAGCTCTGAGTGCCCTGATGGCCGCATCATCATCCGCTTCCCTCTAACAGGAAGTGTGCCCGCGCCAGCCATTCACAAATGCCTGGCGGGGGCACACACCTGGCTAGAGGGACAGCGGGATGCAGCCACTGCTCTTAGACGCGGCGTGTGACCGGGAAATGAAGTGAATGGGGCGACCGGGGGAATCCCAATTTTGGAAGCCCTGGGGAAGGGGGGGAATTGATTGGCCCGGGAATCTTATAGATTCCTGGGACGATCGGCATGGGTTTTGAGCCACTTTGAGGAGCAACGCCCCCTCGAGTCTAAAAGACTCTTAGGGTGGTTGCTGTACCTCTTTAACGGGTATCCAGAATTGTGGCCGGTGGCAAAGGAAATCTGAATGAAACGAGCACTGCTGATTGGCTGAGTGGCCCACGTGAAAAGCTGGAAGAGGTGAGTTTTCAGCTGATCTGTGGGGATACACACAGCGGGGGGATCCCAATTTGGGACGCCCCATCAGTGAGCACCACCACCTAAGAAAGTAATTTTTCTTGAGTATTGGTTCTTTTAAACTCTCACTATAGGCCCACTTTTTAAACACATTGTTAAAGCGGAAATATACTCTTGTGCCAGCTTGTCAGACTTTCACTTTGCAGAGAATCGTCCATTCGGGGACAGTTATTATCTACACACATGTGCCAATTCTGCAGCTTATTCAATAGGAGATGAGCTTCGCTGAAGTGCGCAGCTCCTTCCTGCCCCCCCCATCACCATGGATTCCTAAGGATCTTTGACTGTAGAGGCATGCCAAACTGGGATGCCACAGGGGAGTGTATTAAAGGGACTTACATGTCATTTTCGAATGTTGGTCCGCTTTAAAGCGGATAGAAACCTAATTTTGGGTCCACTGCTGGTGTCTCCCCCACCCAAGCAGCCAGGGGCGCTGCTGTTGCCTCGGTGATGGCCTAAAACCGGGCTTTTCCATCACTAAAGCCACGCCCCTATCAATTTGGGCAAAATTTGGGCAAAATTGCCAATGTGACGGGGTGTAGCCGGTTGGCTGCATCCCCGAAACGCAGTTTGGGTGAGCGCTCTTCCGCACCCAGCCATTCAGAAAGGCCGGGCGCAGGAGTGCGCCCTGAAGCAGAGAAGCCAGGGATGCCGTGCCGCCAGAGATTGTGTCATGGAGCCCGCCGGGGTTAGGTAAAATTCCCGGCATTCCGGGGGGTTTCACAGAGCAGGGCATCCAGTGTAGGATGCTACGGGGGTAGGATAGTGGTCTTTTAGATTCCAGGGCCTGGCCGCCTGGGTTTCCATGCACTTTAAGAAAGCCATCAGCCACTACATAACCCAAACATTGAGATTTGGATGCTTGATCACTTAAAAGCCAAAATGCATAGAAGTAGACCTAACAAATCCCTCCCCCCCGTCTGCAGCCCTTGTGACTCCTGGAAGCCAATAGGATTAGCTGTACAGGCATGCCCTGGGAAATTCACAGGCCACTTGGGGCCACAGCCTGTGCAAAAGGGCTAGATAACCCCATGTTACTAAAAAAAATAACTTTCCTTAACCCTTATGGTTTCCTTATGGTTGAACTTGATAGACATAACCTACACTCCCTGGAAACCCTATGCCAAGGAGAGTCCCGATTCCCATTGCCTACCCTAACCTACCCCCTCATGCACACCTGGTGATGGTGACCATTTCTTATCAAGAGCTTCATCTGATGGGGGCCAGGAAACAGTTGCGTATCCATAAAGTGGCGGCACCTCATCCAATAGGAGATATGTTGCATTGCAACGCTCAGTTATATCCCGTCCAGAGTTAGCTGCAGTAAAAAAGTGTTGTCCCTTTTAAAGGAAAAGGTACACTTTCGAGGACTTTTCCTAAGGACTCCAGGGTCACCAAGTGCCAGTTGTAAGAAGAAGATCCATTTGCCTCACCGTGGCTCCCATGCTGCATATCATCCACCCACAGCCCCTGTTTCTGAAGCCAGGAGCTGTATTTCCGTGTTCTGGCCAGCGGGAGGGTGTGGCCTCTGTACGGCCAGCTCCCATGGAAAACAATAGGGGCCCCTGTACATTGGTGCACGGAGGCCCCCATTGTTACCGCTGGGACTCGCTGCCACTTGAGTCTTTTTGAAGACGTCCACAAAAGTGGGGGCACAACAAACTGTCTGGTGAAAAAAAAAACCCACTCCCTGGCGCCATTACACACATACTTTCTGGACACCATGCTGCATTGTGGGACCCACATGACCGTCGGTAGCCAGTAAAGTTTGCTGGGTGCGCTTTTTATTACAGCACTGTATGTGCACCCGTATGGCAATCACTACTGGATGCTGCCGGATTGGATGGCGCTTGTTCTAGGGGCAACACAAATTATCATATCTTGGGGGTAATTGTTTACCAGGACCTGAAGTCATTTTTAATACCAGCTTGAAAGTGGATGTCCAGTCTAACAATAATCCCACCCTGCCACCCATCATGGGGGGAGGGGGAGTAAAACAAAAAACTCCTTACCTTACCCAGGATCCTGCACCATCACCAGTGCACATATGGCAGCCACACAGACCGTGTACAGAGCTGTAACCCCCCTCCTCCATCCTTCCCTGCCTTAGCACAAGGGGAGGGTGGTTGCAGGTAAACATCTGCTTTAAATCACACAAGACAAATAAACAAGGTCTAAAAATGGTTTTGT
Source organism: Gastrophryne carolinensis (assembly GCA_027917425.1). Classification (NCBI taxonomy): domain Eukaryota; kingdom Metazoa; phylum Chordata; class Amphibia; order Anura; family Microhylidae; genus Gastrophryne; species Gastrophryne carolinensis. The sequence continues at coordinate 35,774,630 of CM051238.1, forward strand.
TGCTTTTAAATTGAGAGGATGGGAGAGAACAAAAATCAGTAAAAACGAGGGACTGTCTAGGAAAAGATTTACTAAGTGCTATCCTGTTATATCAGGTTTGTGTCAGGGGCTGTGTTTATAATCAATCATTGTCTGACAAATTCCCCTTTAAAGCCAAGAAAGTCTGACCGCACTGCCCAAGAGTCCGTCACTGAAATGCCTTTGTCTTCAAGCGTTTCAGTGCTGTACGTTCTGCATCCCCTGCACAGCGTGGTCAGGGCTGTATTTACCATTAGGCAACCCTAGGCCTGTGCCTAGGGTGTCCACTTGCAGGGGGGGGGGTGCTATGGAGTGTGCCATTACTGCTATAGATAAAAAAAAGAAAAATTCCCTTGCTTGTACCTTATGCCCCCTTATGAGCGCCCCCCATCCACAGAAAGACACAGTGTGTGTGTGTGTGTGTGTGTGTGTGCGCGTGTGTGTGTACAGGGGGGAGAGGGGCGCAAGCGTAGACCACCAGATCCTCTCCCAGCTGTTCACAGACCTGATTTCCCTGCCTCCAGGTCATGTGACTTCCGTGTGTTTGGAGGGAAGCCAGTAAAAAGTATAGGGTTCTGCGTTTAACCCCTTGCGCTCTCTCCCCCTCCACACACACTGTCTGCATTTAACCCCTTGCGCCCTCTCCATCCTTCACATACATGGCCTGCATTTAACCTCTTGCACCCTCTCCCCCTCCACACACACTGTCTGCATGTAACCCCTTGCATCCTGTCAACCGCACATTATTTGCATTTAACCCCTTGCTCACCCCCCACACTCACACTGTCTGAAATTAAACCTCTTGCACCCCCCCCCCCCCACACTCACACTGTCTGAAATTAAACCTCTTGCACCCCCCCCCCCCCCTGCAAGTGGTGGTGTAAGCCAAAAAATAAAGTGCCTAGGGCAGCCTGGACACCTAATATGGCCCTGAGCATGGTCAGGATCTGGGAGCAATGATCGACTAGAAACACAGCCCCTGACACAAACATCAATACAAGTCACACACTCAATTAACCCTTTTCCTGGACCCTTTAAAAACATTTCTTAGTAGCTTTTCACCCGTATCGGACTAAACTCCTGGAATCGCAACGGACCGCAATCAGGACTAAAAATCACACACAAGAAATGGGGTGGGGGGCAGAAAAAGCCATATTACAATTCACGGGAAGAGTTAAATATTTAATTTTATATTACATGAAATACAAAATCTAGATTCCGCTTTATATACAACAAGAATTAAAACTGGCGCTCGATAACAAAGCCAAAAAATAAAAACTGGCACAGAAATGGGTTTTGTGAGGATGCATACATATACAAAAACAGAAAAAAAACAACAACATTAAAAATAAAATACTCTGAAAACAAATAAAAGGAAAATTATTTTAACAAAATAAAAAATAAATTGGCTCAGAGTGCGGCAGTCCTTTTCTATCCGTGAGCCAACGCTGGAAAAAAAAAAATGTAATGCCAAGTAAAAAAAAAAAAAGGTTCGAGGATGAGGCGAAGGTTGACAACCTGAATAACAAAAAGGTACCTGGCACCTATCTGCCAACTTCCAAATTCATTGCCCTGAGATCCATGTGGTTTTGTTAAAAGGCTGCTTATTTGAAAAGATATATATTGCGATAAAGCTTAAAAAAAATACATTAAATAATAAAAAAAATTATACCAAGGAAAAATAAAAGTGAATATCGAACCTGGAAGTTACTAACGTTCAATTCACTGCCTATTAGCGGTAACCTCGGTAGGATTTTCCAAAATAAGTGTTCGCGGGGGAGCAGTAGGAACAAATTAATTAATAAATCGGATGAGTTGATATCGCATCATGTGACATAAAAAAACAGGCATCGACGCCTTTCTTTCTAGCACCAAACTATCGGCTTCATCAATGCTAGGGAGAAACTAGGACACAAAAAATCTGCAAAGGACTAAAAAGCAATATATACATAGCAAACGTCGCTTAGCCCTTATATCTCCCCGGAAGAGCAAAGAGGGATCTTTCATTTATAAAAAAAAAAAAAAGAAAAACCCAATTCAACCCAACATATAAATAAAATACAGTGTTAAAATGTGCCCGACTGCAACACCTTATAGCTTACATGAACCCAACAATTAAAAACAAGAGAAAAATATAAAAGTCATGTCTTAAATTACACAAAAAAGAAAAAAAAAACTACTCAAATCCCTGTTTAAGACTAAAACCTGAATATCAAGTAAAAAGAACAAAAAAGCAATAAATCTTCCCCATAATTGCTGCCCTCCCTTTTTATCACACATAAAATTAGACAAAAAAAATAGATTTCACATTGCTTAAAAAATCTAAAAATTAATAAGACCCGCCGAAACAAAAAAACCAAAAAATCTCTGAAATAAATAAAAAAGCCAAATGATTTTTTTTTTGGTAACGCAAACCAAGAAAATCATTTGAAAAGGAGTCTGCAATAAATTATTTAAAAGAATGCCGAGCACCTTCACGCCCCCTCCGTCCCCACTGCACAAAAAAAGAGCAGAAAAATGGATTTCCCAATTTCGAGGAACAAACAGATTCTGGATGGGAGATTCTCTTCTAGTTATTGCTTAGTGGGTGCGGCACAGTGAAAGCTTCGAAGGGAAAAAAAAAATGATTTAAAAAAAAGAATGAATAATCTTTGTTCATCCGGCAGTGTTTGGTGTGGTACGTTTAGGTCCACTCTTGGTTAAAAAACAAAGAAGAGCAAAAGGCTCCAGGCCTCAGCTCCCATCAATACTGTTACACGCAAGGAAAATGGCGAATAAACATGGCATGGGGCGGTCAAACAAAGAAGCGTGCATGACCGTGTCGATTGAGCTTCAAGATTTTGCCAAGGCGTTGTTTGGCGGTAGCCATTCCCTTCTTTGGACGTTTACCTGGAATAAATAAGGAAATAAATTAGGTTGGAAAAAAAAAAAAGATCACTTAAAGCAGAGCAAAATCCACCAGAGGCTTTCCACCAGGGCATTTGGAATCAGGATGCCCCGCTATAGCTAATGAACACCCAACACAATGAATGCAAAAAAGTGACTGATTAAATATTTGTGATGAAATATGATTATTGTATATTTTCTAAGTATGGCCAATATTAATAAAAAATATTGCCAAAGGAGCCGATACATGAGGTGGTCAAAAATGATGCAAAGTACATGTAAGCAGGAGGGGCCTGTGTCATATAAGCAAAGTACATAAGTACAGGATTGGTTCTCACTTCATAGTGATAGCAGTGTAAGACATATAATGACACATAGGCCCATAGAAAATACAAACCAGGAACCAATGCAAAAATGTTAGCAATATAGTGAGAGACAAAGGTGCTCTACCGAAATGTTGAGGGTCCAGGCCATCACCTACATTAGATATACTATAATATATATATATGTTAAGCTTTATTTCTCACTATATAGGCTAATATTCATGCGGAGGATGCGGCCGTTAGAGCCGCTGCTCTTAGACGCGTCATGAGACCGGGAAGAGGTGAGCTGGGCTCGGTGTCCTGGGGGGTTTCACACAGCGGGGCGCCCCTGGGGAAAGGACCAAAATCCAGGATAGTCAAAATCCTGGGGTTTGGTCCACTTTAAGGGGAGTTCATGAATGACAGTAGGGTAGAGGAAAGGGTGAAGGGAAAGAAAGCTCATTCTCAGGTTGGTGGTAAAGCAAAGTAAGGGGAAGGAAATATGCATAGAAGATTGGAGAGAAGGTGATAAGACGGAAGAAAATACCATTTTGTGAGTACTCACCTGAAAAATGGATATTGTCAGTGTGTCACACACCCCGCTTCCCCTTTAATTCTTAGGATCGGGTTACTCCACCAGCAGGTGGCGACGTTGCAGAGAGAAGTCTTGAAAACGAGCCCCTTCCGGCCTATATATACCTGGGACCTCCCACTTAACACCAGTGATTTAAAAAGCAGAAAGACAAGGTACCAGGAAATCCAACGGTAACCTCAAAATAAAGAAAAGCTTCACCATATAAAGGATCCAGGATACCGAAAAGGGCGGGTGAAGCGGGGTGTGTGGCACACTGACAATATCCATTTTTCAGGTGAGTACTCACAAAATGGTATTATTCTCAGTGTGTCACACACCCCGCTTGCCCTTTAATTCTTACGATCGGGACATCCAAAAGCAGTGTCCACAAGGGATGGGTATCCGAAGGCAAAATGAAGCATAACTTAAATGACTGCAGTCTGCAGAACTTTGCGGCCAAACACAGCATCCGCTGAGGCCCGCACATCAACCTTGTAAAACTTAGAAAAAGTATGAACAGAAGATCAAGTAGCAGCCTTACAAACTTGTTCAACAGAAGCTTGGTGCTGAAAAGCCCAAGACGCTCCAACGGCGCAAGTAGAATGAGCAGTGATACGAAAAGGGGGAACTTTCCCCTTAGCAGAATAGGCCGGCACCAAACCCTTCCTAGGCCCACAGGGCACAACAAAAAAGGCATCAGTTTTACGAAAAGGAGAAGTAATAATCAAATAGTACTTAACACCACGTACTACATCCAAACAATGCAAAACCCTCTCCTTGTCATTCTTAGGCTTAGGACACAAGGAGGGAAGAATATCCTGATTCAAATGAAAAGCAGAAACAACCTTAGGAAGAAAGTGTGGTTTGAACCGAAAGACCACTTTATCCTGATGCCTCTCAAAGTAAGGCGCCTGAATAGACAAGGCCGCCAACTCCGAGACGCGCCGAACCGAAGTGATAGCTACCAAGAAGACAATCTTCTGAGTCAGGGTAGACAAAGTAATATCTTGCAAAGGCTCAAAGGGAGGAGCCTGAAGAGCAGAAAGAACCAAATTCAAGTCCCAAACAGGGAGTAATGGTTTCCTGGGAGGCCGCACATGCGTAACCCCCTGGAAAAAAGTTTTAACTAAAGGATGAAGCGCAAAACGCTTCTGAAAAAAATAATAGATAAGGCAGAAACCTGCCCTTTCAGAGTACTCAGCTGAAGACCAGAGTCCAGCCCTGATTGTAAAAACTCCAGAATCCTGGAGACCGAAAAGACCCTACAAGGCAAAGATCTAACCTCACACCAAGCGATATAGGCTTTCCAAGTCCTATAGTAGGTGATAGAAGAAGACCTCTTTCGGGTGCCGATCAGAGTTTTAATAACCGAGTCAGAAAGACCCTCCTCCAAGATGGAGGTCTCAGCAGCCAAGCCGTCAAAACCAGCGTTGGTAAATTGGGGTAATACAACCGACCCTGAGAGAGCAGATCGGGTCGAAGAGGCAGAATGAGCTGATTCACTGTCAGCCAAACGATGTCTGCGCACCATACTCGTCTTGGCCATCTTGGGGCCACGAGAATGGCGGACACCCTTTCATGAACCAGCTTCCGTACCACCCTGCCTAGCATGGGTATCGGAGGAAACAGGTACAGAAACCCCGGGTCCCCCCAGCTCAGGGATATGGCGTCCGCCGCCAGAGCCAGAGGATCCTGGGAGAGCGACACAAAGATCGGGAGCCTGCAATTGTGACGAAAGGCAAACAGGATCACCTCCGGTGTCCCCCACCGGAGCGGACTGCAGACTGCCGATAGACAAGGAACATGTGCCTTCGCCCAGGTCAGGATCAGGGACACCACTCTGAGGGCACCCAGACTGCGAGTCCCTCCCTGATGATTGATGTAAGCAACGGCTGTTTGATTGTCCGAGCGAAGCTGAACCAGAAGGCCCAGACCATGTTGGGACAAAAGAGCAAGAACCAGACGGAAGGCTCTCAGTTCCAGAACAGACGGCCGAGGATTGGAAAGAAGGACCCAAGCCAACTCCTGAATCAGACAAATTTTGGACTGAGTGAGAAACACCCTGTGTTGACCAGAATCCGACCACATTCCCAGAAAGGACACCACCCTGGCCGGAGCAAGGGAGGACTTGGGAAGGTTGAAAAACTTCAGATCCAGGACGGGGCGAGCCGACCCGTCCTTCTTGGGGACTGTGAAGAGATTGGAGTAAAAACCGAGGCCCACCCCTAAGCGCGGCACCGGCCGGATGACGACCATTTCCAGGAAAAATCGTGAAGGAGGGCGAGACTCGAACTCCGGATTGTAACCGGACGACACCACCTCCCGGATCCATCTGTCCGGAATCTCCCGGTCCCGAACCAGGGAGAAGTGTCGCAATCGTCCCCCCACCTGCACGGGTGAGGGCAGCCCCTCATTGCTGAGCGGGCTTACCAGTAGGTTTTGGCTTGGCGCCCCAGGACTGACCGGGACTGCCACGACCTCTTCCCCGGGACCAACATACACCCCCGGTAACGGGAAAGGAAGCCCCTCTGCCCGCTCTGGCTCCTCGAAAGGAGGGACTAAAGGAACTCGCACCCCGAAAGGAGCGACGAGGCCTCTTGAGTTGAGGCAACTTACCATCCTTGGTAACTGCATCCAATTTCTCGCCAAAAAGGCGCAAACCTAAGAAAGGTAGCGCTGTAAGCGCCCTCTTAGAGTTAAGGTCCGCCGTCCACTGGCGCAGCCATATAGACCGACGAATAGCAACCAGCAGCGCCGCTGTCCTGCTACTCGTCGCAAGAGCATCGTCCTGAGCGGTCAGGACAAAGGAAACAAACGACTCACACTGCTTGAGAGAACTAAACACATCACAAGCGGGATCAAGACCTGCGTACAGATCCTTAATAATGGACCTAACTGCCAACAGAAGAAGCGCCGAAGCACAAACTGGCCGTAGTGTCGACCCGGCACTGATCAAACCATGGCGAGCCAATTGATCAATCCGACGATTCTCACCATCTTTAATGGTAGTGGTGTCAGAAGAGTGCAACGCAGCCGAGCCAGTCAGCCCTAACACAGGGGTATCGACGCCGGGGGGCACTGACCAAAGCTTCACCAAGTCCTCCGGAAAGGGATAACGCTTATCCCAATTAGGAGGAGTTCCAGCCAGGCGCGTGGGTTGTTCCCATTCCTTAAGGACAACCCTCTCAAAGTGCTGTTGCCTGGGAAACACCAAACGCGGCTGGGGCACGTCAAAACAACTCACCCTTTGGCAGAGGGACCACCGCAGGCGGATCCAAGGCCAAAACTTTAAACATTTGAGCCAAAATGGAAGGAGTGTCAAGGGACACCCCCACAGCCTGAACACCAGCAGTGTCAAACAATAGCTGGTCTGCAGGCTCATCCGACTCCTCAAGGAATTCCCTCTCCTCATGAGGGGGACAATCGGACCAATCCAAAAATTCAGGTACTTCACCCTCCAAAGCAGGCACTGCTGAAGAAAGGTGCTTCCGCTTTGCCGTAGCGTTCTGAGCCACAGTAGCGGAAATTATCTTCTCGAGGTTGGCCAACCGCGCATGCACCTCGGAATGCGAATCCCCATTTTTGACAATGTCACACGGGGTCCGGAATAAGGGAGGGGGGGTAGGGGATGACGGCTATTTAAGGCTAACAAAAGCCAGAGAGTGCATCAATAATAATAAAAGTATATACATGCATAAATATATATATATATATATATATATATATATATATATATATATATACACATGCATAAATATATATATATATATATATATATATATACATGCATAAATATATATATATATATATATATATATATACATATATATATATATATATATATATACACATAAATATATATATATATATATATATATATATATATATATATATATATATATATCTATATATCTATACATACATACACACATACATACCTATATACAGACATTTAAACCCATACACAAAGAGCAAAGTGCCCTCAGGAAAACGCTAGGCATGGCAGGCAAATACAAAGTACAAGGACGGCCCCACGTGCGCGATGGTGGGGACCGTTTACCTTTACAGCTAAAGCCGCACTGGACGCGTCCTCTTCCCCCACCGGCTCCAGCACACCTGTCTCTGATGAGACAGAGGAAGTGAAGGGCGGGCCCGGACACAGCGCGCCCCGGCCACGCCCCCTGATCACCGAGCGAGGCCGCAGAGTGCGGCCCCGCCCCTCCAGTGACGCGGCTTGCCCAATAGCGAGACCGCAAGCAAAAAGGGGGGAAATTTTAAAGTGAATAAAAAGAAAAGGCCCCAGCAGCCCAGGCCACGCGCCGCCACCGCGGCGCTGACCCTGCCAAAGCACTTCCTCTACATAAACACACACAAGTAAAGCACCTCATGCAAACAAGCACCCCCCCCCCTCCATTTAGCGAAGGGAGAAGGGACCGAGCGGGAGAAGGTGGCCAAGGGGAACATCGGGGACAGGGGCATCCCAAATCCGGATCACCATGCCGGATAGCCGCATTGCCCCACACGTGGGGTCGAGCGGAGGAGATAAGCTCCTAGGCACCTAAAGTGCCATCTACCTTTGCCCAGCCAGCAGCCTAGGCTGGGAGGCTTCCGTTTAGGCATAAAACAACACAAAAGACTGGGCAGAAATAGACCAAAAGGGGATGCCGGGTTTGACCCCGGCTACCTGCAAGCAGGAGACGTCTTTCTTCTGTCTTGTCGCCTCATGCAGAGAGAAAACACTGGTGTTAAGTGGGAGGTCCCAAGAATATATAGGCCGGAAGGGGCTCGTTTTCAAGACTTCTCTCCGCAACGTCGCCACCTGCTGGTAAGAATTAAAGGGGAAGCGGGGTGTGTGACACACTGAGAATAGACCTGAGATAAGGGGAGGGCAATATGGCAGGAAAGGGGAGGTAAGGGATGGAACGGGTAAGGTAAGAGAACCATTCACATTATTCATGTCTAACATCATTGTGATAAGACACAATGACCTATGCTGTGCAGATTTTTATGAATTCCATGTTTAAGAAAGGATTACAAAACTGAAATAACAGAATGTGGGCAGGGCAAGCAGGACTTCCTAAAATATCAGTATCGGGCATGGACTATCGTTACACATAGTTACATCGTTAATACGGTTGAAATAAGACATGTCCAACCAAGGGTGTTGGGGTAGGGGAAGTTATTTTTTATTTTATTTTAACCACTAATAGTAACTAAATAAGCATTTAATCCTTTTTTGAAGCGGTCAGCGGTTGATGCTGTAACAAGCTTCTGTGAGAGGCTATTCCACAGATTTATAGTTCTTATGGTAAAGAATGATTGTCGTCTCCAGAGGCTGAATTTCTTTTTCCCCAGTTGAAGGGAGGGAGTGCCCCCTTGTCTTTAGAGAGGATTTTACCTGAAATAGTGTTTCCCAATATTTTTTGTAATGGCCATTTATATATTTATACAAGTTCCCCTCAGTCGTCTCCTCTCAAGACTAAACGGATTTAATTTACGTAATCTTTCCTCATAACTAAGAGCCTTCATTCCTCTTATTAGTTTGGTGGCTCTTCTGCTCCCTTTCCATAGTCCTTTCTATGAATAGGTGCCAAAAACTGGACGGCTTATTCCAGGTGAGGGCGCACCAGTGCCTTGTAAAGAGGCAAAATGACATTCCGTGATTCCATGTCTCTTTTAATGCACGATAATATCTTGGTGGCCTTGGAAGCAGCTGCTTGGCATTGCATGCTGTTATTTAGCCTGTGATCTACCAGTACCCCCAGATCCTTCTCAACAAGTGTTTCTGCCAGCTTTACTCTACCAATGATATATGTGGCCTTCAGGTTATTACATCCCAAGTGCAGGACTTTACATTTCTCCACATTGAACTTCATTTGCCAAGCGGATGCCCAGACACTCAAAGTGTCCAAGTCAGCCTGAATCTTACGAGCATCTTCAATAGACTGCACTGTGCTACATATCTGTGTCATTTGCAAAAATGGAGACAGTGCTTTTAATTCCATCTTCTATGTCGTTTATAAACAAGTTTAATAAAAGGGGTCTCAGGACTGAACCTGGGGTACACCGCTTACAACCGGTAACTATTCAAAGTAGGTATCATTAACCACAACTCTCTGCACACGATCTGCCTGGTAGATCACAGGCTAAATAACAGCATGCAATGCCAAGCAGCTGCTTCCAAGGCCACCAAGATATTATCATGCAGTAAGAGAGGCTTGGAATCATGGGATAGAGATGTCATTTTGCCTCTTTACAAGGCACTGGTGCGCCCTCACCTGGAATATGCCGTCCAGTTCCGGGCACCTATTCATAGAAAGGAGGCTCTGACGAAGGGTGCAGAGGAGCCACCAAACTAGAGGAATGAAGGATCTTAGTTATGAGGAAAGATTACGAGAATTAAATCTGTTTAGTCTTGAGAGGAGACGGCTGAGGGGGGACATGATTAACTTGTATAAATATATAAATGGCCCATACAAAGAATATGGGGGAACACTATTTCAGGTAAAATCCTCTCTAAAGACAAGGGGGCACTGCCTTCGATTGGGAAAAAAGAAATCCATTCTCCGGAGGCGACAATCATTCTTTACCATAAGAACTATAACTCTATGGAATAGCCTCCCACAAAAGCTTGTTACAGCATCAACCGCTGACAGCTTCATAAAAAGATAAGATGCTTATTTGGAAGAAAATAACAGTTACTATTAGCGGTTATCAGTAAAAAAATTAAACAATTAAAAAAAAAAAAAACGTTGACATTGGTCTTTGGTCTTATGTCAACCGTATTAACTATGTAACTCTCTGCACACGATCCTTCAGCCAGTTATCAATCCAGTTACAAACTGTATTTTCTTATCCTGAAGATCTCTATTTCCCCAATAAGCATCTATGGGGGACAGTGTCAAATGCCCCCCAATCCCCCAAATCCAGATACACAGATAAGTGGCGGTACCTTTAGTTGCCTGGTTGCTTATAGGGGGTGGGTTGGAGGCAGGTCTCTTGGTGGGGTGGAGGTGCACGGAGGGCGAGGTCTCATCATACATCCTGTCTGGACTCAGGCTGCCCTCGCTCAGGCGACAGTCTGCGGGGCTCAAGCTGGACTCCTGCTCGTATTTCTCCTGCTCCTCGTATTGTGGGGACTCCCAGCTTTCCGAGCTTTCGGAGAAGCGCTGGATCTTGCGAGGACTCCCCCTGGCCTCTGGAGGGTGATCCCGCCTGTGTCGCTTAGCAACATTGCAGGAATCCTAAGATAAAGCAGAAGAAACATCACACAAGGTCATTGGGATCACTTAGGACTGAAGCATTGCTTTTATGCACCACAAAGTCCTTTACAAAAATGTCTATTATCCGATATAACAGGGTGGTCAGAGGTGTTAGAAATGCGTATTTAAAGTGGACCAAAACCAGACCTAGCGACTATAAGACGCTAGGTTGAATTAGACACCCACCCCATGGGGCATCCCAGTTTGGGACAGACCCACATGAAACTCAGCCACTCGCCCAATATTCTTACCATTCACCAAGGCGAAGTGGAGGTACTCCACGCGACGCGTCGGTGTGGCTAGATTGCATGGGATTGGGGCCTTAATATCAGGTGATGTGATTTCTTGGGAGCCCTCTATTCACTTTTTAGTATTTGTGCGATTCATACATCGGATTTGTTTACAATTTAGCACTCGCACCTTCATCTTTTCCATTTGCACTTGTCAGTTACATTGTTTTGCACAGCACTAGCACTTTAAAAAGATTGGTTACTATCCTTGTGATTTAATAGTTTGTCCACATAGATGTGCCTTTTTCCATTATATTGTAATATTATATATATATATATCTTATATGTTTCCCACATCCTGTACATACAGATTGCTCACATTGAAAACCATCCTACCTGCATCTACTGCATGTTATGAGCCTTTAAACATCCAAGATGGTGGCTCATGAAACATCAGGCAGCCTGCAAACAGGAAGTGCCTTCTGACTGTGCTGCTCTGTATTCTGGGATTGCTGTCCTTTTCCTGACCCCAGCTCTGCTCTGTCTGAGCAAAGCACAGCTATAACCCGCCCCCTGTACTTTATCCCACTCTCCTCTCCTCAGTGTGATGCTTCTGAGGCAAGATGGCGGCGCCCGTATCCTAAAGTCCTGAACAGAGTTGCAGCCCAGTGGGAGAAAGAATAATAAGTGACTAAAAACGTAAAATATATTATTTTTAGATGTTGGAGAATTTTTTTTTAAGGGTTTGGGCTTTTCAATAAATCATGGTGAAGGTCCAGTTTAATATGTAAAGCACACAGTGAGCTTACATCACGTCCCTGTTGCCACACCCACTGTTTTCTCCTCATTATTTGTGTATTTGCAATGGTCTAATACTTTTACAAATAAAAGAACTACAGGGTCTTTTTGAAAATGGATTGAAGTTTGGGACAGTGCAACAATCAGGCGCTCGCCTTTAGTATAACTTTAAATGTTAAAGCGGACCAAAACCTACTGAACTCATGAAATACATTTGGCCCCAGCCCCTGCCGATACGCCCTTCTCAGTGTGTAGAAACTGATATTCTAATTGTCCTGGAACACTTTATTTTTTGCTGTTCCTCTTCGTAATATGGCAGACAGATCAGTCACTGCATAGGTGTGGCAATGACATCATTGTTACACACAACAGTGGCGATGAATGAAGGAGGCGGAGCTTTACAGCTGAAACAGGTGCCATTATCTGGGATTAGGAGCAGTTAAAATTGGCAAAAAGTGCTCTTCATAGGGGGAGCAATTCAGGGGATAGTAGTAAAAAATGTGGGGTTTGGTCCGCTTTAAGGTTAAGGTTTACGGGCGTTGGGTGGGGGTGGACTCCAGAATCCTTGATGCCCCCCCCCCAGTCTGTCATTTTAGCAGGAGCCCTAGTGGCAACCAACACCCTCGCTGTGGAGGGTGTTCCGCTTTAAAGTGGACCAACACCCTCCCAAGATCGGCCCGGGAATCTATAAGATTCCCGGACCGATCAGACCCCTGACTGCGGGGCACCCCGCTGTGTGAAACCCCCCCGGATCCCCAAAATCCCTACCTTATCCTCGATCCAGCGCCGCCGCCTCCTGCGCGGCCCTCTAGCAGGACGCGCGCCGGCCGTTTGTGAATGGCCGGCGCGGGCGCACGCCCTGTTACAGTGACGCGCGGGAGGCGGCGGGCGCGCTCTCTTCTCCGTGGTCACGTGGGAGCGAGGAGAGGTGAGTTTTTCAGGGTTTCTGAGGGGGTTTCACACAAGTGGACCAAAACCCAGGATAGTCAAAATCCTGGGTGTTGGTCCGCTTTAAAAAGGTGCACAAACAAAGCAACAGCCACATCCTATAAACACGCCAGAGCCCCAACAATCCATAGCTAGATATAATTTGTCCAGTACACAGAGTGTGCAGGCCTCTCTCACCTGATCATCCGAATCACACGAGAAGTCCATTTGGCTATTCCACCCGGGACTGGCGTCACCACCGGCGCCGTGACCTGAGAAGGGAAAACTCAAGTTGAGTAACGGATAAAAAAAACAAGAATTATAAATGAAAAAAAAAGGGGAAACTGAAGATGCAAAACAAAGCATTCAAATCATTTCCTCTGAACAATTCTCGGAACGAGCGCAATATTTATATATTTCTTTTCAAAACACTGAATATAAATGCTTGAGTGTAAATAGTATTAGCATTTCCCACTAGCTTCCAGCAGGGGGAGCTCCACTGTAGTCAGACTTCATAATAGAACACAGGTGCTAAAGCAGGGATCAAAAATAGCAGCAAGTTTAAAATATGCAAAATCAACTGCTATTCTTTCCATCAACATAAATGCTCTGACAATGCGAAACATTCAATTTTAAATCAATACAAAAACAAAATGTAACGCGTTTGTGTACAGGATGATTGGACGACATGTCACAGTTCTGCAGTTCTAAGCTTTGCCAATGTTATTGTCAACAACAAGTTCTCTATAGGACTGAACTGCCACTCCATAACCTTGATCCTGTTTGGAATCCATACACTTTAAAGTGGACCCACACGGTGCAGGTGTTGGTTCCTGCTGTATGACAGGCTGGAGTGGGCATCCAGGATGCTGGTGCAGCCCCCCCCCCCCCCCGTAAACGTTACCTTAACCTTGCTCCACCAACCAGAGTCCAGAGAAGCAGTTGTTTAGCAATCGCTGCCATGGTTCCGGCCCTGGAATGCCCTGCCCACCGGAGGCCAATTGCGGTGCTGGATTCTCATTAGTGCACCAAGGTTAAAGGTGACCAAAACCCAGGATAGTCAAAAGTTTTGGTCTTGGTCCATTCCTGGGGGCACCCCAATCTGGGGGGTTTCACACAGGTAAGGTTTACGGGCATTTGGGAGGGGGCTCCAGCATTCTAGATGCCCCCCCAGCCTGTCATTTTAGCAGCAGCACTAGCAGCAAGCAGCAGGTGTTGGTCCACTTTAAAGGTGCAGAAACAAAGCAACAGCCACATCCTATAAACACATAACTAGATAGAATTTCTCCAGTATACAGTTTTCACCTGTGTGAACCCCCCCCCCCCAGATTGCCTGATCTCACTCACCTTTTCCTGGTCCCATGGCGCGTCTAAGAGCAGTGGCTATGACTGCCGCAGCCTCCACCTCCCTCTAACAGGGAGCGTGCCCATGCCGGTCATTCACAATTGCGGGAAGCGGAGGATGCAGCTGTCTTAGACGCGCCGTGGGACCGGGATAAGGCGAGTTGGCTGCGGCGATCTGGGGGGTTTCACACAACGGGGTACCCCCGATCTGGGTGCCCCCGGGGAAAGGACCAAAACCCAGGATAGTCAAAATCCTGGGTTTTGGTCCACTTTAAAGGTGCGTTCTGGGGGGGGGGGGGGGGGGGGGGGGGGTTATGTGCCCAGCCTCTCTTATAGCAATGGCTAACAACACCAGCGTCGTGCAGGTGTTGTTCCGCTCTTTAAGGTGAATTAAGTGCTCATTTTTTAATAATAATTTAACTGCCATTGTGGCTCAAACTGCAAAATATAAGGATTCTGTGGATACTGCATTTTGAAGACCTCATCTGACAGGTGTGTTATGTATTTGTGGAGTCCATCGGATTTTTGGTTTTTCAAAAATGTACATTTATATAAAAAAAAAACAAAAAAAAACTCCCATAATAGATAAATGACAGCATTTTTTAATCAGTCAAAATTTAAAGAGGATGAAAACCCATGTGGCATGGCCCTAGGATCTAAAAAAGAGAATTCTGTGAGTACTCACCTGTAGAATTAATTTCTCCATTATTACTTCAGGGCATCAGATTTAATTCAGACACGATTGGGTTAACCTTTCCCGAAGGGCGTGGTCTGCAAGAACAAAGGTGTGTCTCTCCCCCTCCCGGGCTATATCCACCTGGCTGACTTGATGCACTTCAGTTTAATTAAAAAGCAGTAGAACCAGCTGCCCAGGAGGCATACCTATCCTATTGGAAACAAAAGGCTGGATACAAAATACAAGACTCCTCTCTCCGTTTAATCTTTTTTTTTTTTTTTTTTTTTTTTTTTATTATGCTGATCATTATTTACAGCAACTACGAGTCCTTCTCAAAAAATTAGCATATAGTGCTAAAGTTCATTATTTTCCATAATGAAATGATAAAAATTAAACTTTCATATATTTGAGATTCATTGCACACCAACTGAAATTTTTCAGGTCTATTTTTGTTTTAATACTGATTATTTTGCCATACAGCTCATGAAAACCCCAACACTGGACAGGCATTTTGGCATTTCCTTCTCCCCAGTCTTCCTCCAGACTCTGGCAACTTGAATTCCGAATGACATGCAAAATTTGCTTTCATCAGAAAAAAGTACTTGGGACCACTGAGCAACAGTCCAGTGCTGCTTCTCTGTAGCCCAGGTCAGGCGCTTCTGCCGCTGTTTCTGGTTCAAAAGTGGCTTGACCTGGGGAATGCGGCACCTGTAGCCCATTTCCTGCACACGCCTGTGCACGGTGGCTCTGGATGTTTCTGCTCCAGACTCAGTCCACTGCTTCCGCAGGTCCCCCAAGGTCTGGAATCGGTCCTTCTCCACAATCTTCCTCAGGGTCCGGTCACCTCTTCTCGTTGTGCAGCGTTTTCTGCCACATTTTTTCCTTCCCACAGACTTCCCATTGAGGTGCAGCACTCTGGGAACAGCCTATTTGTTCAGAAATTTATTTCTGGGTCTTACCCTCTTGCTTGAGGGTGTCAATGATGGCCTTCTGGACAGCAGTCAGGTCGGCAGTCTTACCCATGATGGCGGTTTTGAGTAATGAACCAGGCTGGGCTTTTTTTAAAGCCTCAGGAATCTTTTGCAGGTGTTTAGAGTTAATTAGTTGATTCAGATGATTAGGTTAATAGCTCGTTTAGAGCACCTTTTCATGATATGCTAACTTTTTGAGATAGGATTTTGGGGTTTTCATGAGCTGTATGGCAAAATCATCAGTATTAAAACAAAAAAAGACCTGAAAATGTTCAGTTGGTGTGCAATGAATCTCAAATATATGAAAGTTTAATTTTTATCATTTCATTATGGAAAATAATGAACTTTAGCACTATATGCTAATTTTTTGAGAAGGACCTGTATTTACATATTTACCACTCCACTAAAACTAGGCATCCAACACATGGACATAGTAACCTAGCAGACTGGGAGGGTCTGATATCCTGAAGTAATAATGGAAGAGAAATTAATTCTACAGGCGAGTACTCACAGAATTCTCTTTTCTCTTCCATGTTACTTCAGGCCATCAGATTTAATTCAGAAACGATTGGGACCTCCAAAAGCAGTACCCGAATTCGGGTGGGATCCCCAAACCTTATTCCTTTCAGGAACAAGACATTCCAGAAGCGCTTATTCCTTTCAGCAACAAGACATTCCAAAAGCCCTTATTCCTTTCAGGAACAAGGCATTCCAAAAGCCCTTATTCCTTTCAGGAACAAGACATCTCAAAAACCCTTATTCTATTCAGGAATAAGACATTTCAAAAACCCTTATTCCTTCCAGGAATAAGACATTCCAAAACCATCTAATTACCACTGTATGTAATAACTTCCTACCAAAGGCTCTACTTTATAGAATTTGGTAAATGTATGAGCTGAAAACTAAGTAACGGCTTTTCATACTTGTTCTATTGAAGCTTGATGCTAAAAAGCCCAAGAAGCTCCAATAGCTCTTGTCAAATGAGCAGTAGTCCTAAAAGAAGAATCCTTCCCCTTAGGCAATATAGGCTCTTACCACTGCCTGTCTAATCCATCGCTGATGGTAGACTTAGATGGTGAAAGACCTTTCCGTGGACCCTCAGGTATGACAAAATATGGAGTCCGACCTACGGAAAGATTGTGTAGCAGTGAGATGGTATCTTAGTGCTTTTCCCTACATCCAGCAATATAGAATCCTCTCTCTATCGGACACTGGAGTAGGACATAAGGAAGACAATTCACCTCTTCATTAAGATGGGAACCACCTTAGGAAGAACATCCTGTTTAAAGCAGAATACGAACTTGTCCTAATGTAACACTAAATAAAGGAGAATTAACTGATAAGCTATTTCAGAAACCTTCCTTACTGAGGTTATTGCCACTAAAAAGATAACCTTAAGAGTCAATAAACTTAATTATGCATCTGCCAATAGTTCAGGTCCCAAACCAGCAGAAGTAGCTTACGAGGAGGCCGCACATGAGCGACTCCCTATACAAAAAGCTTTGATACATTTATTCACAGCAGTGGGTTTCTGAATAAAAGATAGATAAAGCAGATATCTGTCCCTAAAGTACTCAATTGAAAACCTTCATCAAGACCTTTCTGCCAAAAAAATCAAATATTCTGGGAACAGAAAATTCTACTAGCAAACCTTCTGTATTCACACCAAACGATAATGCTTGCCAGACTTTATAGTAGATCATTGATGAAGGCTTCTTCCTGGCCTGAATCATAGTCTACATGACTATGTCAGAAGAACCCCCTTTCTGCCAAGATAAAGGATTCAATAGCCAGGCCGTCCAAGCCAGAACATGTGAATTGGGATGCCTTAGAGGCCCCTGTGTGAGAAGATCTGGATCGTCGGGTAACCTCCACGAGTTGCCCTCTGACACCCTTACTATGTGTGAGTATATGGACTGAGTCACAAACTTTGTAACCTTCCGATTGTGTCGTGATGCACAAGAGATCTATGTCCGGAATCCCCCAGTGCATGCATAGGGACTGAAAAAACCCTCTGACTAAGACCATTCCCTCTGATGCAGGACCTTTCTGCTGAGATGATCGGCCTGCAAGTTGTCCACTCCAGGTATGTGTACAGCCGAAATGCATGAAACCTGTTTCTCGGCCCAAAGTAAAAACCAGCTCACTTCCATGAGGGCTTCACTGCTTCAGGTGCCCCCATGGTGGTTGATATATACCACAGCCGTCTGATTGTCTGTTTGAATCCGGACGGGATGCCCCTTCAGATGGTATGTCCAATGACTGAGATACAATAGAATTGCTCTCAGTTCCAGGATATTTATGGAGAGTTTACTCTCCTTCAGACTCCACTGTCCCTGGAGTGTTGGTGACTCCATGACACCCCCCCAACCCGATAGACTGGCATCCATGGTGATAATCTTCCACTGTACGGGAAGGGAGGATTTGCCAGTCTGAAGAGGCTGAGGACCAGGCTAGAGACTGCCTTGTTGACGGTGTCATGCAAAAAGAGTCATCCAGAGTGTGTGGGTCTTGATCACAGATCGTGAGCAATCCCATCTGCAGGGGTCTTGTGTGAACAGTGCAAAAGGTACTCAAAGCAATATATAATCAGGCCCAACAGACATATTCCTTGATGAATCGTCGGGTGAGGGCAAGACAAGAGACCCTGTACCCTGGTCTGGAGTATGAGTCACTTCTGTGTTGGAAAAAACACTTTTTCCTGAGACGTGTCTAATGACAGTCCCAGAAAGAATAACTCTTGAAGCTATGATATGATATTTGACTTAAGAATTCGACTGGATAGTCAATTATCCAATGTTGATCAGACAGTCTGTGTATCCTTCTGGCCCCCCTGACATGATGGGGCCCATATCAACAGATAGTCTAAGTAAGGGATTATATGTATACCCTGACTTCCTAGAGAAAACACAAGACCTGCCAACACCTTGGTAAACACCCTTGGTGCTGAAGATAGACCGAAGGGTAACGCCACAAACTGAAGATGTAGGCCACCTACAGCAATGTAGGTATGTATCCTTATATAAATACTGCCCGGCTCGAGTAATTTCACTGTGGATCAACAATTCCAATCTCTAAAAAGGCGAGATACGGCAGATCTCAATGCTTCTGCTTTCTGCGGAACTCGGGATACCCCTGACCAAGAGAATCTCCAAGGGGGTCTGGAGGTCTGGGTCATAATTCAATCTGATCTGGCGGAAGGGGACACATAGTATCTAGTACTTTAGGAATGGTCGGAAGACAACCCGACTTCTGCAAATTCCCTATTGATCAGATTAGAATAATGCGTATGCTCTGCAACATTCTCCATTATCGAGGAAATCAAAACCATCCATCCATCCATCTTAACTGAGCACCCCCTTGTGTAGAGGACTTCTAAATACAAGTCCCTACTGGATAAATCCTCCCAACGGATAACTTCCTGGGAGACTATGGCAGCTACAATATACTCCTCAAGTTAGAGAATAAATCTTTTCTTTAAAAACCCTTTTTAGTAGCCAATCGTCTCTGAATTAAATCTGATGGCCTGGAAGAGAAATTTCCAGGGCTGGCTGCTAGCCTGCCCCTGGGGAATTCTATAGTGGGATGCACCAATGTGTGAAACCCTGGGGTCCTTGACAAACGCAACTTTTTCTGGCGGCTCTCACAATGATGTAATCGTCGGGTGCCACATCCCCGGTATCCCTGTAGCTGTGCGCGCTCTTGCTCCCAGCCTATCTGAAGGGTGGGGAGTGGAAGTGCAGAATTAAAAAGGGAAGGAATGAGAGAGAGGAAGAAAAGATGGAAAGAAAGAAACAAAAAAGACTAGAAGGAAAGAAACACAGAATAGAAGGACTGATGAAAATATTATAAGGAAGAAAGGAATGGCAGAAAAGATAAAAGAAAGAAATAATAGATGGAAAGAAAGAAAGACTAGAAGAATAAAAGGAAACAAATAGAAGGATTGACAGAAATAATGAAAGAAAAGAAGAAAAGGAATGGCAGAAAAAAAACAGACAAAAGAGGGAAAGAATGAATAAAAGGACTGACAGAAATAATAGAAAGTAAAACAGGATAGCAGAAAAAGCAGATAAAAGAGAAAGGAAAAGAATAAAAAACAGAATAGAAGCACTGACAGAAAGAAAGGCTAACCCAATGGCTAATCTGCCCCTGGTTACTGCACGGACCTGCGTCCTGCATAGGGGCTGCCCAGAGTAGAAGGAATGAGGTGGGCCCTCCAAAGGTACAGGGGCCCTGCCACCTGCCCGAGTACGCCGACGCCTGCTCTGACTAGGCATCATGGGTAGGTTGGCCTCATATCCAATCATCTCCAATAGCAGAGGGGTAACGCGGTCATAGCAGAGCTCCATTATGGGAACTGAGCCAGCTACAATGAACAGAGAACACAGGTCAGCAGGGGGACCTGTAGTTTTAAGGTCCACTTAAAGGATATCTATTTTAAAAAAGAAAGAATCATTTATTCCTCATTATAATTCCATTATCTTAAAGCGGACCAAAACCCACTGAACTTACAAAATAAATTTCGGCGAAGCCCCTGCTGATACAATGACATCATTGCAACACACAACAGTGGCAGTGAATGGAGGAGGTGGAGCTTCACAGCTAAAACAGGCGCCATTATCTGGAGTTAGAGTGATGGAGGAGCAGTGGAAAGGGCAAAAGCTGCTCTTCATGGGGGGGATCAACTCAGGGAGTGCTAGTTAATGTGAGTTTTGGTCCGCTTTAATAGAAAAAAAAAAAAAAGCACTGAAGCCTGTAGCTATGATCATTGCAGCCTGGAATTGCATTTAAAATGTAAACAGAAACCCAGCTCCTTATAATTATGGGGTCGATTTAGAGCTTGGTGGGAAAAAAAAAACACCTTTTTTAGGAGAGAAAACTACCATTCACCTTTATTGTCTACCGGATGTAAATTTTCACCAGGCTTTGAATCAGCCCCAAGGTAGACAATGAAATTGAATGGCACATTTCTCTCCTAAAAAGTGCGTTTTCTCACCAGACTCTGAATCGACCGCTATGAAGCAGGAAGTTCAGACTCAGGTTCAGTGAGGCTTGTGAATTGCCTCCTCTGTAATCGCATCCCGTCACCATGGTAACAAGGCTAATCTCACCATTGTCCAGCGTTTCGAGCTCCCGGGGTTTCACCTTCTCCTGAGAGAACTTAATGTGCAGCTGAGGGTAAATACGTCCCATTTTGCATCCTGTGCTCTTTACTTCTGCTGGTGGCCGAGGTGGGTAGTGCAAGGACGCCATAGACAGCATGCCCTGGATGGCCTCCTCCTCAGTGCTGGTGGAACTGGGACATTCACTGCAAACAGAGCAGAGTAGGTTACTAAACAGTGACATCACAACACAGCGCAAGTCATAATAGTGGTGGTGCGACCAGATCGAGAATCTTTAAAAATGGACCAAAACCCACGATTTTGACTATCCTGGGTTTTGGTCCTTTCCGGGGTAAAAGGATTGGGGGTGCCCTGCTGTGTAAAACACCCCAGATTGCCGATGCCAACTCACCTTATCCCGGGCCCACGGCGCATCTAAGAGCAGCGGCTCTGATGGCCGCATCCTCTGCTTCTCTGTAGCTGCCCACGCCAGGCATTTGTGAATGACCAACGATCCCCGTTAGAGGGAGGCAGAGGATGCGGCCGTCAGAGCCGCTGCTCTTAGACACACTGTGGGACTGGGGATAAGGTAAGCTGCTGCAGCGATCTGGGGGGTATCACACAGCGGGGTGCCTCCGGAGAAAAGAACAAAACCCAGGATAGTCAAAAACTATGTACCTTTTCTTTCCACTAGACAACCAGCAGCGGCCATTTTCAATGTTGGTCTCTGTATCCTCTTCCTTAACACTTGCTGCCAGTTCATGCGGCTGCTCCTCGTCACCTGAGCTGTCCGAGTCCTCTGAGGCGGTTTTCTGCTGAATCAAACAAGAAAGTCTGAGTAAAGCTGGAGCCATGATGCTATTGTGATGGATGGAGGTCAGAATCAATAAAATGAATATATATATGAACATTCCCTCTCTCCATTAAAAAGCAGATTCCTATCTTTGCATTGTATGCTTTAGTGGCTAATCTCTGCGCCGATTCTTTCATTTACTTGTACTGAATTGGAGCAATAAAGTTAATGAAGCACGCTGCTATTAACATATTACTGTGAACAAGATGGTGCTGGGGAGCTGGATACACCTTATTATGTCCGGCCCCCTAGGCGTCCCTAACATTCTTAAAGAGGACCAACACCCAGGGGTGATCGGCCCGGAAACCCCCCAGAAACCCCAAAAACACCTTACCTGATCCGCCGCCGCTTCCGCCGCCGCCGCCTCCCGCGCACCCCTCCAGACGTGCGCGCGCCCGCGCCGGCCCTCTGTGAATGGCCGGCGGGGGCGCGCGCGCGCCGAGAGTGACGCGCGGGAGGCGGCGGCGGAAGCGGCCTGGACGTTCCTGATCCCCGCCTGGACGTTGGCGGGGATTGGCTGCGGCGCTCACGTGGGAGCGTTGAGAGGTGAGTTTTTGGGGGTTTCTGGGGGGTTTCACACAGCGGGGCACCCCCGATCGGGGTGCCCCGCCGAAGTGGACCAAAACTCAGGATAGTCAAAATCCTGGGTGTTGGTCCACTTTAAGAATATCAGTTTTGGCTGTGATGACCAATGATTAAGCCAGTAATTAGATTTTTCCTTATATGATGATGTCCAATAGGACATGTGCTGTGTTTTTTTACAAAAATTAAAGTGTCACTGGGCGGAGCGGCAGAACGCGCTTTCCCGTGTAGCATCGAGCACATACTGTTATGTCTGTGTCCTTCGTTACGCGTATATTTCACTCCCTTAGATTATTTTGGAAGACTGAACGAAACCAGAGAAATCTCTCTAAACCGTAGAGAGCAAAAGGGGTCTGCCCACGGTTTCCATATCACTATTTACTACAGAATTTTCAGGGGAAGCAAAGGCAGCACAACATAATATAGTAGCTGCCCGTCACCATTCACAATAGAAGGCAGCTGCAGGCACTTTAAAAGGGGAGGGGGGGGACCTGCCTTCCTTACCCCTCTGGGGTGGTACACAAACCATGCCGTGTGGTAATGGCCGGCCTTTGGGGTGCGAAAGATGTGCGGCACCGGGTGCCATCTCAATCCCTCTTTAAAGTGGGCCAAAACCCACGCTAATCGCCCGGGAACCAGTCGATCCCACCCCAGGCATCCAAAATCGTGATGCCCCGCTGTGTGAAACTCCCCAGGTTGCCCCATTCACTTACCTTGCTTTCCAGTGCAATGACGCATGCGTGAGCCGCGGCCTCATCCCCGCTATCCCTCTAGCAGGGCGCGTGCCCGCATAAGGCAAATGTGAATGGTCAGCACGGGCATGCTCCCTGTTCGAGGGAAGCGGAGGATGCACCCATCTGCGCGCTCGTAGCCGCTGCTCTTAGACAACATGACGTCAGCTGCTCCGAGCGCGCTTATTGGAGGAGCGGCCGCGCATGTACAGTAGGACCGGGAAGTGGCAAGTTGCTTTAGGCGATCTGGGGGGTTTCATGCAGCAATCAGGGGTGCCCCCCGGGGAAAGGACCAAAACCCAAGATAGTCAAAATCCTGGGTTTTGGTCCACTTTAAAAAAGCACCAGGAGCGACTATTCAAACCACCCTTCAAAGATAAAGCATCCATGATTCCAAGAATCCATGATTCTTTGTGTTTTTTTTGTTTTCTTAAAGGGATTGCTCTATCTTCTTCTTATCCTTTGTTTTTTATCTTTTTTCCATGTTCCCTCCTTCTCACTCTCATTTCCACATGCTCTATTCTACTTTTCCACATTCCCTCCATCTCATTGCACCTTTCCTATGTCAGTCTCTTTTTACATCTCTTTCCATGTCACATTCTCTCCTTCCCTCTCACTTTTATATCTTCCTTCTGTTTCTCTTCCACTGTTCCTCCATCTCTCACACTCAATACGTTCCCCTCCATCTCTCACACTCAATACGTTCCCCTCCATCTCTCACACTCAATACGTTCCCCTCCATCTCTCACACTCAATACGTTCCCCTCCATCTCTCACACTCAATACGTTCCCCTCCATCTCTCACACTCAATACGTTCCCCTCCATCTCTCACACTCAATACGTTCCCCTCCATCTCTCACACTCAATACGTTCCCCTCCATCTCTCACACTCAATACGTTCCCCTCCATCTCTCACACTCAATACGTTCCCCTCCATCTCTCACACTCAATACGTTCCCTCCATCTCTCACACTCAATACGTTCCCTCCATCTCTCACACTCAATACGTTCCCTCCATCTCTCACACTCAATACGTTCCCTCCATCTCTCACACTCAATACGTTCCCTTTATCTGTCACTCTCAATACGTTCCCTCCATCTCTCACACTCAATACGTTCCCTCCATCTCTCACACTCAATACGTTCCCTCCATCTGTCACACTCAATACGTTCCCTCCATCTGTCACACTCAATACGTTCCCTCCATCTGTCACACTCAATACGTTCCCTCCATCTCTCACACTCAATACGTTCCCCTCCATCTCTCACACTCAATACGTTCCCCTCCATCTCTCACACTCAATACGTTCCCCTCCATCTCTCACACTCAATACGTTCCCCTCCATCTCTCACACTCAATACGTTCCCCTCCATCTCTCACACTCAATACGTTCCCCTCCATCTCTCACACTCAATACGTTCCCTCCATCTCTCACACTCAATACGTTCCCTCCATCTCTCACACTCAATACGTTCCCTCCATCTCTCACACTCAATACGTTCCCTCCATCTCTCACACTCAATACGTTCCCTCCATCTCTCACACTCAATACGTTCCCTCCATCTCTCACACTCAATACGTTCCATCTCTCACACTTAATACGTTCCATCTCTCACACTCAATACGTTCCATCTCTCACACTCAATACGTTCCCTCCATCTGTCACACTCAATACGTTCCCTCCATCTGTCACACTCAATACGTTCCCTCCATCTCTCACTCTCAATACGTTCCCTCCATCTGTCACACTCAATACGTTCCCTCCATCTGTCACACTCAATACGTTCCCTCCATCTCTCACACTCAATACGTTCCCTCCATCTGTCACACTCAATACGCTCCCTCCATCTCTCACTCTCAATACGTTCCCTCCATCTGTCACACTCAATACGTTCCCTCCATCTGTCACACTCAATACGTTCCCTCCATCTCTCACTCTCAATACGTTCCCTCCATCTCTCACACTCAATACGTTCCCTTCATCTGTCACACTCAATACGTTCCCTCCATCTGTCACACTCAATACGTTCCCTCCATCTGTCACACTCAATACGTTCCCTCCATCTCTCACTCTCAATACGTTCCCTCCATCTCTCACACTCAATACGTTCCCTCCATCTGTCACACTCAATACGTTCCCTCCATCTCTCACACTCAATACGTTCCCTCCATCTCTCACATTCAATACGTTCCCTCCATCTGTCACACGCAATACGTTCCCTCCATCTGTCACACTCAATACGTTCCCTCCATCTGTCACACTCAATACGTTCCCTCCATCTCTCACTCTCAATATGTTCCCTCCATCCCAATCTTTTTACATCTCACTTTCTCTATATTCTCCACATTTCCTGGTTGCTACTCCATCTTAGTTCAGTCTCTTTTTTTGGTTGGTGTCTTTTTACCTCCCTCCTGTCTCTGTTTTCCAAATTCTCTCCTATTCTTAGTATGTCACACACCCCGCTTCAAGAATCCATAACATGTGGGTAATATCGTCCTGAAGAGGGCGTTCCTGCAGAGATGATAGCAAAAGAAAGCCCCTCCCTGATCCATAAATACCTGGGACCTCCCACTCACTACCCAGTTTTCCATCTCTGCAGACGACGAGCAAGTCAGAAGATGATGGCTCCTCCTTGCACAGGGGGATTTCAGGTAGCCGGGGTAACTCCCGGCCTCTTATTTTGTTTATTTCCGCTCGGACCCCTGTTTGTCCCAAAATTTACCTCATATTACATGCCTCCACAGTCTTGGCTGCTGGCCCGAGCGAGGGTACATTGGCACCTCTGGTGCTGAGGAGCAGAGCTCCACCGTGAGACCCTAAAAGAGAGGGTAGGCGGTCATACCGGGTAGGTGATCCCGGTTTGGGATGCCCCATCCCTTGACTTTTCCCCTGGGGGGGGGGGGCCCTTCCCTTTACCAACTATGGGGGCTGGGGGTTCCTCTCATAGGGGTTATCTTTTTCACTTTCTCTTTATTGATGTGTGTATCTGGGAGTAGTTCCTCAATGAGTTATTCTGTTACTATGTTGCAGCACCGCGGCTGTCATTGCAGCCTGGTGCCGGGGTTTGTCAGTCTGTGAGGTGATTTTTTACCTCACGCGCTTTGGGGGGGGCGGGGCTGGCACTCGGTGCTCTGCCGCGGCCAGCCCCCGTTCTCTCCTTCATTCCTCGCCGCAGCGAGCGGGGCGGGTGCTCCGCTAGTGAAAGCGGACGCACCCGTTGTCACGGCAGCCGGCGCCGCGGTTGTCGGCGGCGCCGGTCTCTGGGCTGGTGTGTGAGGGACTTCTTCCCTCACACTTCATTCACACTGGAAGGGGAGGCGGAGCCGGGCTTTCGGCGCGTCGCCGCGGCTCCGCCCTCCTCTGTACTGGCGCCGCTGCGGAGCTGAGCTCCCTGTTACTAGGCAGCTAAGGGGGCACAGATCAGCTTTGCGCGGGCTGCGCAGACCACGCCCCTGGCACGGCCGTTCTTCTTCACTTCACCTCAGAGGTCGCCATTGTTCTGAGGCGGATCGTTCACCGCAGCGTCTGTGAGTGGCCCTGTGGGCCTCATTTATTTCTTCTTTTCTTTATCTGTTAAGTCTTATTGTAGGGACTTATGGGTCTCTCTCTGTCTTTTAGGTGAAGGTTATCCAGGAGGATCTTCTGTAGTATTGGAAGGTCTCTCCTGATCCTGGGTCCCTGGGTCCATTTTAGCATCACAAATCCTCCCACTCGGGACATTAAAGGGGCATCCCGGGTGGTCTAACTGGCGTAATTCCCTGGGTCATAGCGACCACTCAAAATTCACCTTATGGAGGCATCCCCGGATACTGGGACCCCTTCGGGGCATCCCAAAAAGTGTATGTTGTGTGGGAGTTCCATTACTGGGGATGATGTGTTACTGTGTATACCATGTGCACAGCAAACTATTACGCGGCAGTCCGAACCCCAAGCGTCGGGGTCAGCACAGCCGGCCACCTCAACTCCCCCTCCCGCCTTGACTCGTGCCCCGTGTGACGTGGTCATGGGCAGGGATCTGCAATCCGAGATGTGTGCCAGATTGGCTAGCCTTGAGAAAATGCTCTCTAGCTCGGTCGCCCGTAAGGCTCCGTCTAAGAGAAAGCATTTGTCGCCGGCTCCGCCGGTGGATGATCTTGATGACAGGGATAATCTGGATTGGTCTGATTATCCCCAGCTAGAGGAGGGGGAAGTTGATGAGGGTTCAGAATTTTCGGATGATGAGCAGTCTGCTGGCGCGGATGCCGAGCTTTCTGATTTAGGGAGATCCTTGGACTCTCCTCACGCTCTGTCTCTCATGCTGGAAGTTCTGAATATTTCCCCTCCCGAGGAGGCGTCACAGCAGAAAGGTGAATTGTTTGAAGAATCCAGGCCGCGCCTGGAGTTTCCTACGCAACGCCATTTTGATAGAATCATTGACAAGGAATGGGATAGGCCGGCTCGGCTCCCTGGCATCCCTCAGGGGTGGGATAGGAAATATCCCTTTCCTTCTGAGGCGGTCAAGCGCTGGGCATCTCCCCCCGAGGTGGATGCACCGGTTTTGGGGTTGTCTAACTCCTCGGTGTTAAACAGACCTGATTGTTCCACTCTCAAATATGGAGAGGATAAACGTATTGATCAGATGGCTTCTCATGGCTTTACTAGCATTGGGTCGGCCATCCGGCCTGTGTGCGCTTCGGAGCTAATGGTGTTGGCCACTAGGTCTGTGGTCAGGGACCTGTTGACTTCTTCAGGGCTTCGTCCTGGTAGTAACGAGTTCCTTAGCCTTAAACGGTGCGAGTTGTTTCTATCCTTTGTGTTGACTGCCTTGGATGATACGTTGATGATGTGTGGTAGGACTTCGGCTCTGCTTGTGGCTATTCGGCGGTCGGTGTGGCTGCGCCAGTGGGCGGCCGATTTTATGTCCAAAAAATCACTGACGGCTTTACCCTTTGTTGGTCTACGGCTCTTTGGAGAGACATTGGACTCTGTCACCAAGGGTGGTAGGTTACCTCAACGTAAGAAACAACGCCGCCCCTTTCGGGGGGCGCCTGCCTTTACCCCCTCCTTTCGGGGGGCCAGATCTGGCAGGGGTTCTGCATTTCCCTCTTCCAGAGGAGATTCCGGAAACAGGGGCAGGGGACGTGCCCGTTCTGGATACAGTTGGGGCTCTAAGCCCAAACCGGCTGCTAAGCCGGCTCAGCAATGAGGGGGCACCCTCACCCATACGGGTGGGGGGACGGCTGCAGCACTTCTCTCAGATCTGGGATCAAGAGGTCTCGGACAGATGGATCCGGGAAGTGGTGTCTTCCGGCTACAAGCTGGAGTTCGAGCTCCGCCCCCCTTCCAGATTTGTCAGGTCTCGGATGCCGTCGGAGCCTCTAGCGGCGCAGGGGCTCCTGGTGGCAGTGGAGAATCTTCTGGACATGGCTGTCATTTGCCCAGTGCCCCCTTCAGATCGGGGCAGGGGCTTTTATTCCAATCTGTTCACGGTACCCAAGAAGGACGGGTTGGTCCGACCCATCTTGGATCTGAAGTTTCTCAACAGGTTCATCCGGCCGAGGAAATTCCGCATGGAAACGCTGCGTTCGGCCATTCACTCTCTTCGTCAGGGAGACTTTCTGACGTCCATAGACATCAAGGATGCTTATCTACACGTTCCGGTTTTTCCAGCACACCAGAGGTTTCTCAGGTTCGTGGTGGAGGATCGGCACTTTCAGTTTGTAGCACTTCCTTTCGGTCTCACCTCAGCTGCTCGGGTGTTCACCAAGGTGCTAGCGGGGGTGATGGCTCTGCTCAGAGGTCAGGGTATGCCCTATTTGGACGATCTACTGATCATGGCCTCTTCCTTCATCCAAGCGGAGTTGGACACCAGAGCGGTGGTGTCCACTCTGGAGAGGTTCGGTTGGGTGATCAACCACCCCAAGTCTTCTCTTTCTCCGTCCAGAATTCTGACCTTTCTGGGAATGTCTCTGGACACTTCACAGGCCAGGGTGTTTCTACCCCAGGCCAAGATTCTTTTGATTCAGGAGTTAGTTCGGCTTCTCTTGTCAACCCCTCATCCGACCATCCGGTTAGGGATGAGGCTGGTGGGGTTAATGGTGGCCTCATTCGAGGCAGTTCCCTTTGCGCAGTTTCACACAAGGACGCTTCAGCTTCATCTGTTGAAGGTTTGGGACAAGTCTCCTCTATCGTTGGATCAGTCCTTCCTGATGACTCCCCGAGTTCGTCGATCCCTGCAATGGTGGCTGGGGTCGGTCAATCTGTTGAAGGGCAGATCTTTTCTGGCTCCGTGTTGGGAAACAGTCACCACGGATGCCAGTCTGTCAGGTTGGGGGGGTGTTTGGAAGGACCTCCAGTTTCAGGGTCTGTGGGGCCCGCGGGAGGCTCACGAGCCCATCAATGTTCTGGAGTTGAGAGCCATCAGGTTGGTTCTGTTTCGCTTGACTCATCAGTTGAGAGGCCTGCCAGTTCAGGTCCGGTCGGACAACACAACGGCGGTTGCTTACATCAATCACCAAGGAGGGACTCGCAGCAGGAGTGCCCTCAGGGAAGTGTCTTTGATTCTGGACTGGGCAGAGACCCACGTCCCGTGTATCTCAGCAGTCTACATTCCGGGGGTGGAGAACACGGAGGCGGACTTGCTGAGCAGGGCCTCCTCTCGTCAGGGGGAGTGGTCTCTCAGTCCCAAGGTGTTTCGTTCGATATGTCTCAGGTGGGGGGTCCCAGCGGTGGACCTCTTTGCTTCTCGTCACAATCACAAGCTTCCAGTCTTTGTGTCTCTTTCGCAGGATCCTCTGGCTCTGACAGTGGATGCCATGTCTCTAAACTGGAGGGATCTGGGGTTCCTTTACCTGTTTCCTCCGTTCCCAATGCTAGCCAGAGTGCTGCGCAAACTGGCCTTGGATGGTGCGTCGGCAATTCTGGTGGCCCCAAGGTGGCCAAGGCGAGTTTGGTTCGCAGACCTTGTAAGACTGGCAGAGGATCAGTTCGCCCTGCCTCTGCTGCCGGACCTGCTCACCCAGGGTCGGCTACGCTATCCCAATTTACCTTCGCTGGCTTTGACGGCATGGCTGCTGAAACCGCCATCTTGAAGGAAGAAGGTCTTTCTGACGCGGAGATTCAGACTCTTATCTGTGCCAGGAAGCGCTCTTCCTCTTCTATTTACTACAGGACTTGGAGGGCCTATATTGATTGGTGTGAAAGTAGGTCTTTCTCTTGTCGAGAGTTCTCCATTCCTAGAATTTTAGAGTTTCTCCAACATGGTCTAGATCTGGGGCTCCAGCTTAGTACATTGAAAGGGCAGGTTTCTGCCCTGGCGGTGTTCTTCCAAAGGTCTTTTGCACTTCATCCCTTAGTCAAGACCTTTTTCCAAGGTGTTACACATGTTCGGCCTCCTAGGAAGCCTGTTGTTCCAGTTTGGGATTTGAACCTGGTTCTTTCTGCTCTCCAGGGCCCTCCGTTTGAGCCCTTGAATGAGATAGCTTTGTCTTCTCTTACGCAAAAGGTGGCCTTTTTGGTGGCTATCACTTCGGTTAGGCGTGTTTCTGAGTTGGCAGCTTTATCCATTAAAGCTCCGTACTTCGAGAAACATCAGGACAAGGTTGTCTTTCGTTTCAAGCAGGATTTTCTTCCTAAAGTGGTCTCGGAGTTTCATTTGAATCAGGACATTGTTTTGCCCTCTCTATGCCCAAATCCCAGCGACGACAAGGAAAGGGCATTGCATTCCTTGGATGTAGTTCGTGTTGTGGCACATTATCTGGAGGTTACGTCTTCCTTTCGTAAGACTGATGCTTTCTTTGTGGTGCCCTGCGGGCCTAGGAAAGGTTTGGCTCCTGCCAAATCTTCCATTAGTAAATGGATTCGTCAGGCCATCATTGGGGCCTATTCTGCCAAGGGGAGGAGTCCCCCTTTTCGTGTTACTGCTCATTCTACTCGTGCAGTTGGTGCGTCCTGGGCTTTTCAGCACCAGGCTTCTGTTGAGCAAGTTTGTAAGGCCGCTACCTGGTCTTCTGTTCACACCTTTTCCAAGTTTTACAAGGTTGATGTTCGGGCATCAGCGGATGCTGTTTTTGGCCGCAAAGTTTTGCAAGCTGTTGTGGTTTAAGGTTGTGCATTGTTGCCTAGTTTTGGATCCCCGCCCTTGTTATGGACACTGCTGTTGGATGTCCCACATGTTTATGGATTCTTGAAGCGGGGTGTGTGACATACTAAGAATAATACCATTTTGTGAATACTTACCTTGTAAAATGGGTATTATGAGTATGTCACACACCCCGCTTCAACCCGCCCTTTTGTATTCAGGATCCTCTTTATTGCGAACTTTGCGTGGTTGTTGTTTTTATTTGCCTCTTCCTGGTCCCTTACCTTACTGCTTTTGTATACTGGGATTTATGGATCAGGGAGGGGCTTTCTTTTGCTATCATCTCTGCAGGAACGCCCTCTTCAGGACGATATTACCCACATGTTATGGATTCTTGAAGCGGGGTGTGTGACATACTCATAATACCCATTTTACAAGGTGAGTATTCACAAAATGGTATTTTTTTCATGTACATTCTCATTTACATCTACCCTGCTGCCTCGTTTTAACATTCCCTTTCATATCATTCATGTTACTTCAGTCTCTCTTCCACTTCCCCTCCACCCCTCTCAATCTCAATATGTTTACCCTCTCTCCACATTTCCTTATCACTCTCGATATTTACCATCTTACTTCAATATTTTTCTCCTTTCTGTGCTCCATCCATCTCTCGCTGTCCGTTTTCAGACCTCCTTCCATCTATTTATTTCTCCTGTTTCTCTCCAACAGGGCACCATTGTAAGACCTTACACAGGCCGGCCCATTGTATGGTTCCCAGGTTCTGTGCACCAGGGGAAGTCTTGAATGCTCCAGCCAACTGCCTATTCGTTTTGGTGTAATGTTGGTTGGCCCGGGGCATCCCTGTCTCCAAGCTGACAGCATTCAAGATGTAATTGTGTTGAGCCCTGGTGTCCAAGCAGAGGTCACAACCCTATAATTTGCGTGGAGGACCAATCGCAGAAGGACCTTGCCAAGAGCAGATATATTTATGTGAGGCGAGTGCATTTAGGCCTATGATCAACAGCTAAGCCAAAACAGGCAACCAGACGTTATGTAGAGGTTTTTTACATTGATTAAGATTATGACTAGAGTTTAAATAGTTGGAATAAAGAGGATTTTATAAGGACAAGTGCAAACACAATCTATGGCTAAGCTTGTATGATCGCAGTAAGCACATAGCATATCGCAGGAAACGCATTAGCTTCCCAGCTCGCATATTTATTACACACACCAGGATATTATAGATAGCAATTCTTTGTGTTTCGGGTGGCCGGAGGCAAGCACAGAGGTCGATTAAAATATTACAGCTATAGAACATAAAAGCCCCAAGTCGGTGACCCAGGGCTATTTGTATGGCTTGTCCTTCAGGAAGTGGGACATTGGGACAGGTTTCTGGTAAGAGCCATCACATGGGACACATGAGAGAGAGCGGAAACAGAAAGCTAATGACCTTTAATTATTGAAACAAAACATACTGAAGTATTGATTAGTGAGGATCCTTCCCAACCCCCAAGAGAAGACATTTATGTGTCTCCTTAGCACACAAAGACGTGGTGGGAGAAAGGCTTGCTGCAGAGATAAGTAACCCCCCCCTCCCTATGATGGATTACACCACCTCACCTTCCTTGTAAATCAAACACACCCCAGAACAAACATGTCAGCTTTACTGGCTTCAGTGTGTATACATCCTTCACTGGGATGGGAGAGATACCCCGCCACATCAGTAAGGCGCACAGACTCATCCATTCCAAAGCACCTCCAGTGACTCCATGTGCTAATAGGAGCAGTTTATACAGAAAGGGATGCTCCTATCTTTGCATTGTATGCTTTAGTGGCTAATAATGGTGAAATAAACCTTCAGTAAGCCACCTATCTCTGCGCTGATTCTTTTCTTTGCTTGTGCTGAATTAGAGCAATAAAGTTAATGAAGCACGCTGCTATTAACATATTACCGTGAACAAGATGGCGCTGAGGAGCTGGCCAACACCTTATTAGCACGCTGCTATTAACATATTACTGTGAACAAGATGGCGCTGAGGAGCTGGCCAACACCTTATTATGTCCTGCCCCCTAGGCGTCCCTAACATTCTTAAGAATATGATATTTGTCTGTGATGACCAATCATTGAGCCAGTAATTAGATTTCTCCTTATATGATGATGTCCAATAGATGACGTGTGCTGTGTTTTTTTACTTCGATATAAAAATAAAATGTCACTGGGCGGAGCGGCAGAAAGCGCTTTCCCCGTGTAACATCGAGTACATACCATTATGTCTGTGTCCTGCGTTACGCGTATATCTTCACTCCCT
The DNA here is from genome assembly GCA_027917425.1 of Gastrophryne carolinensis. NCBI lineage: Eukaryota > Metazoa > Chordata > Amphibia > Anura > Microhylidae > Gastrophryne > Gastrophryne carolinensis. The sequence continues at coordinate 35,808,257 of CM051238.1, forward strand.
TAGATTATTTTGGAAGACCGAACAAAACCAGAAAAATCTCTGAACCGTAGAGAGCAAAAAGGGTCTGCCCACGGTTTCCTTATCACAACCAGCTGCTTAGTGGTTGAGGCGGATCAGCCACTGACAGAGTGAGCCAAGTAAAATCAAGTGCACTGATTGGCTGAGCGGGTTTCTGTTTTCGGCTGAGCCTGCGTCTCGGGAAAAACAGGTAGGCGAGTGGATCGGGCAACCCCCCCCCCCCCCCCCCCCGGGCTAAAAACCTCTTTAAAAAGGAGAGTCCAGATATTGGCAATAATAAAGGCAAAGATGAGCTCCCCTACAGCCTGTGTCATGTACCTTTGCTGTAGCAGGTCTCCAAAGTTTCCACCTCCTTTCAATTCCGTTCCTCCACAACCACGCTCCAAATGTAGCTGCACGACCACCCCCGTCCATCAGCATGGTTGGAATGAACGAGACCACTGTGGATTGCTCATGCTCACTAAGAGCGCTGAGGGACAAAGGTGGCTGTGTGATCACATTTGGAGTGTGGTTATGGAAAAATGGAAATGAAAGGAGGGGCTACATTTGGGGTCCTGCATCTACACTACACTGCTACAAAAATGGAGGATATGGTACAGGCCTTCAGGTGAGTGCCTTATTATTGCTATAGCCCAGACTGTCACTTTAAGGATGACAAGAAAACCCAAAATCAGGCATGGAGTGCTGTATGAGAAGGAACAGGAAACCGCTGCAGACCACCATGCAGTACACCCCCTATTGGAGGAGCTGTGGATGTCTCACACATGTGCAGCAGTTTCCTGTTCTGCAACAGATGGCGCTCCAATGGGAAAAGGTGAAGTTTGCTCTATTTCAGGACTCTGACTGCTGGCATGAGGGGGTAGGTTAGGGAGTTTAGTGTTCCTATCAGACCACCAGTCTGCAGCAATGACTTTTCCTTTCACTTAAACACGCTCAGGCGGGACGGTCTGGCGCAATTAAAAATGGCTGCTGCCCACGTATATAATAGCCGGAATCAACACATTAGAAGTATTTCTGGAAAGTTTACAAATTCTGCACACAGATTGTTAACAGGCTTGTGTAACAGGCTTCCCCAAACATGAACAGGGTCTGGAGTGTGGAGGAAGGAGTAAAGTTTGGCAGGTCCAGGCCCACACTAATCCCTATTGAAAAGTAAATTGTACAAGGACCCCATCCCCCCCCCCCACCACCACCACCATTAGTGTCACATACCTGGTTAGTGCAATTTGCTTCGGGTCCTTCAGAATCAGAAATATCAGAATATTCTGAGGCTCCGTTCCTGAGTTCTGATTTGACACTTTCAAAGAACTCTGAAAAACAAAAAAATTTTAGACAATGTAAGGGGAGGAAATAGAACCAAAAAGGAGGAGTTTCTGAAGTCTCTATACTTTACCCCTCCAGCACAGACCCAGCTCCTCACATGGTGCCGCTCTTAGAGAAACTATGGTCATACAGTTCCTCTGTACTATACAGTAGTGGGGCAGCACAACCTGGGCTGTGCATCGCTGTATGTAAATAAAAAAAAATGGCCAGCCAGATACTCACCGCTTCTGTGTCACCTTCTACAGCTACTCCCACCTCCTTTGCTCAGTTTCAATTGCCATGAACACACACAGGGAGGGATTCAGCCACCATGGATCTCTGCCTATGGAGTGTTCTAAAGAGAGGCTGGCAGCTTCCCAGGTGAGTAGCTTTGGCTGCATTGCAGGTCCCAACTTTGGGGACTCAAGAATAAGAGTAGGGACCACACTAAACACAGAGTGCCTTGCCGGGGCAGTGTGGCTTCCACATGTATCTGCAGATATATGCAACCAAATCTCTGTCTTTCCACACAGCTAGACATGTTTGGTGCTTAATACTTAGATGATGAGAGGGTTAAACTGGGCAGTAAATTGGTTCCCAGGCCCTGAATAATAATTATGATGATTTTGTATAAATAATAGTGATGGAGCTGCTCCCACCCCCTTTGCTAACCTTCTACAGCAGCCATAGAGCAGCCTATTGGCTTTGGCAATTCTGGGATCTATTCCATTTCGAGCAACAAGCACAGCCTTTCCTCTGGTGGCCAAATTCTGTTTGCTGGGATTTAATGCATTGTTAGTAACCCGATTGGTCACCACTAATAATGTGGGCGGCAAAAATGGTGCTGGAGCTCATGCTTTTACACCATACTAACAGTAGCATCACAGAATACAGAAAACATAGAAAAAAAACATTGAAAGTTGACGGCAGAAGGAGACCATACGCTCCATCTAGTCTGCCCTTATGTGTATACTGTATGTTCTCTGTATCTTATGTGTATACTGTATGTTCTCTGTATCTTATGTGTATACTGTATGTTCTCTGTATCTTATGTGTATACTGTATGTTCTCTGTATCTTATGTATATACTGTATGTTCTCTGTATCTTATGTGTATACTGTATGTTCTCTGTATCTTATGTGTATACTGTATGTTCTCTGTATCTTATGTGTATACTGTATGTTCTCTGTATCTTATGTGTATACTGTATGTTCTCTGTATCTTATGTATATACTGTATGTTCTCTGTATCTTATGTGTATACTGTATGTTCTCTGTATCTTATGTGTATATACTGTATGTTCTCTGCATCTTATGTGTATACTGTATGTTCTCTGCATCTTATGTGTATACTGTATGTTCTCTGTATCTTATGTATATACTGTATGTTCTCTGTATCTTATGTATATACTGTATGTTCTCTTTATCGTATGTGTATACTGTATGTTCTCTGTATCTTATGTGTATACTGTATGTTCTCTGTATCTTATGTGTATACTGTATGTTCTCTGTATCTTATGTGTATACTGTATGTTCTCTGCATCTTATGTGTATACTGTATGTTCTCTGCATCTTATGTGTATACTGTATGTTCTCTGTATCTTATGTGTATACTGTATGTTCTCTGTATCTTATGTGTATACTGTATGTTCTCTGTATCTTATGTATATACTGTATGTTCTCTGTATCTTATGTGTATACTGTATGTTCTCTGTATCTTATGTGTATACTGTATGTTCTCTGTATCTTATGTGTATACTGTATGTTCTCTGTATCTTATGTGTATACTGTATGTTCTCTGTATCTTATGTGTATACTGTATGTTCTCTGTATCTTAGGATAGATGTGTGCTTATCCCAGGCATGTGTAAATTAAGTGACTGTTGATTTTTCAACTACCTCTGCTGGAAGTTTGTTCCAAGCATCTACTACTCTTTCTGTAAAATAATATTTTCTAACATTTCTTCTTAAAAACACTTTCCTCCTGAACCTTATTGAATCCTTTCACATATTCAAATATCTCAATCATGTCCCCTCTCTCCCTTCTTTCCTCCAGACTGTACAAATTAAGTTCTTTAAACCGGACCTTCACCCTGATTTAATGAAAAGCCCAAACTCTTAAAAAACAATTACTCAGCATCTAAAATTAATATATTTTACATGTTTAGTCACTAATTTATTATACTTTCCCCCACTGGGCTGCAACTCTGTTCGGGAATTTAGGATACGGGCGCCGCCATCTTGACTCAGAAGCATCACACTTACTGAGGAGAGGAGAGTGGGATAAGGTACAGGGGGGCGGGTTATAGCTGTGCTTTGCTCAGACAGAGCAGAGCTGGGGTCAGGGAAAGGTCAGCAGTCCCAGAATGCAGAGCAGCACAGTCACTTCCTGTTTGCAGGCACTTCCTGTTTGCAGGCTGCCTGCAAAAATGGCAGCTTCCATAAGCCGCCATCTTGGATGTTTAAAGGCTTATAAAATGCAGTAGATGCAGGTAGGATGATTTTTAATGTGAGCAATCTGTATGTACAGGGTGTGGGAAACATATAAGATAGACTCTTATTTAGAGTGAAGGTCCGCTTTAAGTCTCTCTTGATAAGTTTTAAGTTTAAGTCCTTCCACCATTTTTGTTGCCGGCCTTTGGACACGTTCTATTTGAATAATGTCTTTTTGCAGGTAAGGTCTCCAGAACTGCACACAGTATTCTAGCTGTGGCCTCACCAGGGCTCTATACAGCGCCATCACAACCTCCCTCTTCCTACTGGTGATGCCTCGAGCTATGCAGCCGAGCATCCTGCTTGCTTTTCCCACTGCCTGGCTACACTGTCCACTCATCTTGCAGCTATCAGTAATCAGTATCCCTAAATCTCTCTCCTCCGAGGTCCTGGATAACACAGTACTGCCCATACGGTACTCAGAGCAGGGATTCCTTCTACCCAAGTGCAGGATTTTACATTTAGAGACATTAAACTCTAGTTTCCACAGTTTTGACCATCTATCCAGTAAAGCTAAATCATTTTCCATGTTGCAGACACCTCCAGGAATATCCACCCTATTACTAACCTTTGTATCATCAGCAAACAGACAAACTTTTCCTACCAAGCCTTCTCCTATGTCACTTACAAATATATTAAAAAGAATGGGGCCCAGGACAGAAAATCAGTGCTGAGGCACATGATCAATGCAGCAAGAGTATTACTGTTGATGCTTTGCTTGTAACATTTTAAAAAACGAAATAAAGAATTAAAAAAAAAAATGGCACTGGAGTAATTAGGACCTTTTTTTTTTGGTTCCAGAACCCCCTGGGCATCACAACACTCATCTGCTTCCGGGCTCCCTCGCCAATGTAAACACATCCCCGGCATTTTTGAACTGTGCACACAGGATTGTCATAAACAAGAGCAGTTTGGCAAACATTTATTATGCACTGATAGGACCGGCAAGAGGTGGGTTGTTCTAGGCACACTGTGGGACATCCCACTTTTGGATGACCCAGGGGCAAGAAGCAAAAGCCAAGAAAGTCAAAATCCCGGGTTTTGTTTGCTTTAAAGCAGACCTTCACCCTAAATAAGAGCCTATCTTATATGTTTCCCACACCCTGTACATACAGATTGCTCACATTAATCCGGACCTTCACCCTGAATAAGAGTCTATCTTATATGGTTCCCACACCCTGTACATACAGATTGCTCACATTAATCCGGACCTTCACCCTGAATAAGAGTCTATCTTATAGGTTTCCCACACCCTGTACATACAGATTGCCCACATTAACAATCATCCTACCTGCATCTACTGCATTTTATGAGACTTTAAACATCCAACATGGCGGCTCATGGAGGTGCAGGCTGCCTGCAAACAGGAAGTGTCTTCTGACTGTGCCGCTCTGCATTCTGGGATTTCTGACCTTTTCCTGGCCCCAGCTCTGCTCTGTCTGTGCTAAGCACAGCAATATCCCCGCTTCCCTGCACTTTTGACCCCTTTCCTCTCCTCAGTATGTGACGCTTCCGATGCCAGATGGCAACGCCCGTATCCTAGAGTCCTGAACAGAGTTGCAGCCCAGTGAGGGAAAGAATAAAAAGTAACTAAAAACGCTAAATATATTAATTTTTAGATGCTGGGGAATAGTTTAAGGGTTTGGGTTTTTCATTAAATGTTGCTGAAGGTCCGCTTTAAGGTCCATTATAAGGATCACCTTCTACAGCCGAAGCATTCAGGAGCTCGGGCTCTTCAGGACTTACTGTTTAGTGGTTTCTGAATTTCTGCTTTGCTCTCGGCCTCCGAGCTGGAGCAAGGCTTCTCCGTTTTGACATCTTTGACTTTCTTTGATCTCGCCCGGTCATCCTCATCCTCGCTGTCTGCAGTGTATAGACTCCGGTCAGTAAACCGCTGTCTCTGGTCGCTGAAAAAAAAAAAAAAAAAGCACACAACGCCCAATCAGAAACAAGGACCTGTCTGTGAGTGGAGCGGAAAGAACATACTAGTGTGTGTTATATATTATATCATTGGTTGTTACCTTGTATCATGAGAATGGCCCAGGCTACAAGAATTTTATCAAGGTGGCCACAGTTGGACACTATGGCCTTGATTCAATAAGAGTTGAAAAAAATTCTCATGGTAGTAAAAAATTCAATTAATGAGAAAAAAGCCTGAGAATGTCACTGTTACTGAATCACCAGCTAAAAAGACAATGAAAGTCAATGGCAGCTTTTACTACAGTGTAGAAAGGAGGAAACAGTTCTCTACTTTTCTTAGGAGTAAAAAAGTGCCATTGACTTTCATTGTTTTCCTCACTGGTGATTCAGCAACAGACTTTTTTTCTCATGAATTTTATCTTTTACTACCATGAGAATTTTTTTCTACCTTTATTGAATCGAGGCCTATGTATGAGGACGAGCCTGTCGACTTCTAATGTAGTAAAAGTCCTCATCCAAGGAAGCACCAGCACAAGGCTGGCTCGTCCTCATACATAGGCCTCGATTCAATAAAGGTAGAAAAAAATTCTCATGGTAGTAAAAGATAAAATTCATGAGAAAAAAAGTCTGAGATTTACTACATTAGAGGTCGACATTTGGAATGATAATTTTTCTTTAGAATTAGGAGGTCAGTAAACATTTCTCCTGTATCTTAAAGTGGAAAAAAAAAAAACGAGGATTTTGACTATGCTGAGTTTTGGTCCTTTCCCCGGGGCAACCTGCTGTGTGAAACCTCCCAGAACGCCAATGCCAACTCACCTGTTCCCGGTCCTACGGCGCATGCACGGCCGCTCGTCCAAATAGCGCACTCTGAGCCGCTGATGTCACGTCGTTTAAAGCCAACGGCTCCAAGCGCGCTGGTGGCCGCATCCCCCGCTTCCCTGTAACAGGGAGCGTTCCTATTCACAAATGCCTGGTGCGGGCACGTGCCCTGCTAGAGGGATAGCAGGGATGCGGCTGCGGCTTGCGCATGTCCTGTTGGAGCGGGAATCTTACAGATTCAAGTTAAAGCAGTCCTTCACTCTGAATAAGAGTCTATCTTATACGTTTCCCAATCCCTGTACATACAGATTGCTCACATTAAAAATCATCCTACCTGCATCCACTGCATGTTATGATGGCGGCTCATGGGACGTCAGGCAGCCTGCAAACAGGAAGTGCCTTCTGACTGTGCTGCTCTGCATTCTGGGACTGCTGACCTTTACCTGACCCCAGCTCTGCTCTGTCTGAGCAAAGCACAGCTATAACCCACCCCCTGTACTGTATCCCACTCTTCTCTCCTCAGTTTGTGTGATACTTCCGAGTCAAGATGGAGGCGCCCATATCCTAAAGTCCTGAACAGAGTTGCAGCCCAGTGGGGGAAACAATAAGTGACTAAAAACGTCAAATATATTAATTTTAGATGCTGGGGAATCATTTTCCAAGAATTGAGCTTTTCAATAAATCATGGTGAAGGTCCAGTTTAAGTGTATGGGGCGACCTGGGGGGTTTCACACAGCGGGGCATCCCGACTGTGGTTGCCCCAGGGGGGGGGGGCTGGCAGGAATCAATCGGCCTGGAAATTTTTACTTTAAAGAGGCCAAAAACCCATGTCTACAAGGCTCTAGAGCAGGGTTACAGTCAATTTGGGATACACTACAGTGTGAAACCCAACAGGGTCCCCATATTTCTTAACGCTATACCCCACAGGGTGATGTAGCAAAGCCATTCAGGTCTGCTCAGATGCCGTGGGATCCAGGATTAAGGTGAGTATACAGGAATACACTGCCCACCAGTTTGAGTGCTTCAGGATCTGGACAGTTTGCTTCTCTTGCTTAGCGATTAGCAGCAGGGAGAACATCACGTGACACAAGTGTTATTCAGCGCTCTGTGCTGGTAGAGAGGCTTTTGGCACTGGGGTAGACGGTGCTGAAACTGGTGGGCTGCAGCCTGCACAATTCCATGGCATCAAGCCTCTGGGCTGGCAGGTAAGTGTCCTATCTTTATTGATTTTCTGTTTTTACCGCCTGGATGGCCCCTTTAAAAAGGTGGCAACACTGCTGAAACTGGTGATTTTTTTTTTTTTTTTTGAACGGTTCCTTTACAAAGAAGAAACTGAATTCAAGTCACCATTAAAGCGGACCTTCACTCTAAATAAGAGTCTATCTTATATGTTTCCCACACCCTGTACATACAGATTGCTCACATTAAAAATCATCCTACCTGCATCTACTGCATGTTATGAGCCTTTAAACATCCAAGATGGCGGCTTATGGAAGCTGCCATTTTTGCAGGCAGCCTGCAAACAGGAAGTGCCTGCAAACAGGAAGTGACTGTGCTGCTCTGCATTCTGGGACTGCTGACCTTTCCCTGACCCCAGCTCTGCTCTGTCTGAGCAAAGCACAGCTATAACCTGCCCCCCTGTACCTTATCCCACTCTCCTCTCCTCAGTAAGTGTGATGCTTCTGAGTCAAGATGGCGGCGCCCGTATCCTAAATTCCCGAACAGAGTTGCAGCCCAGTGGGGAAAAGTATAATAAATTAGTGACTAAACATGTAAAATATATTAATTTTAGATGCTGAGGAATTGTTTTTTTAAGAGTTTGGGCTTTTCATTAAATCATGGTGAAGGTCCGGTTTAACTTAATAGTGTGGCAGCAAACAACAACCACCTATGTGACCGCCAGCAATCGTGCAAGCCCACCCAATTGGTCTGCAAAGGTCACGTGACTGGCAGCGATAAAATGATTGAGGAAGTGGTAAGCACTGGCTGGCTTTACTTTGGTTCCTCTTTAAAGTGGACCAAAACCCAGCTCGATCAGCGGCCAATCAATTCCCTCCCCGCGGGGCCAAATCATGATTCCCCGCTGTGTGAAACCCCCCAAGTCACCTCATTCACTTACCTTGCTTTCCGGTCCAAGGCGGGATCCCCACTATTCGTGAATGGGCGGCATGGACACGCTCCCTGTTAGAGGGAATCGGGGGATGCGGACGCCAGCACGTTCGGAGCCGCTGGCCTTAAACAACGTCTTAGATGGCGTGACGTCAGCGGCTCCAAGCGTGATAGTTGGACGAGTGACCGCACATGCGCCATAGGATCAGGAAGAGGCGAGTTTCTTTGGGCGATCTGGGGGATTTCACACAGCAGGGTACGGGGGGAAAGGACCAAAACCCAGGATAGCCAAAATCCTGGGTTTTGGTCCACTTTAAGGCTTAAGGATATAGTCCACATTATGTATGTCATGCCGCGGTGCAGCTCTGAAAGTACCTTATTATCCTCCCATTAGAAAGCAGCAGGCGGATGTCGTTGTCCTGAATTTTCCAGTCAGGGACTGTTGAAGATGGCAGCAGCGGCTTGTTAAATTTCATGTTTAGCTTGTAAGAGCCCAAGTCCTGGCAAAGCAAATCATTACAATCACAAAACACGAATTTTCAGTAGGGTAATAACCAACATCGAGCAGCATAAAACCCCCATAGAAGATTTGTACTGAACCTGCTCCAGGGTTGGACGTTCTCTTCACTCCATGAGGTCCTTCCCAGAGCTTTCCAGCACCACCTCCCAGGCAGAGAGATGCTATGCACACAGTGATACAGAGCATTGGGTTTAGGCTCCCGGGTAAATACAATACATGGGTGATAATGTCACGGAGACGGGTGGGGAGAACGCACAGATCACCAAGGATAGAGCCACACAGCTGATCGCCTGAATATCCCTAGTGCTCCCTGTTAGAGGAAATCGGGGGATGCGGACGCCAGCACGCTCGGAGCCGCTGGACTTAAACAGCGTCTTAGAGCGTCCATTGGGAGGTCCGAGCCTTAGCATTATGCAGACACTTCTGAAATGGAATCCCTGCAATGAACTCTAGACCACGGATATCCAACGTACAGATCAGTTGCTGCAAGTGGCCTGCTCTTCCCCATTACTGGAAGCCTAGGTCTATGTGAATGTGTTTTGCAATTGGCCTAAATCTTCAGGGAATTTCACTGCATCAATAAGAGGGGCTAATAAAGTGGACCTCCAGCCAATCCTTCCAGCTATGCCTGATTTGGGTGAAGAAAACACAGAAGTGGGGCTCTATACCTCTGCTGCGCTGCACTGGGGTCCTGTGTGACTTGTCAGCCACGCAATACCCGCAATGGTAGCAGCCCCACTGCACTGCTGATATGATTGGCTTATTAACTGGCACTCACGGCCAGCCGGTTGGACTTCAAGTTAATTTGATTGTGACGCCTTTCTATTGCTACCATGCAAAAAAAAAAGGAAGGAGTGGGCACTGGGCATACACAAAGGAAAAAGGAATGGGGGGAGGTGCTTCTGAGACAATTAGACCCAAAGCATCAAGTTATATCACTGCAGAGGACTCTATGAAGGTCCTTGTGTCGGGTGCTGGATGACTATATGGGTGGTGGATGAATTTAAGTTGGGTGGCAGATGCCAAACATAACCAGGAGTGAGAAGGGGGTGCTCTCTGATACTAGACACATGGCGAGCCTGGAAAATCAGATGACTACATGCAGGTCCTTGTGGCGGGTACATGGAGTGAAACCTCCCTCATAGAATGAGGGGGTAAAGTTAGGTTAGTGTCCCTGTGAACAAAGACCCTATCTAGCACAGAGATACCAGGAACGGTGTAGGTCCACTTTACGTGCATCAGTCCAGGTGGACACATATGCAGACACTAGTAAGCAATACACATGTCTGAAGGTTTCCTATTGTCTATCCTTAGTTAAATGTCAAGGTAACTAGACTTGCCGTATTTTTCTTGAAGACTTTCATTTTGCTAGTCATCAATTCTGGATTGACCAAGATGGAGGAGTAGTGAAAGCTCTCCAAGAAAACTATAGCGAGTCTCCTTGACTTTTTGCTTTAGGCAATTCACAAGAAGGTTACCGACCTCCTCCCAGGAGGACATCTCCAGGCTCTTCAGCACCTCCCTGGTGTGATGCTCCAGAATATCCAGGTTGGAAGGAGCTTTGCTCGAGTGGTCGCGCAGCCGCCGCGCTTTGCGTTTGGAATGATGGGAGGACCTTTCGTGGGGGGATTGGGAGAGCGGGCACAGACCGTGGATTCCCTGAGATTTGACTGGCTTGCTCCCCTCCTCCTGCAGACACAACACAAGTCACTTGTTAAAGAATTAGAGCTAGAAGATCAACTTAGAAGGTACAATAAACAGTTTCAATGCAGCATCATGGAGGAAAGCACCAGTTTCCATACCCTCCACTGCTTTTTGATCATCGAAAAGCATACACAAGGGACAGATGCGGGGGGAGTTGTGTGTCAATGGCAGTTTCCAGGGTGGAGGGCATCAGGGCCCCCCTTTATTCAGCCATCCTGTTTTCAATGCAGCATTATGGAGGTGTGATGGATGGAGGTCAGAATCAATAATCAACAACTTGGCGCCTGGAACGGCAGCCACGGCTGGAGGCTCCTGGTGAGGAGTCTCATACACAGTGTTTCCTTTGGTTATAGAATCAAGATTCGGGCAGATAAGATCCTTCGGGATCCCTCCCACCCTGGACACACCCTATTCCAGCACTTACCATCAGGGCGGCGTCTCGCGGTACCAGCCTGCAGGACTTCTAGGTCTAGGAAGGGTTTCTTTCCCTTGGCTGTCCGCATACTAAACAATAGCCAGGCATTATAGGCCCAGGCTCAAGCAGGTATCACTTGCAATTTAGAAGAGTATCTGTGCCTGCACCTCTGTTTCTAGGTTCCCCTTCCTATGTTACTGTAACTTTAGTTAACTGTGTGTTTTTTTTTGCACTGTGTATATGCCAAAAAGAATTCCTTGTTCATCTCACGATGTACTTGGCGAACAATAAATTTAATTGAATAATATGAATATATATATATATATATATATATATATATATATATATATATAGAAATAACAGAGCAAAATACAATTTAAAACAAGTCTTTTTGGCCAAGTCACTTGACATTAGTTGTGCTCTAATATCCTCCACCATCCAAAAGGGATGCTTACAAGACAGAGTAGATTAAAACAGCCTCAAAGAAATTTCCAATCCTCTATGCTTTCAGAAACTCTTCCTTGCTCCAAAAATCCTTTTCTTGGAGTAACGACTCAAATAAAGCAGATTAGGGCAGCCTCAAGGAAATTTCCAATCCTCTATACTTTCCAAACACTTCCTTGCTCCAGATTCCCAATCGGCTCTTTAAATGCCAATCAGCATATATCACTTAACCCTCAGGGAATAGATCCACATGAGAGGAGGGAAGGAAACAAAAACAGACCTAGTGCAACTCTGTATGACAGATTTAAGCGTTTTAATGATTAAAACAAATATTGCACTTACAAACCAACGTAAAACAATAGCGTTTTTCAGAATCCACAATTTTCAACAGCCTGAAGGAATTGCTTCTCTCAGAACCAATTATCGATAAAATTGAAGTGGGAAGTGAAGTCCGTGTGTGTGAGTATATATTCAGAGTTACTTAGCCATATCCCCAGCCTTCGTTTAAAGTTGCGTCTGCAACGAAACGCGTCAGGCAGGATATGGCACTACTGTAAGGAAATTATCCAGCATTTCATTACTGTGGATTATCATTGCTTTTATCGATAATTGGTTCTGAGAGAAGCAATTCCTTCAGGCTGTTGAAAATTGTGGATTCTGAAAAACGCTATTGTTTTACGTTGGTTTGTAAGTGCAATATTTGTTTTAATCATTAAAACGCTTAAATCTGTTATACAGAGTTGCACTAGGTCAATGTTTTTGTTTCCTTCCCTCCTCTCATGTGGATCTATTCCCTGAGGGTTAAGTGATATATGCTGCTTGGTATTTAAAGAGCCGATTGGGAATCTGGAGCAAGGAAGTGTTTGGAAAGTAAAGAGGATTGGAAATTTCCTTGAGGCTGCCCTAATCTGCTTTATTTGAGTCGTTACTCCAAGAAAAGAATTTTTGGAGCAAGGAAGAGTTTCTGAAAGCATAGAGGATTGGAAATTTCTTTGAGGCTGCTTTAATCTACTCTGTCTGGTAAGCATCCCTTTTGGATGGTGGAGGATATTAGAGCACAACTAATGTCAAGTGCATGAACCGTGGGACTCCCTTTCTGACTTAGCCAAAAAGACTTGTTTTAAATTGCATTTTGCTCTGTGTTATTTCTATACTTTTTGTATTATTTTGCTGGTGGATTTGGACAGCTTGTCTACACGTGAGAGCATTGCTAAGATTATTGTGTATGAAGATTTAATTGGTTTAGCGCTGTGCTTCACTGTTATATATATATATATATATCACACACACACACACACACAAATATATACACACACACAAATATACACACACACACACACACACACACACACACACACACACACACACACATATTCCCTTTCTCCATTCACACTAGTTGATTTCAGATTCCTATCTTTGCATTGTGCGCTTTAGTGGCTAATAAAGGTGAAATAAATCCTCAGTAAGCCACTTATATCTGCGCTGATTCTTTCCTTTTGCTTGTACTGAAATTAGTGCAATAAAGTTAAGGAAGCACTCTGCTATTAACACATTACTGTGATAAAGATGGCGTCAAGAAGCTGGGCAACGCCTTTTGAGTCGCCCCCCTTTTTAGACGTAGATCACATTCCAACGTGCTCATTAGGTAGAACAGACCAATTGCTGAGCCAGATATTCAGTGTTTTTTTAATTTGATGATATGCCTCCTCTAGATGACGTATGTAAGTTTTCTATTTTACTATAAATAAAAGCGTCAAAGGGAGGAGCACCAAATGCATCTCTGTGAGATAATCGAACGCATTCCAATGACTGTGTCCTTCTGTCTCGCGTATTTATTATCTCCTAGGCTGATTTGAAAGACTGAACGAAACCCAGGACCCCCGTTAAACGGGCACGAAGGAGGGGGTCCGCCTGATTGATAGCCGTCCTTGAGAGAGGTAAGCATCCCGGTTGCCATACCCTCCTCTGTTATTTGATCATAGTAAAGCATACACATGGGAAAGATGTGGGGGGGGGGGGGGCGTGGGGAGTTGTGTGTCTATGGCAGTTTCTGGGGGGGCAGCAGGGCCCCCCTTTATAAAGCCATCCCGTTTTCTGCAGATGGGTCAGGGCGACGGTTAGTAGTGTCAGCCATACACTAGGCCCCTCATTTCCCCATATTGGGCTCAAGCACCTTTGCCTGCTGTCATACAGCAAGAAAACCAAAAAAAACAGGTAGTTACCCTTTGTCCTATGCCGCTGGTTACTGCAGGTTTGGCACTTCAGAACTCACCCAGTTGCTTTATTGGGTCCCTGCCGGAGCAAGTGCCACCTCCTGCGCTGTCCAGGGGCTGAAACCCTATTTTCTGGCACTTCCATGGCCGAGTACCCTCCATTCATTACAATGGAGTATGGGCTTATAAGACCTTTACCAACTACCTCCATTGCAACGAATGGAGACGCGATTCCACTCCGCAATTAATCCTGTCCCGCTGGTCTGGCCCCGGAAGCGTGGCTGTGGCCCCGATACTCATCAGGTGAGTTGTGGAGCATCGGGCCCGAAGTGACCAGCGGCGCAGGACAAAACGCAAGTACTCTTTTATTTTTATTCCCCTGCTGAATGACTTAAAGGGGCAGAGCAAGTGCAGAACATATTTCAGCTAGAAACTGCCCCGTGTGTCTCTTCCTGCCTTGTGTAGTAATGTGTCAGTGCAGGACATACAAGAAGCACCTGGCCTGTTTGGAGGCGATACCCAACCATTGCTCTATAGAATACGATTACTTGCAGCCAGGCATGGTCCCATTGGTCTAGGCTTTCAGGTTGGGTCTCATGGCCTGTTGCCCCATTTTATGCTCTAATTCACATATCAAGGTGCAAACAGTTTTTACATGAGCACCAGAGATTTTTTTTATTGTGTGTTTATTGGAGAAACCTTAACCATTCTCCCAACAATCATCAGATCTGATTATATGGTGCCAGGAAAACAGATGTGAGCTCATCTGTAAAGCAGCCGCAACAGATCCTATAGCCATTATAGGTCCGGCTCTCTGTAGGGTGGAAGCGGCACATCTGTAGCCCGCAGGGACCGGCCGCCCCGAGCAGCTCTCTGTACTGGATAATTGAATTTACAGCTCCCCCGACACCACCAGTGCAGGAAGCTGAACCGGCAAATAGTTATTGTTGGAATGAACTTAAAAGAGGACTGACTATACAGATGATTTTTTTAAATAAAAAAAATAAATCCTACATTTATATATCACGTGGTATCAAATACATAACGCCTCTTGACGAGGGCTTATGGCTTCATAGCATCTAGTGTAATTTGGAATAAATATTTAGTAAAATGATGCCTGGCTAGAGACATCATCCAACAGGTCAATCTGGCAACCTTCACCGTGTACCTACATTATATTGTAGAGTGTGTGCAAGTGTGTGTCTGTAGCCACCCCACCTGCCTACTAGTTTTCATGCCCCATATCAAAGAAAGTGTGAAAAAAATAAGTGCCATATTATAGGTTCACTTTAAAGTGGACCAATTAGCAAGATCTTGACTATGCTGGTGATTGGTGCCTGCCCCAGGGGCATCCTGATGTAAGATGCCCTTCTGTTTGAAATCCCCCAGATAGCCCATTTTCCTTACATTTCCACAGCGCACTCGTCCAATCAGAGCTTTATACGGCGCATACTAATAAGCGGCACAAAACTGCCGATTTGCACTTCGCGCCAGTGGCTGCATCCCCGGCTCTCCTGTGGCGTTTGCGCTCCGGCATGCCCAGATGGGCCGGGGTGAAGGGAGCGAGCCCAGCTACAGGGAAGCGGCTGCTGGTGAAGACTGTGTCCCAGGACCCGCTGGGATCAGGTAAGGTTACCAGGTCTTTCCCGGCTACTCACACAAGGCTGTGTTCGCTGGCAGCCCATACCCAGCATGCCTGTAGCGGTGCGCTCTCTCGTGCTGGGCTGGGGGCTGGTGCAAAACAAATTTACCAGAGAGTAAGGGATGCGGCCAGGCCAGCCAGCTGCCGCACGTCACTAGGCGCTCTTGAGATCAGCTAAACGTCGAATCTCAGATGCGATGTGTGGGCGCGACTTCAGTGGTGGGAATAGGGTTTTGTTCTCCTTTAAAAACCAAAGATGTAATTCATTTACACAGGCCTTGGTTCACTAAAAGTTGAAAAAAATTCTCATGGCAGTAAAAAATTCAATTAATGGAGAGAAAAGCCTGAGAATGTCACTTTTAGTCTAATCACCAGATAAAAAGACAATAAAAGTCAATGGCACTTTTTTACTCCTGAGAAAAGTATTGAACTTTTTACTTGTAGTAAAAAAAGTGCCATCGACTTTCATTGTTTTCCTATCTGGTGATTCAGTAAAAGTGACATTCTCAGGCTTTTCTCTCCATTAAATGAATTTTTTACTGCCATGAGAATTTTTTTCAACTCTTAGTCAAATCGAGGCCATAGTAGCCTTTCACGGTTAGGCCTGTATTAACCCCAGCAAAGTGGAGATGCTCCAGTAACGGGTCTGCCGGCAGACATAGCAGCAGAGCTCTGACCATTTGTCCATAGAAGCCAGATCATTTGGGACTTATGCATGCCTCCCAACTGTCCCGATTTTCCCGGGATTGTCCCGATTTCTGCAGGAAATCCCGCTGTCCCGGACCATTAAGTAATGTCCCGGGACAGCCTGCGCCGTGGCGGTGTGTCCAGGGCCGCAATGACGCCGGCTCCTTCTGAGTTACCATCGGCCGGCGCGCGGGTGTGCGCGCAGGGGGCGGGCGCGGGGGGCTGGGTTGGGGATTAAAAAAAACTTACACAGGCTTCCATGCAGGGGTGAAGGCAGACGACATTGCTGGAGGGCGTGACAGGAGGTGTGGTCAGGGCGTGGTAGTGGCGTTGTTGGGGACGTGGTGGGGGTGTGGTCGGGGGCGTGGTGGGGGTGTGGTCGGGGGCGGGGCTTGTCCCGCTTTCACGTTTACAAAAGTTGGGAGGTATGCGTTATGTGATCTAGTTGCACACCATGGCCTTGAATCAAAGGTAGAAAAAAATTCTCATGGTAGTAAAAAATTCAATTCATGAAAGAAAAAAGCCCGAGAGTGTCACTGTTACTGAATCACCAGATAAAAAGACAATGAAAGTCAATGGCAGCTTTTACTACAGTGTTGAATGGAGTAAACAGTTCTCTACTTTTCTTAGGAGTAAAAAAAGTGCCAAGCGACAGTGACATTCTCAGGCTTTTTCGCATGAATTGAATCTTTTACTACCATGAAAATATTATTCTACCTTTATAACATGGGCCTCGATTCAATAGAGTGGTGTGACTATTTATTGGTATTTGATTGGTATTGCTGCTATTATTGTTGTCGTTCTCAGTTTTCGCTATTAGTGTTGCTGCTATTGTTCTCTGCTGCTATTCTATATGCTTTGGGATAGGAGCTTGTAATTGATTTGCGTATTGTTTTTGTACATATTGTGGTTCATTATTGCACTGGTTATTGTACTTTGGCACTTGCACTTTATAGATTTATTTTAGATAAAATCATTTTTTTCACTTTTTTTTTCACTTTCGCTTCACATTTATCACTGCTCCTATAGGTGGTTTTATATATTTGCTTAAGTATGCAACTGTTGAGCTATGAATTTAATGGCTAATAGATATAGTTCTCTACCCACCGCCTATATACCTGTTTATGTTGGTATGTCTTAGATGTCTTTGTGTTTATATGTGTCACAGATGTCTCTGTGTTTATGTGTTTTTTTAATGTTTTTAATATGTCTGGGTAAATCTGTTTTGTGGTATTAGAAAGAGAAAAGCTGGTTAGGGTAGACAGTGCTTGATTGATGGGTGGGAGCACCATTGCCTTTTCTAATTGAAGACAAAGGATCGAGTGGATTACTCCCAGATGCAAACAGCCTGAGTGACAACAGCGGCGAGCAAAGTGAGAAAGTGGCCCAGGTCAGGTATTTTTACCTCCGGGCCTGGCGGGTGAGTGCCTGTACATTAAAGTGGAACACCACCCAGGGGTGATTGGCCGGGGCCGATCACCTCCCTCACCGTGGGACATCCGAGATCGGGATGTCCCACGGGGTGAAACCCCCCCAAAACACCTTACCTTATCTGCCGCCGCCTCCCGCGCACCCCTCTAGACGTGCGCGCACCCGCACCGGCCGTTTGTGAATGGCCGATGCGGGCGCGCGCCCTGTAAGAGTGACGTGCGGGAGGCGGCGGCGGACGCGCTGTCATGTCTGTCGCTGTCACCCGCTTGTCCGTCAGCGGGGATTGGACGGCGCGGTCACGTGGGAGCGTGGTGAGTTTTTGGGGCTTTCTGGGGGGTGCCCCCCCCGAAGTGGACCAAAACCCAGGATAGTCAAAATCTTAAAGCTTAAAATCACTGTGTTTGCCTTTGACATTTTGAGATATGTTATAAGCTAGTATTACCACACTAACATAGGATTCCTTACTGCCTGCCACATTGGCCTTGATTCACAAAGAGTTGAAAAAAAACTCTCAAGGTAGTAAAATATCTTTTTTCTCTGACAGCCAGCATGAAATCTGATAAAAAGGTCACTGCACGCTTTGCCGTACACTTACCTCCACAGAGCGAATGACTTTAGACAGCTCTTTAATCAGATGTCCAGGTCTGACATTCTCTGGGATTTCAAAAGCATGTTCAGCTACAGACTGGAGAGAGAAGAGACGTGTCACAAGTCAAGAGGAAACGCATTGCATTTAGTATCTCTTTGCTTAGAGCACCCTATGGCTCTACCTCTACCATCACCATTGCTCTAAAGCTCAACCCCCTGCATCATGGCTCTACAGCTCAACCCCTCCCACCACCATGGCTCTACAGCTCAACCTCTCCCACCACCATGGCTCTACACAGCTCAACCCCTCCCACCACCATGGCTCTACAGCTCAACCCCTCCCACCACCATGGATCTACAGCTCAACCTCTCCCACCACCATGGCTCTACAGCTCAACCTCTCCCACCACCATGGCTCTACAGCTCAACCCCTCCCACCACCATGGCTCTACAGCTCAACCCCTCCCACCACCATGGATCTACAGCTCAACCTCTCCCACCACCATGGCTCTACAGCTCAACCCCTCCCACCACCGTGGCTCTACAGCTCAACCTCTCCCACCACCGTGGCTCTACAGCTCAACCTCTCCCACCACCGTGGCTCTACAGCTCAACCTCTCCCACCACCGTGGCTCTACAGCTCAACCCCTCCCACCACCATGGCTCTACACAGCTCAACCCCTCCCACCACCATGGCTCTACAGCTCAACCCCTCCCACCACCATGGATCTACAGCTCAACCTCTCCCACCACCATGGCTCTACAGCTCAACCTCTCCCACCACCATGGCTCTACAGCTCAACCCCTCCCATCACCATGGCTCTACAGCTCAACCCCTCCCACCACCATGGATCTACAGCTCAACCTCTCCCACCACCATGGCTCTACAGCTCAACCCCTCCCACCACCATGGCTCTACAGCTCAACCCCTCCCACCACCATGGCTCTACAGCTCAACCCCTCCCACCACCATGGATCTACAGCTCAACCTCCCCCACCACCATGGCTCTACAGCTCAACCTCTCCCACCACCATGGAACTACAGCTCAACCTCCCCCACCACCATGGCTCTACAGCTCAACCCCTCCCACCACCATGGATCTACAGCTCAACCTCCCCCACCACCATGGCTCTACAGCTCAACCTCTCCCACCACCATGGCTCTAC
Organism: Gastrophryne carolinensis; assembly: GCA_027917425.1. Classification (NCBI taxonomy): domain Eukaryota; kingdom Metazoa; phylum Chordata; class Amphibia; order Anura; family Microhylidae; genus Gastrophryne; species Gastrophryne carolinensis. The sequence goes on from CM051238.1 coordinate 35,827,730, forward strand.
AGCTCAACCTCTCCCACCACCATGGCTCTACACAGCTCAACCCCTCCCACCACCATGGCTCTACAGCTCAACCCCTCCCACCACCATGGATCTACAGCTCAACCTCTCCCACCACCATGGATCTACAGCTCAACCTCTCCCACCACCATGGCTCTACAGCTCAACCTCTCCCACCACCATGGCTCTACAGCTCAACCCCTCCCACCACCATGGCTCTACAGCTCAACCCCTCCCACCACCATGGCTCTACAGCTCAACCCCTCCCACCACCATGGCTCTACAGCTCAACCCCTCCCACCACCATGGATCTACAGCTCAACCTCTCCCACCACCATGGCTCTACAGCTCAACCCCTCCCACCACCATGGCTCTACAGCTCAACCCCTCCCACCACCATGGCTCTACACAGCTCAACCCCTCCCACCACCATGGCTCTACAGCTCAACCCCTCCCACCACCATGGATCTACAGCTCAACCTCTCCCACCACCATGGCTCTACAGCTCAACCTCTCCCACCACCATGGCTCTACACAGCTCAACCCCTCCCACCACCATGGCTCTACAGCTCAACCTCTCCCACCACCATGGCTCTACAGCTCAACCTCTCCCACCACCGTGGCTCTACAGCTCAACCTCTCCCACCACCGTGGCTCTACAGCTCAACCTCTCCCACCACCGTGGCTCTACAGCTCAATCTCTCCCACCACCATGGCTCTACAGCTCAACCCCTCCCACCACCGTGGCTCTACAGCTCAACCCCTCCCACCACCGTGGCTCTACAGCTCAACCTCTCCCACCACCATGGCTCTACAGCTCAACCTCTCCCACCACCATGGCTCTACAGCTCAACCCCTCCCACCACCGTGGCTCTACAGCTCAACCTCTCCCACCACCGTGGCTCTACAGCTCAACCTCTCCCACCAACGTGGCTCTACAGCTCAACCCCTCCCACCACCGTGGCTCTACAGCTCAACCTCTCCCACAACCGTGGCTCTACAGCTCAACCTCTCCCACCACCGTGGCTCTACAGCTCAACCTCTCGAGCTACCATGGCTCTACAGTTCAATCTCTACCATCAGTATGGCTCTACAGCTCAACCCCTCCCAACACCATGGCTCTACAGCTCAAACCTGCCCACCACCACCACAACTCTACATTTCAACTTCTCCCATTACCATTGCTCTACAGCTCAACCTCTCACACCATTATGGCTATACAGCTCAAACCCTCGCATCATGGCTCTACAGCTCAGTGCCTCGCATCATGGCTCTACAGCTCAGTGCCTCGCATCATGGCTCTACAGCTCAGTGCCTCGCATCATGGCTCTACAGCTCAGTGCCTCGCATCATGGCTCTACAGCTCAGTGCCTCGCATCATGGCTCTACAGCTCAGTGCCTCGCATCATGGCTCTACAGGTCAAACCCTCCCTCACCACAGCTCTACAGCTCAGACGCTCCCACCACCACGGCTCTACAGCTCACACCCTCCCACCACCACGGCTCTACAGCTTAAACCCTCCCACCACCACGGCTATACAGCTCAGACCCTCCCACCACTACGGCTCTACAGCTTAAACCCTCCCACCACCATGGCTCTACAGCTTAAAGTGGACCAACACCCAGGATTTTGACTATCCTGGGTTTTGGTCCACTTCGGCGGGGCACCCCGATCGGGGGTGCCCCGCTGTGTGAAACCCCCCAGAAACCCCAAAAAACTCACCTCTCAACGCTCCCACGTGAGCGCCGCAGCCAATCCCCGCCAACGTCCAGGCGGGGATCAGGAACGTCCAGGCCGCTTCCGCCGCCGCCGCCGCCGCCTCCCGCGCGTCACTCTCGGCGCGCGCGCGCCCCCGCCGGCCATTCACAGAGGGCCGGCGCGGGCGCGCGCACGTCTGGAGGGGTGCGCGGGAGGCGGCGGCGGCGGATCAGGTAAGGTGTGTTTGGGGTTTCTGGGGGGTTTCACCCCGCGGGACATCCCGATCTCGGATGTCCCGCGGGGTGGGGGGTGATCGGCCCGGGAATCTTATAGATTTCCGGGCCGATCACCCCTGGGTGTTGGTCCACTTTAAACCCTCCCACCACCACGGCTATACAGCTCAGACCCTCCCACCACCACGGCTCTACAGCTTAAACCCTCCCACCACCACGGCTCTACAGCTCCAACCCTCCCACCACCACGGCTCTACAGCTCAAACCCTCCCACCCTCGGGGAGGGAAAAGAAAACAAGATCAGAAGATCCTCAAACATGATCATAAGAGATACCACATAAGTCAAATCATAGGGAGAGGGTCCCCCTAAACATCAGCACCCTGTGCATTCAAGGTGCATAGGACAGTCGTATTAGCACACTTCATTTACCATTGCTTAATGTTACTTAGTGGATTTATAATGCGAGTCTGTGGGTATTTAGAGGTCTAGGAATAGCCCCTTCCTCTCAGCATGACAGGTACTCAGCAATCTCCCCACTGTGAGAGATAAACATAGAAACATAGAAGGTTGACGGCAGAAGGAGACCACACGGTCCATCTAGTCTGCCCTTATGTGTATACTGTATGTACTCTTTATCTTAGGATAGATGGAGGCTTATCCCAGGCATGTTTACATTCAGTGACTGTTGATTTTTCAACTGCCTCTGCTGGAAGTTTGTTCCAAGCATCTACTACTCTTTCTGTAAAATAATATTTTCTAACATTGCTCCTGATCTTCCCTCTGACTAGCTTCAGGTTGGGCCCCTTGTTCTATCATTAAGTTTCTTCTTAAAAACACTTCCCTCCTGAACCTTATTCAATCCTTTCACATATTTAAAGGTCTCAATCATGTCCCCCCTCTCCCTTCTTTCCTCCAGACTGTACAAATTAAGTTCTTTAAGTCTTTCCTGATAAGTTTTAAGTTTAAGCCCTTCCACCATTTCTGTTGCCGGCCTTTGGACCCGTTCTATTTGAATAATGTCTTTTTGCAGGTAAGGTCTCCAGAACTGCACACAGTATTCTAGCTGTGGCCTCACCAGGGCTCTATACAGCGGCATCACAACCTCCCTCTTCCTACTGGTGATGCCTCGAGCTATGCAGCCGAGCATCCTGCTTGCATTTCCCACTGCCTGGCTACACTGTCCACTCATCTTGCAGCTTTCAGTAATCAGTATCCCTAAATCTCTCTCCTCCGAGGTCCTGGATAACACAGTACTGCCCATACGGTACTCAGAGCAGGGATTCCTTCTACCCAAGTGCATGATTTTACATTTAGAGACATTAAACTCTAGTTTCCACAGTTCTGACCATCTATCCAGTAAAGCTAAATCATTTTCCATGTTGCAGACACCTCCAGGAATATCCACCCTATTACTAACCTTTGTATCATCAGCAAACAGACAAACTTTTCCTACCAAGCCTTCTCCTATGTCACTTAGAAATATATTAAAAAGAATGGGGCCCAGGACAGAGCCTTGCGGCACACTACTTGTAACCCGCCTTTGTTCAGATTGCGCACCATTTACAACAACGCTCTGATACCGATCCCTCAGCCAACTGGAAATCCACTGAACTATCCAGGGATTGAGTCCTACCTTCAATAACTTATCTATGAGCTGTTTTTGTGGCAGGAGAGCTGCAGTCATTATCCTGTGCTAACCAATCACAACTGCTTAAACAAGCACTTTCCACATGCAACGTCTGCTGGATATTTTCAAGCCCCTCCTACAGTCCCGGATACTCACTTCTTTTTTCATCCAGCTTTTAAGTGCAGTGATTAATGCTTTCACACCTTGTTTTAAATAATTCGGAGGATGATACCCATCTTCTTTTAGCTCTATAATAAAACAGACAATACAATACCTTTCACTGTGGGAGTCTGGTAGAATACACACATTATTTCTTAATACAATACATGAAATTAAAAAAACAAAAACGTGCTGAGATCACACTATCTGCCTCGCTGAAGGTGCCCTGCTGCCAGTCACAAACAAGCAGGCTCCATCTTTAATTGGCCTGCAGGGGGCGCACCATGTAAGCGTCCACTGCTGATATGCATTCTGTAGTGGAGACTCAGAAGTGTGCAATTGGGGTCATAGCCAGGGCTGTATTTACCATAAGGCAACCCTAGGCCTGTGCCTAGGGCAGCCACTTGCAGGGGGAGGGGTGCCTTGCTCAGTTCAAAACAGGACCTGATTTCCCTTCCTCCAGGCTGTGTTCATGAGACTTCCGTGTGTTAGAAACCTGGAGAGCCAGTAAAAAGTACAGGGCTCTGCATTTAACCCCTTGCACCTTCTCCCCCTCCTCCACACACACTATCTGCATATAGCCCCTTGCAGGAGCGGACTGGCCATAGGGAGATCCAGGACAATGCCTGGTGGGCTGCTGCTCATAACACCCACATTTAATCCCTGCCCCTTTCACCCCCCTGTACCCAGCACCACTGTACCCACAAGCCAAGGAACCCCAGCCCACATCATGGTTGTGGTGAGCAGGGGGGCCTCAGCAGGGATGTCTCAGGCCAGCCAAGGGCTGGTAAAATTCAGGGCTGATTTTTGGCATTGCCTGCATTTAAACCTCTTGCGCCCCCCCCCCCCCCCCCCCCCAGTGCCTAGGGCAGTCTGGACACCAAATACGGCCCTGGTCATAGCTGCAGTGTAGTGCAGCCTGCGGCGCAACTGCGCACAAAGTTTGGGGGGGGGGGGGTTGGATGCCATTTTCTGCACCGCCTTCTGAAGATTTCTGTAGCAATCTGGCTCTCTTGCCAAACAGGCCCAAGACCCACTAAAGTGGAAAGTTGAGAAGCCAGTTACCACCATATGACAACATGGATGCCCTTAGTTTATTAGGGCTGCATGTAAAGCATATGTATCTAAGCAGAGCTGCCCACTCCGCCCTAATGGACTTTTAAAAAGAGGGTTCAGAGTGGGTGCGAGCCTGGAATGAATAGAACTTTCCCACTTACTTTCTACTCCATCTTTCTCCATGTTTTCCCCCCTACTCTCCTCACTGTCCCTTAGATAGCGTAGTTATTCTTAGTATGTCACACACCCCGCTTCAAGAGTCCATAACATGTGGGTAATATCGTCCTGAAGAGGGCGTTCCTGCAGAGATGATAGCAAAAGAAAGCCCCTCCCCGATCCATAAATACCTGGGACCTCCCACTCACTACCCAGTTTTCCATCTCTGCAGACGGCGAGCAAGTCAGAAGATGATGGCTCCTCCTTGCACAGGGGGATTTCAGGTAGCCGGGGTAACTCCCGGCCTCTTATTTTGTTTATTTCCGCTCGGACCCCTTTTGTCCCAAAAATTTACCTCATATTACATGCCTCCACAGTCTTGGCTGCTGGCCCGAGCGAGGGTACATTGGCACCTCTGGTGCTGAGGAGCAGAGCTCCACCGTGAGACCCTAAAAGAGAGGGTAGGCGGTCATACCGGGTAGGTGATCCCGGTTTGGGATGCCCCGTCCCTTGACCTTTCCCCTGGGGGGGGCCCTTCCCTTTACCAATTATGGGGGCTGGGGGTTCCTCTCATAGGGGTTAGCTTATTCACTTTCTCTTTATTGATGTGTGTATCTAGAGTAGTCCATCAATGTGTTATTCTCTTGTTACTATGTCCCAGCACCGCGGCTGTCATTGCAGCCGGGTGCCGGGGTTTTTCATTCTGTGAGGTGATTTTTCACCTCACGCGCGTTGGGGGGGCGGGGCTGGCACTCGGCGCTCTGCCGCGGCCAGCCCCCGTTCTCTCCTTCACTCCTCGCTGCAGCGAGCGGGGAGGGTGCTCCGCTAGTGATAGCGGATGCACCCGTTGTCATGCAGCCGGCGCCGCGGTTGTCGGCGGCGCCGGTCTCTGGGCTGGTGCGTGAGGGACTTCTTCCCTCACGCTTCATTCACACTGGAAGGGGGGGCGGAGCCGGGCTTTCGGCGCGTCGCCGCGGCTCCGCCCTCCTCTGTCCTGGCGCCGCTGCGGAGCTGAGCTCCCTGTCTCTAGGCAGCTCCCTGTTACTGGGCAGAAGGGGGCACAGATCAGCTTGCGCGGGCTGCGCAGACCACGCCCCTGGCACGGCCGTGCTTCTTCTCTTCACTTCACCTCAGAGATCGCCACAAAATTGTTCTGAGGCGGATCGTTCACCGCAGCGTCTGTGAGTGGCCCTGTGGGCCTCATTTATTTCTTTATCTGTCAAGTTTTATTGTAGGGTCTTATGGGTCTCTCTCTGTCTTTTAGGTGAAAGTTATCCAGGAGGATCTTCTGTAGTATTGGAAGGTCTCTCCTGATCCTGGGTCCCTGGGTCCATTTTAGCATCACAAATCCTCCCACTCGGGACATTAAAGGGGCATCCCGGGTTGCCTAGCTGGCGTAATTCCCTGGGTCATAGCGACCACTCAAAATTCACCTTATGGAGGCATCCCCGGATACTGGGACCCCTTCGGGGCATCCCAAAAAGTGTATGTTGTGTGGGATTTCCATTACTGGGGATGATGTGTTACTGTGTATACCATGTGCACAGCAAACTATTACGCGGCAGTCCGAACCCCAAGCGTCGGGGTCAGCACAGCCGGCCACCTCAACTCCCCCTCCCGCCTTGACTCGTGCCCCGTGTGACGTGGTCATGGGCAGGGATCTGCAATCCGAGATGTGTGCCAGATTGGCTAGCCTTGAGAAAATGCTCTCTAGCTCTGTCACCCGTAAGGCTCCGTCTAAGAAAAAGCATTTGTCACCGGCTCCGCCGGTGGATGATCTTGATGACAGAGATAATCTGGATTGGTCTGATTATCCCCAGCTAGAGGAGGGGGAAGTTGATGAGGGTTCAGAATTTTCAGATGATGAGCAGTCTGCTGGCGCTGATGCCGAGCTTTCTGATTTAGGGAGATCCTTGGACTCTCCTAACGCTCTGTCTCTCATGCTGGAAGTTCTGAATATTTCCCCTCCCGAGGAGGCGTCACAGCAGAAGGGTGAATTGTTTGAGGAATCCAGGCCGCGCCTGGAGTTTCCTACGCAACGCCATTTTGATAGAATCATTGACAAGGAATGGGATAGGCCGGCTCGGCTCCCTGGCATCCCTCAGGGGTGGGATAGGAAATATCCCTTTCCTTCTGAGGCGATCAAGCGCTGGGCATCTCCCCCCGAGGTGGATGCACCGGTTTTGGGGTTGTCTAACTCCTCGGTGTTAAACAGACCTGATTGTTCCACTCTCAAAGATGGAGAGGATAAACGTATTGATCAGATGGCTTCTCATGGCTTTACTAGCATTGGGTCGGCCATCCGGCCTGTGTGCGCTTCGGAGCTAATGGTGTTGGCCACCAGGTCTGTGGTCAGGGACCTGTTGACTTCTTCCGGGCTTCGTCCTGGTAGTAACGAGTTCCTTAGCCTTAAACGGTGCGAGTTGTTTCTATCCTTTGTGTTGACCGCCTTGGATGATACTTTGATGATGTGTGGTAGGACTTCGGCTCTGCTTGTGGCTATTCGGCGGTCGGTGTGGCTGCGCCAGTGGGCGGCCGATTTTATGTCCAAAAAATCACTGACGGCTTTACCCTTTGTTGGTCTACGGCTCTTTGGAGAGACATTGGACTCTGTCACCAAGGGTGGTAGGTTACCTCAACGTAAGAAACAACGCCGCCCCTTTCGGGGGGCGCCTGCCTTTAACCCCTCCTTTCGGGGGGCCAGATCTGGCAGGGGTTCTGCATTTCCCTCTTCCAGAGGAGATTTCGGAAACAGGGGCAGAGGACGTGCCCGTTCTGGATACAGTTGGGGCTCTAAGCCCAAACCGGCTGCTAAGCCGGCTCAGCAATGAGGGGGCGCCCTCACCCATGCGGGTGGGGGGACGGCTGCAGCACTTCTCTCAGATCTGGGATCAAGAGGTCTCGGACAGATGGATCCGGGAAGTGGTGTCTTCCGGCTACAAGCTGGAGTTCGAGCTCCGCCCCCCTTCCAGATTTGTCAGGTCTCGGATGCCGTCGGAGCCTCTAGCGGCGCAGGGGCTCCTGGTGGCAGTGGAGAATCTTCTGGATATGGCTGTCATTTGCCCAGTGCCCCCTTCAGATCGGGGCAGGGGCTTTTATTCCAATCTGTTCACGGTTCCCAAGAAGGATGGGTTGGTCCGACCCATCTTGGATCTGAAGTTTCTCAACCGGTTCATCCGGCCGAGGAAATTCCGCATGGAAACGCTGCGTTCGGCCATTCACTCTCTTCGTCAGGGAGACTTTCTGACGTCCATAGACATCAAGGATGCTTATCTACACGTTCCGGTTTTTCCAGCACACCAGAGGTTTCTCAGGTTCGTGGTGGAGGATCGGCACTTTCAGTTTGTGGCACTTCCTTTCGGTCTCACCTCAGCGCCTCGGGTGTTCACCAAGGTGCTAGCGGGGGTGATGGCTCTGCTCAGAGGTCAGGGTATCCGCATCGTGCCCTATTTGGACGATCTACTGATCATGGCCTCTTCCTTCAACCAAGTGGAGTTGGACACCAGAGCGGTGGTGTCCACTCTGGAGAGGTTCGGTTGGGTGATCAACCACCCCAAGTCTTCTCTTTCCCCGTCCAGAATTCTGACCTTTCTGGGAATGTCTCTGGACACTTCACAGGCCAGGGTGTTTCTACCCCAGGCCAAGATTCTTTTGATTCAGGAGTTAGTTCGGCTTCTCTTGTCAACCCCTCATCCGATCATCCGGTTAGGGATGAGGCTGGTGGGGTTAATGGTGGCCTCATTCGAGGCAGTTCCCTTTGCGCAGTTTCACACAAGGACGCTTCAGCTTCATCTGTTGAAGGTTTGGGACAAGTCTCCTCTATCGTTGGATCAGTCCTTCCTGATGACTCCCCGAGTTCGTCGATCCCTGCAATGGTGGTTGGGGTCGGTCAATCTGTTGAAGGGCAGATCTTTTCTGGCTCCGCGTTGGGAAACAGTTACCACGGATGCCAGTCTGTCAGGTTGGGGGGGTGTTTGGAAGGACCTCCAGTTTCAGGGTCTGTGGGGCCCGCGGGAGGCTCACGAGCCCATCAATGTTCTGGAGTTGAGAGCCATCAGGTTGGTTCTGTTTCGCTTGACTCATCAGTTGAGAGGCCTGCCAGTTCAGGTCCGGTCGGACAACAGAACGGCGGTTGCTTAAATCAATCACCAAGGAGGGACTCGCAGCAGGAGTGCCCTCAGGGAAGTGTCTTTGATTCTGGACTGGGCAGAGACCCACGTCCCGTGTATCTCAGCAGTCTACATTCCGGGAGTGGAGAACACGGAGGCGGACTTGCTGAGCAGGGCCTCCTCTCGTCAGGGGGAGTGGTCTCTCAGTCCCAAGGTGTTTCGTTCGATATGTCTCAGGTGGGGGTTCCCAGCGGTGGACCTCTTTGCTTCTCGTCACAATCACAAGCTTCCAGTCTTTGTGTCTCTCTCGCAGGATCCTCTGGCTCTGACAGTGGATGCCATGTCTCTAAACTGGAGGGATCTGGGGTTCCTTTACCCGTTTCCTCCGTTCCCAATGCTAGCCAGAGTGCTGCGCAAACTGGCCTTGGATGGTGCGTCGGCGATTCTGGTGGCCCCAAGGTGGCCAAGGCGAGTTTGGTTCGCAGACCTCGTAAGACTGGCAGAGGATCAGTTCGCCCTGCCTCTGCTGCCGGACCTGCTCACCCAGGGTCGGCTGCGCTATCCCAATTTACCATCGCTGGCTTTGACGGCATGGCTGCTGAAACCGCCATCTTGAAGGAAGAAGGTCTTTCTGACGCGGTGATTCAGACTCTTATCCGTGCCAGGAAGCGCTCTTCCTCTTCTATTTACTACAGGACTTGGAGGGCCTATATTGATTGGTGTGAAAGTAGGTCTCTCTCTTGTCGAGAGTTCTCCATTCCTAGAATTTTAGAGTTTCTCCAACATGGTCTAGATCTGGGGCTCCAGCTTAGTACATTGAAAGGGCAGGTTTCTGCCCTGGCGGTGTTCTTCCAAAGGTCTTTTGCACTTCATCCCTTAGTCAAGACCTTTTTCCAAGGTGTTACACATGTTCGGCCTCCTAGGAAGCCTTTTGTTCCAGTTTGGGATTTGAACCTGGTTCTTTCTGCTCTCCAGGGCCCTCCGTTTGAGCCCTTGAATGAGATAGCTTTGTCTTCTCTTACGCAAAAGGTGGCCTTTTTGGTGGCTATCACTTCGGTTAGGCGTGTTTCTGAGTTGGCAGCTTTATCCATTACAGCTCCGTACTTCGAGAAACATCAGGACAAGGTTGTCTTTCGTTTCAAGCAGGATTTTCTTCCTAAAGTGCTCTCGGAGTTTCATCTGAATCAGGACATTGTGTTGCCTTCTCTATGCCCAAATCCCAGTGACGACAAGGAAAGGGCATTGCATTCCTTGGATGTAGTTCGTGTTGTGGAACATTATCTGGAGGTTACATCTTCTTTTCGTAAGACTGATGCTTTCTTTGTGGTGCCCTGCGGGCCTAGGAAAGGTTTGGCTCCTGCCAAATCTTCCATTAGTAAATGGATTCGTCAGGCCATCATTGGGGCCTATTCTGCCAAGGGGAGGAGTCCCCCTTTTCGTGTTACTGCTCATTCTACTCGTGCAGTTGGTGCGTCCTGGGCTTTTCAGCACCAGGCTTCTGTTGAGCAAGTTTGTAAGGCCGCTACCTGGTCTTCTGTTCACACCTTTTCCAAGTTTTACAAGGTTGATGTTCGGGCTTCAGCGGATGCTGTTTTTGGCCGCAAAGTTTTGCAAGCTGTAGTGGTTTAAAGAGGACCAACACCCAGGGGTGATCGGCCCGGAAATCTATAAGATTCCCGGGCCGATCACCTCCCACCCCGCGGGACATCCGAGATCGGGATGTCCCGCGGGGTGAAACCCCCCAGAAACCCCAAAAACACCTTACCTGATCCGCCGCCGCTTCCGCCGCCGCCGCCTCCCGCGCGCCCGCGCCGGCCCTCTGTGAATGGCCGGCGGGGGCGCGCGCGCGCCGAGAGTGACGCGCGGGAGGCGGCGGCGGCGGAAGCGGCCTGGACGTTCCTGATCCCCGCCTGGACGTTGGCGGGGATTGGCTGCGGCGCTCACGTGGGAGCGTTGAGAGGTGAGTTTTTTGGGGTTTCTGGGGGGTTTCACACAGCGGGGCACCCCCGATCGGGGTGCCCCGCCGAAGTGGACCAAAACCCAGGATAGTCAAAATCCTGGGTGTTGGTCCACTTTAAAGTTGTGCATTGTTGCCTAGTTTTGGATCCCCGCCCTTGTTATGGACACTGCTGTTGGATGTCCCACGTTATGGATTCTTGAAGCGGGGTGTGTGACATACTAAGAATAATACCATTTTGTGAATACTCACCTTGTAAAATGGGTATTATAAGTATGTCACACACCCCGCTTCAACCCGCCCTTTTGTATTCAGGATCCTCTTTATTGCGAACTTTGCGTGGTTGTTGTTTATTTTTGCCTCTTCCTGGTCCCTTACCTTACTGCTTCTGTATACTGGGTAGTGAGTGGGAGGTCCCAGGTATTTATGGATCGGGGAGGGGCTTTCTTTTGCTATCATCTCTGCAGGAACGCCCTCTTCAGGACGATATTACCCACATGTTATGGATTCTTGAAGCGGGGTGTGTGACATACTTATAATACCCATTTTACAAGGTGAGTATTCACAAAATGGTATTTTATGTAGGTACCTCGCTTGTAAATAAACAGCATATTCTTATCATGTATGGTTTACCATTATTCCTCAGGACCCCCAAGCAGATATTAAAGTGGACCAACACCCAGGATTTTGACTATCCTGGGTTTTGGTCCACTTCGGTGGGGTGCCCCGCTGTGTGAAACCCCCCAGAACGCCCCAAAAACTCACCTCTCCCCGCTCCCACGTGACTGCTCCAGCCAATCACAGCGCACGTCCAAGGCCGCTTGGACGAGCATAGCAGCTCAGCGGCTCTGAGCGCTGGAGGCCGCGTCTCGCGCTTCCCTCTAACAGGGAGCGCGCCTGCGCCGGCCATTCACAAACGGCGGGTGCGCGCCCTGCTAGGGGGAAGCGCGAGTCGCGGACGCGGCTCGCGCATGCGCCGATGGAACGGGGCTGAGGTAAGGTTTGTGGGCCTCCTGGGGGGTTCCTCCCCGCGGGACATCCCGATTTCGGATGCCCCGCGGGGAGGGATCTGATTATAGATTCCTGGGCCGATCCCTCCTGGGTGTTGGTCCACTTTAAAGGAGGCAAGTGCTGTTTTTTTCCCCCTTTACTGGCCCTTTAAAGCGGTCCTTCACCCTGAATAAGAGCCTATCTTATATGTTTCCCACACCCTGTACATACAGATTGTCCACATTAAAAATCATCCTACCTGCATCTACTGCATGTTATGAGCCTTTAAACATCCAAGATGGTGGCCCATGTAGCATCAAGCAGCCTGCAAACAGGAAGTGTCTTCTATATGTGTTGCTCTGCATACTGGGATTGCTGTCCTTTTCCTGACCCCAGCTCTGCTCTGTCTGTGCAAAGCACAGCTATAACCCGCCCCCCTGTACTTTATCCTGCTCTCCTCAGTATGTGATGCTACTGAGGCAAGATGGCAGCGCCCGTATCCTAGAGTCCTGAACAGAGTTGCAGCCCAGTGGGGGAAAGAATAATAAGTGACAAAAAAAACTGAAAATTAATTTTAGATGCTGGGGAATAGTTTAAGGGTTTGGGCTTTTTATTAAAGTGGACCAACACCCAGGATTTTGACTATCCTGGGTTTTGGTCCACTTCGGTGGGGCACCCCGATTGGGGGTGCCCCGCTGTGTGAAACCCCCCAGAAAGCCCCGAAAACTCACCTCACCCCGCTCCCACGTGACCGCTGCAGCCAATCCCCGCCGACGGACAAGCGAGAGGCAGCGCCGGACAAGCAGAGTGCGTCCGTCACCGCCTCCCGCGCGTCCCTCTTACAGGGAGCGCACCCGCGTCGGCCATTCACAAACGGCCAGCGCGGGAGCGCGCCCTGCTAGAGGGACGCACGGGAGGCGGCGGACGCGCATGCGCCGCTGGAACGTGGAAAAGGTAGGATTGTGGGCTTCTTGGGGGGTTTCACCCCGTGGGACATCCCGATTTCGGATGCCCCGCGGGGAGGGATCTGATCGGCCCAGCAATCTTATAGATTCCCGAGCCGATCCCCCCTGGGTGCTGGTCCGCTTTAAATCATGCTGAAGGTCCGGTTTAAGACTACTGCTGGACATTCTCACTCGGGGTTCAGAGCACGGCGAGGTGTCAGGAACCAGAACCCATTCAGGTTAGAACTCCCTCATGTGTATGGTATAATGCATAATATACTTATTAGAAAACAGTTCCAACACTAATAATGTACCTTTCAAAGTTTCAAGTAAGTTTTTGGCCACAAACCAACAAATTGCCTCGAAAAAAGGGAACTTGAAAAGATCCGGCGTCTTCAGTCTTTTCTCCATCTCATAACACCTGAAAAGAGAAGGGGCAGGGTGTGCGGTGTTACACAGGGACACAAGAGGTCACATGACTACACGGAATGAATGGAATAGCACTGGCATGGTGGGCATTATCGCACTGTGATTTATTACTCCACCTATGGTATGACTGAGCACCGATTGGCTAAGGCTGGTTTCACACTAGTCCTATAGCAGAGAACTCGCGCTTTTGGCTGAGCCCCCTGCTAGCGCAGCGCCCTCCAACAACCCCATTTACACGTGAATACCTTAAAAATGTAGTCGGGGTCAGACTACGGAACGCGTGGGGACCCATCCTTTTGCCTACCATATGGGGGAGATCCCAGGGACTCGCTATCTTTAGGTGATGTTTTTCTTTGTTGATATTACGCATTTAATTGTGACCACTTTGCACTTTATTTCCTCTTGCCATATTTTCCTTATAAATTATATTGCCTAGAGTTTGTACAGAATATACATAGCACTTTTTTGCACCTTGGCATTTTATAATAGAACTTGGCACTTTTTATATCGTGATTGATTTAGCACAGATTATAATGGGATTGCGGGTCGGTATGGGATACCCTTCATAATGGATTGCTTTGGGTATTTTAAATGATATGTTTGTATGTAAATTTTAAATGGGGGAATCCAATAAAAGATGAATTCATGAGATATATTTGAGTTGGTTAATTGTTGTGGAGAGGGTGCTACACTTTTGAGGCTAATTGGGTGGTTGCTGGAACCATCATAAGGTAGATTTACATGTGAATGCGGCCATAGATTTATATGGGAAGCTTTTCACAGGCAGATGTGGCGCTCTTGCCCGAAAGCTTAGGCTGGTTTCACACCAATGTGGATATGGTCAGCTGCAGTCAGGGAGCTTCGAACCCAGAAGCTTTGCTCCTGATAGGGGAACTGTGCTAGGTTCCAGTAAGGTGACCTGCACTACTGGACATCTGATAAGTAGGTGCTGGCGTAAGCAAAACCTCCTTTTAGAGGATTTTAAACTGTATTAACCCTTTAAGTGCCAGCCTACCTAGATTCTGTTGCCAGACTACTTTTCACTTTTTTGCACTACACATGTTCAACCTTGATTTATGAAGGGATTTCCAGGGATTTTCCAGGAAAATTATATATTGTTTTCTTTAAGTAGAGTCTGGGCTTCAACATGAAATGTCTTGTTTGGCCTTTTTTTAGTGTATTCTCAATACTTTTGGGTGAATTATGTGCAAAAAAATTTAAAAAATTATTTTTTACAATTTGTAGTATTTTTTGTAATAAAAAATTTAAGTTTGTTAATAAGATCTTATTGCATGTAAAAGCCCTATTTCTCCTGGTTACAGCGGTACCACATATGTATTGGTAGACACCCTTTCCTGCCCGGGAAACTCCCCCCAAACTGAAACAGTAATTTAGGAGATTTCAGATAGGATACAACTATGCAATATGATTGCATAGTTGTAAGGGGTTAACTTAAAAAAAAAAATGACACAGGGGTCCCCCCTCCCAGGGGAGGGGGACCTCATTTTTGGGGGGAATTTTAAGGGTTAAAAACCTTTTAACATCACCCAAATAAATGACGTAGGGTCCCCCTTACCCAGCATTACCGACCCCGGACCAGCTATGGGGGCTTGTAGAACAGGGCGCAGGGGCCAGGCCACTTCTGCCCCCCCCCCCCGGCCGTTGGGGAGGCAGGTAATGGGGGGTTGGGGGTTTTGGTAAGTCACCCGCTAGCCGCAGGTGACTTGCCAGCCCCAGAGCCTTGTGAACTGGACCCCTTACCAGTTCACAAATAGTTAAAAGTAAAAAAGACACCAGACAAAAAATATTTTATTCTTTTTTTCCACTTATACTTACCTCCCATCCAGTGTCCCACGCCACTGCGGATGACACTTGTCGGTAGTGATTGGAGCAGGACGGGTGGGGATCAGAGCCCCCCTGGTGAAGAGAAGACCCGGGGGGAGCGATCGGGCTGTCAGGTGAGTTTGTGTAATTTTTTTTTCTTTCACATGCCGCGGTGGGGGGGCTATTCTGGGCCCCCTCCTGAAGATCAGAGGCCCGGGGGTGGAAATCGAACAGGTAATACTTGAAGAGAATCGCTGGCACTTTTTTTTTTTTTATGGGGCTCTAAAGTCAGCTATGTGAGACTCACGTAGCTGCCACTAGAAGGGGTTAAAGGGTTATAGCTTCCAGATTAGCCTATTATGCTTACAAATATATGCCGTACACTAGTAACATAACATTTTATTGCGATTCAATTCATTGGGCACATACACATAAAAGACATTCACTACATACATTTAAAAAACACAGAATTTAAAAAAAGATGGCTAAAACGGATCTCTTGAATAATATACAAAATTTATATAGCTGTTCCCTATGCCAACTGATAATATGTGCCGAGATAAAAATTATTTACTCAGTGCTAAAAAAAAAAAAAGTGACCAATGCAACAAAAGTGCCGCTGAATATAAAGTGACCAGTGCTATTCAAAATCCTAATCTATAGACAATGTGCTAAATTAATGAACTATATCTTATAATCATCAAACCAATCCAAGGGCATAAATCACATGGGAACTAATAGAAAGTCAATCATATCACCATTTAAAGCCGAGCCGTTATCCGCCAATGACCACCGACGCGTTGCCTAGTGAAGACCCCACTACTTCGTCAGGATGTGTCCATTGTGACCCCAGCCCTCACCTTTTATGTGCCTGCAATCCCCATTGTCCGGCGTCAGCGCGCCTGTGGCAGCGTGCCCCGTCCGATTGCTCGCAGGGGTTGTGCCGGCCAGGCTTCCGCCCAAGTGGAGCGCATAATGCCTGGGGGTGACAGTGCCCGACGCCAGGTCATGTGAGCGCTCTCCCCTGCAGCTATAACCCTTTAATACAAGGTGAGCCTTTTTGTTCAACAAATTTGGTTCCGAACTGAGTGGGTGGCAGAAGAGTATTAGTGCCTAAACTTCCACTTTACAGCAGACCTCCGGCCATTTTTGACTGGCAGCCCATTTTAAAGTGTTTAGCATGAAACAAATCCCCGCCCTAACCATTGCCACCAATGACGCCTAAGCAACAGAAGATGACCATAAACTATACTTAGCAGCCTGCTCCCAGTGCAGAATGAGGAGTGACAGTCTTCTCATCCAATCACAGCAGCCGCAGGGCGCTGCAGCTGCCATGATAGGGTTTCGATACTGTCAGTCCTTTAGGTCCAGCAACTGGCAGCCAGAAATAACCGCCAGCATCCCGGCTGTGTGAGTCAGGACCAGGTACGTTTTTTTTATTCATTTATTATTATTATTAATTATTATTAATCCTTTTTATCATTAATTTTATTATTATTATTTAACCCATTTCCAAATTGCAGACAAGCTTGTTTCTTTTCTTTACTGGAAGGAAGAATAAATGAGGGGTGACAGGTTTCAACGTACCGCCCTGCTTTTATGGGGGAGAACTGTTCAACCATCTGTCCCACGAGGCAGCCTGTGCTGGAAGAAAAGCTTATTGCTACTGCAATTCTTCTGGTTTGTGGCAAAGCTTTTACCCATCATGCAATGCTCTGGGCAAATATTCGAGTGCATGATGCAGCCGTTTCCCACAGGCTGGTCCTGGAGACAGGCATGGAGCAGGTCACCCTTTTAAAATGGAATGGTTTGCTCAAAACCCTGTCACCCCTGGATTTAATTTCCACAGTAGAAGAAACCCACAAGCTTGGCAGGAACATTTTCAGGGGTGTATAAGTAGTTCCTCATCCAGGATGTTTACATGGATTATTAATAGACAATTTTGAGATACATACTCGTAGGAGCTGTAACATCAATGGAGGAAAACGTTCAACAGGAAACCAATGCGTGTAATAAGATGCGAAGGCTTGTGATTGTCAATATATAGTGGTTGTCATGTGGCACAGACGGCCTTCTAATCCTTGTGACAACTGTGGCTTTTCTGTTAAAGTGGACCAAAACCCAGGATTTTGACTATCCTGGGTTTTCGTCCCCGCCCCTCCCGGGGCACCCCAATTGGGGATGCCCCGCTGTGTGAAACCCCCCAGATCGCCGATGCCAACTCACCTCTTTCCGGTCCTACGGCGTGGCCGTTCATCCAATCAGCATGCTTGGAGTCGCGGACGTCACGTCTTCTAAGGTCAGCAGCTCCGAGCGCGCTGGCGGCCGCATCCCCTGCTTCCCTCTAACATGCAGCACGCCCCCGCTGGCCATTCACAATGGCCTGACGCGGCCATGTGCCCTGCTAGAGGAACAGCGAGGATGCGGCGCCGCTCGCGCATGTGCCGTTGGACCGGGAAAGAAGGTAAGTGTATGGGGCAACCTGGGGGGTTCACACAGCGGGGCATCCCGATTTTGGATGCCCCAGGGGGGAGGAAATCGATCGGCCCGGGAATCTTATAGATTCCACTCCACTTTAAATGCTTTACACTCTAGAAGGGCACATGATGCTTCAGTACACATTTCTTTGAATGAGAAGGTAGACACATGGGAGACAGTGAGAAAACTGAGGTAAACTTAGCACAATATACTGAAAACTGAGGTAACTGTACCACAATATACTGAAAACTAAGGTAACAGTGGCACAATAAAACGAAGACTGAGGTAACCGTAGCACAATATACCGAAAACTGACGTAACCGCGGCACAATATACCGAAGATGGAGGTAAAGGTAGCACAATTTACTGAAAGCTGAGGTAAAGGTAGCACAATATCCTGAAAGCTGAGGTAAAGGTAGCACAATATCCTGAAAGCTGAGGTAAAGGTAGCACAATATACTGAAAGCTGAGGTAAAGGTAGCACAATATACTGAAAGCTGAGGTAAAGGTAGCACAATATACTGAAAGCTGAGGTAAAGGTAGCACAATATACTGAAAGCTGAGGTAAAGGTAGCACAATATACTGAAAGCTGAGGTAAAGGTAGCACAATATACTGAAAGCTGAGGTAACCGTAGCACAATATACTGAAAGCTGAGGTAAAAATATACTGAAAGCTGAGGTAACTGTATACCGGAGGCCTCACCTGAGCTGCATGCCAATGTTTAGGTTGTGCAAAAAGTTCCCACCAAAGGCCATGCAATCCTGAGATGTGAATACAGCATGGATCCAACCTGCAAGGATAAGAAACAAGAACATAAGGAATCAGAATACTCTATTACTGAGGTAAAGTGACCCTGTCACCAAGTTAGAGCAAAGGGTCATTCCAGACAATGGCAATAAAGCAGCAAAGAGCTCATGTGAAGCCAGTCCCAAGTGCTTTCCCCACACCCTATTTCCTACGTTGCGCTGTTGATGCTGTAGCAGGTCTCTAAATTTTACCTATTCTTTTCATTCCATTTATCCATGACCAAATACAAATGTGGTCACATGGCCATCACTGTCCCTCAGCACTAAAAGCCCAGCGGCAAGCCACAGTGGGCGCACTTGCTGTGCTTGCTAACCCGGGAGCGCTGAAGCCCAGGGGCTGACACACAACCAGTGTGGTTGTGGAAATATAGAAAGAAAAATACATTTACCGCGTGCTGCAAGAAATGGAGGAGAGGCACATGGGACAGGCTTCAGGCAAGCGCGTTGCTGCCTTATTATTGCCATTGCATGGACAGTGTAGCATTGCCCCATGTCCATTCTCAAAAGCTTTCTCACCACCACGTCACCAGACAGGAAGTTCACCTGACAGAAATTCCAGAGGGGCGTCTTAGGCACAGGAACTCATGTGATTGCATTGTATAGGTCAGCTTCAATGTGGACAAAAACCTGGCCATTGAACCTCCCTTTGCCTCCTGCCAGAGACACCCCAATAGAGGGTGCCATGCTACGTGAGATTTACCGCTCTCCTTGGCCTGTGATCCCACAGCACATACACAGCTCAGCCCAGATGTCCTTGCTGTGCACACACCTGGCTTAAAGCGGACCAGCAGTCAAAAGTGAATTAAATCAGACCAACACAACAAAAAGTGCTCATTTGCATCCCTCCCCTGGCAATTTACATTGCTGCACATAAAAAAGAATTTACCTGTTTTTAACACCTGCTGATATAAATTTAAATTAAAATAAAAACAAGATGGCCGCTCATGGGCTTCGCAGACCACCTGCAAACAGGAAGTCGTGCTGGGCTTCCTGTTACTGTGCATTTCAGTTATGTCAGTTGGGGGAGAGAGCTCCAAAATGGCCGCTACCTTTTTTTTCCCCCCCCCCCCAACTGTGCCAGGTTGTTGGTTCGGTTTAAATATCTGCGAGTATGTACAGTGAGGGTAGCAGGTGTTGCACAAAAAAAAGCCGGGGTCGCTGATAATCCATGGGATCGCCGTCTGAGGTAAGTATATAATGGATCCACAGAGTTTCAAACACAGACATGATTTTTGAGGGTTGACTAAATAATACGTTTGTGTAAATGCACAGTAGATGGTCAGCTCCTACATGAGGACAAGGGTCGGTTTATCTTTTTAAATGCGTTGGTTATAAATCGAAGAAAATAACTAAAGCCCTGCTGGGACAGTGCACAGAAATAAAAAGCCACAGGAGTCAAAGTAGATGCTGGAGGCCACTTACCTGTGGGGAGGAAGAGCGTGTGACCCTGCTTCACCACACACTTGTAACATTTGTCCACCTTGTCCCCGAAAAACTCCTCGCTTTGGGTAACAGACGAGCTCCATGCTTCATACTTCGCCAGGTTCTCGTCTGTGGGCTTGATCAGGTAGAAAATCTTCTCCCCCTAAAAAATTAAATTAATGTTACAAAGTATTCCACTATATTAGTTTTTTTTATCTGTTATCTGAACCAAAAACACACAATATGATGGCAACTGAGGTAAATGTAACACAATATAACAAAAAAAGGTGGTAAACATAGCAAAATATACTGGAATATACTGGCAGCCAGCAAGGGAAAGAGGAAGAAAAATGTATTAACAACTTTGGGTGGACAGCGATACCAGATGAGATACCAGCTCGCAACAGGTTAAACCCAGATTTTAAAGGGATATTTGTTGGTCATATATATACATCTAACGGTGGAATCATATCTGTCGCTGTGGAAACGTCTGGAGAGTGTCCCCTATGACCTTCTAATTTAGCGTTTGATCAGACCATCTCTGGTAAGAGCATACTTTTGGTGGTGGGACAGCACAAGAAATGATTGAAAAGTCCCTTTATTGATTTGAAGAAAAGTTGGAGGAATTTTAAAGAGGACTTACATTGTAATTCACTTATAGCTCTGTGCTTTATATGTATGGGATTGTATTTTGAACTTATTGGTGAGATATAGGTTATGCACGTGTAGCTTGTTTTTTCTTTCAATTTTACACTGTACATAAATTTGGAGCGCGGTATTTCTATATTTAATACTAGTGTGTTGTTCATGCCGAGTTGGCAATTGAGGGCGGAGCCATAGACCACCAGTCAAACTCTATGGTTGGTGGTCTAAGGCAAAGGAATTCAGGGGGTGTGCCACTACTCTTTGCCTTGTTTCTACTTCCAGAAGGAGCTTCGTTCTGACAGGGGGGTAGAGGGCAGCCATGACGAGGTGAGCTAGTCAAAGCTCGTTATGCCCCTTGCCTACAGTGTACCTTTAAAAATCTGGCTTTTGGTCTGCTTTTAAGACAAAGTCTATTTACTCATGACTGGACTTGCTCCATAAAAGGAAAAAACGCCAGTTTTGTGGACCCAGCTGGACAGTGTAATATGAAAAGGATGCCCTCAAGCCCGTATTGGACCCATTAACTACATTCTACTGGGAGGGTAAATCAAAGGCCAATAAAGGCAACAATATAAAAAATAATCAGCAGAGGTATATTTAAAAGAAAAAAAAGTACCACTAAAGGATATAACCTTGCTGCTGGGCCCGAGCATGCAGCAATAGCAAAATACATAAAGACCTCCTATGATACTTACCCACAGGACATGATACCAGACAGAGGTGCCACCAAAGTCTATGTGGAAGTCCGTGTAGCTGTCCTCTACCCCCATCAAACAATACTTTTGAACAAAGGGCTTGGTGAAGACCGAGTCGTCAGGCCAGTAATTCTCCACCCAGGAAAGCTTTTTACTGACGTCCGGCACCTTCACCAGCTCAGACATCCTGTTAAAAATGTATAAGAAAAAACATTTGCTTAGTTCAGAGATGTAAAACAAACAAGAACTTACCAAGGTAAACCTATCTTTCCTATTGACCCCATTACCAACCCCATGGCAGTAGATCCTGAGGTCACACACTTCAGTCACAAAAGCAAACCTGTGTAAGATTTGTGATTGTCAAACTGACCGCCGGCCATTGTTAGGATTTAGGACAGTGCCCAACAGCCATTGGCAGTCTCAGGTCATGTGGGGCATCACTAGCCAAGAGACCTACATAGCTAAGTGAGGGTCAAGGGTAACCTAATATCTTTGCGTTGAATAGGATGTATCTGTGGCACTGTGGGCAGGGCCAGTTCAAGGTTTATATGGGCCTTTGGGCAATAGAGAAACTCCATACGTGGAGATAAACTTGCATGTATGGTGAATATTGCTGAAGAATAGAAAGAAAAAAAATAAAAAGAAGAATAAAAAGAATTGAGGGAATGACAGAAAAAAGAAGCAAAAGAATGAAAGATTAGAAGGAATAACAGAAAAAAAAGAAAACAAAAAATAAAGAGAAAAAGGAATGAAAAAAAAGAGTAAATGGAAATAAATAAACAATGAATGGAAAGAAACAAAAGCATAGAATGAATGATAGAAACTAAAAAAGAAAAAAAAAAACCAGGAAAGAGGGAATATGAGAAAAAAAGAAAATATGGAAGTAAATAAAGAATAGAGGGACTGGCAGAAAAAAGAAGGAATGATAGAAAGAAGAGAAGGAATATTTATAATTATAGAAGGGAAGTAGAAAGAAAAGGAATGTCAGAATGAACAGATGAAAGAAACAAAGAATAGATTGAAAGTAAGAAGAGAAAAAAAAAAAAAGAATAAAGAGAGAAAGATAAAGAAAAAGAATAGAAGGCCTGACAGCTGACAGATATGATTGGAAAGAAGAAACAAAAGGAATGGCAGAACGAATAGATGAAAGACAGAAATAAAAGAATAGACAGAAAAAAGAAAGAAGGGAAAAAAAATAGAATAGGACTGAACAGAATAAATCTCCCAATGGCCAATCTGCCCCGGTGGACAATTCTTAGTCCAGGTTACTGCACAGCCCCTCGTCCTGCATAGGTGCAGCCCATGGTAGAGGGAATAACGTGGGCCCTTCCAGGGTGCAGGGGCCCCAGCCCTGCCCGAGTACACCCAGTGCCGACACCTGCCCTGGCTGCGGGCACCTGATGTGCTGTCCACCTGCTATCCTGTTTGTCTGGCATGTCGCTTTAAACCAAGACAAAGTGTCATTAAAAGTGGACCATCACCTAGGATTTTCACTATCCTGGGTTTTGGTCCACTTCCGCGGGGCATCCTGATCGGTGGTGCCCCGCTGCGTGAACCCCCCCCCCCCCCCCCGATTGCCCTAAATAACTCACCTCACCCCGCTCCTACGCGAGCACTCGTCCAATCAGAGCGCTCAGAGCCGCTATGGTATGTACGGACAAACGATGGACAACCACAGCGGCTGTGAGTGTGCTGAAGGCCGCATCTCGCGCTTCCTTCTAACAGGGAGCGCGCCCGCGCCGGCCACTCACAAACGACCGCACATGCGCCGTTGGAACGGGGATAAGGTAAGGTTTCTTGGCATCCTGGGGGGTTTCACCCGTTTTCGGATGCCCCTGCGGGGAGGGATCTGATCGGCCCGGGAATCTTATAGATTCTCGGGCCGATCCCCCCTGGGTGTTGGTCCACTTTATGCAGGCAAAAAATAAAAGGCAGATAGCAGCTAGTCCAGAGATCAGTAACTCACTCGCCTGATAGCTGGATCGAAACCAGTTCCCCGGCCCTGGAATCTAAGAGACTTGAGTCCCACTCGTCGTGTAAACCCCCCCCCCCCCGGGTCACCCTACCTCCTTACCTCTTCCCAAGTCCTTGCCGCGTCTAAGCATCGCAACCTCACCAAACAGCATACCTTAACTGTGCACGCACCAGCGACAACTCTCTCTGAATGGCTGCCGCGGGCACGCGACAGCTGGAGCTGAGCGGGGGTGCGGCCAGTGGCACACTCTTCTCCATTTGGCTCCAATGGATCCAAGCAAAATCCAAGTACGTTGATTGGCTGAGCGGGCCTCTCAGCGCGCTTGGTTTCGAATGCCAGGATGGTGAGTGGAACGGGCGAACTGTGTGGATACACACAGCGGGGCATCCCAAATCAGGATGCTCCACCTGAGAGTGACATTTACGGGTGTTCTTCTGATCATCAGGGTAATCATTCATTCATCAGCCTTTCTTGATAAGGACTATTGAATTTTCTGGTGCATCGAGTACCCCCCTCAATAAATGATACAGAGCAGAACAGGACGACTCATGCATACATGAGTTTATCAGGAAAATTAAAGCAAGGCTGAATGAAAGACATGGCCCCTGACCTAATCAAGCTTATTTAACCCTTTGCCCAGACTGCCCCTTTAAGCCAACTTTCTGTAAAATGCTGCTAGTCCAGGTGATACCACAAACGTACTTTGTGTCAGAGAACTCCAGGCTGATGACATTTAATACTTTGGGTCGGTCGGGGTTCATGAAGTACTTCACAAAGTTCTTGAGCTTCATCTTGCCGTCCGCTTGTCTGGCCACGTCGATGACATCGATGATCTTCTCTCCTCCTGTAAAGAAAGGAAAAAGGTTATTAACAGCCGACATTAAAGTCCCTGTCCAGGCACCTGATTGGGGGCAAGAACCAAAACCCAGGATAGTCAAAATCCTGGGTTTTGGTCCACTTTAACATACACAGAATGAACACAGGCTGAGCTCTCAGTAACTGCAGGGAAAGGAAGAGGCTGGGGATAGGCATCATACTATTAAAGTGGACCAACACCCAGGGGGGATCTTATAGATTCCCGGGCCGATCAGATCCCTCCCCGCGGGGCATCCGAAATCGGGATGTCCCGCGGGGTGAAACCCCCAGGAAGCCCAGAAACCTTACTTTAACCCCGTTCCAACAGCGCATGCACGGGCCGCGTCTCGCGCTTTCCTCTAGCAGGGCGCGCACCCTGTTTGTGAATGGCCGGCGCGGGCGCACTCCCTGTTAGAGGGAAGCGCGAGACGCGGCCTCCAGCGCTCAGAGCCGCTGTGGTTGGACGCCGCTTGTACGTGCATACCACAGCGGCTCTGAGCGCTCTGATTGGACGAGCGCCCGCGTAGGAGCGTGGTGAGGTGAGTGTTTCCGGGCGTTCTGGGGGGGTTTCACACAGCGGGGCACCCCCGATCGGGGTGCCCCACCGAAGTGGACCAAAACCCAGGATAGTAAAAATCCTGGGTGTTGGTCCACTTTAAAGCTGTTTAAATTTCCAATTGCATTAGAACACTGGTTCTCAGCCTGCGGTACGTGAACCCCAGAGGGTACGCGGGGATGTTTGGGGTACACCAACAACAGGGGTCTAATGGGTTTATTTTACCAGTAGAACCTTATTCCTTTTTGCTTTCCATTTGCTATGAGATCTGTGGCCTGCTTATTTTGGTCACATTTATAAGAGATTCCCTCTTTGTGGATACTCTGTTGGAACGTCTAAGTCTTTAGAGGGGGAACTTGGCACAAAAAGCATCATTCATGACATCTCGCTCCCTTAAACTGAACATGGACAAAACAGAACTGGTGATTTTCCCACCATCTCACTCCCCTCCCCTCTCGAACACCACAATCTCTGTAAATAATCTTACAATAACTGCAACTCCTCAAGCTCGATGCCTGGGCGTCATTCTGGACTCCTCTCTCTCATATTCACACCTACATTCACACCTTAGCCACCTCCTGTTATCCTGAACTTAAAAACATCTCCCACATCCGTCCCTTCCTCTCACCTGGCACCACTAAAATGCTAGTACATGCCCTGGTCATTCCCGACTGGATTACTGTAACACCCTCCTCTGTGGTTTGCCAACAAACAGACTGGCTCCCCTCCAAACTATTCTAAACTCTGCTGCTCGCCTCATCCATCTCTCCTCTCGATTCTCCAGCGCTGCCCCCCTCTGTCAATCCCTCCACTGGTTACCTGTCTCCCATAGAGTTCAGTTCAGACTTCTAACACTAACCTACAAAGCTCTCTCTAACCAGGCCCCTTCCTACATTTCATCTCTGATCCAGTGATACCAACCCAAGCGCCACCTCCGCTCTGCCTCTGACATTCTCCTGTCCTTCTACCTGGTCACCCCCTTCGCACTCCCGCCTTCAATACTTCTCCTGTGCCTCCCCACTTCTCTGGAATGCACTCCCCCGCTCAATCCGGCTCTCTCCATTACTCCACACCTTTAAAGTGGACCAACACCCTGAGGTGATCGGCCCAGGAATCTATAAGATTCCCGGGCCGATCACCTCACACACCGCGGGACATCCGAGATCGGGATGTCCCGCGGGGTATAAACCCCCCAAAACCCCCGAAAAACCTTACCTCTCCAGCCGCTGCTTCCGCCGCCTCACTCGCGCTCCTCTAGACGTGTGCGCGCCCGCGCCGGCTGTCTCTGAATGGCCGGCGCGGGCGCGCACACGTCAAGAGTGACGCGCGGGAGGCGCCGACGGGCAAGCTGCTTGTCCGACGCTGTCAATCAGCTTGTCTGTGGCAGGGAGAGGTAAGTTTTGGGGGCTTTCTGGGGGGTTTCACACAGCGGGGATCGGGGTGCCCCGGGGAAGTGGACCAATACCCAGGATAGTCAAAATCCTGGGTGTTGGTCCACTTTAAAAGCGCCCTCAAAACTCACTTCTTCAGACAAGCATATAACCTGGCTTAAGCAACTCCTATAACCTTCAACTCCAGCTCAAGCTCTACCACTTGTGACCCCGCCCCTTTTGTCTCCACCCCAGTCCTTTAGACTGTAAGCTCGCAAGGGCAGGGATCTCTCTGCTATTGTCTCCTGGTTTGATCCTGGTGGCATCTAATTTTTGTATTGTTCCTGTACTATACGTTTTACCTTGTCTGTAATCATACCTTGTAAAGCTCTACGGAAGATGATGGTGCTATATAAATGAACATTAATAATAATAATAATAATAATAATGTATGTGTGTGTGTTATGGGCATCCTCGCTGTATAATAAAGGACGCCTGCTAAAATCATTCAAACGTACACCTGACAATGATGCTCCAGCTGGAACAGGTGTAATGCTGCTGGAAAACAGGATTACGGCTGGAGATGAAGATATTGGATATGGAAGGAGCATCTTCTTCCCCATATAATCCCCCTCCTCCCCTCCCGAGACACAAAGCCCCCCTACTCCCGGCTGCCAGGCGGCTCCTACCTATCGCCACACATCCCCGGCTGAATACATTAACACGTATGTCATGTCACCCATGGGCATTGAGCCATCTGCCGCTTTCACGGAAGCCGTGCCAGCGCCAAAGCCGCATATAATTGCATCGGTAAAGTCTACATATAAACAAGCGCAGGCCGCCATCTCATTCCAGACATAATAAGCCGGCAAATGAATGTGGGAAACCCGCCAAAACGCAGCTTAAATATTCTGTCTTCCTGGAAGAACGATTAAAATCGCAGGGAAAAAAAAAAAAAGCGAGGAACATGTTGCAGATTAATCATCCCACCGTGCACCGAGCAAGCGCAAAGGACGGGTCTCCGGGTTCAAACAGCTCGGTCTAATTATCCCTCACGCGCTGGGGATCTTTAGGTTTTTCATATTTCACCACTAAAGCGGCCCAACACCCAGTTTCCAGCAAATGGTTGCTGGACGGTTCAGGGGCTGTATCCAGACTGCTGCAGCTTCCTGGAGCATAACCCTCAGTTTCACTCACCTGAGCCATGATCCCTCAGTGACCCATCGATTTGGTCATGTGGTCTAGAGCGGCTTCCACTTTTCCAGTCACCGGCTGATACGTAGAACACCACAGGTGGCCAATCTCGGCCTGCATTTCACCAGAGAATCATGGCCCAAGTGAGTGCAAATAAAATATAGATGCCCTCCCCACAAAGCCTGCCACAGAGCAAGACAGCAACCATTTGCTGGAAAAAGGATGATGGGATGCTTTAAAGTGGACCAAAACCACTTTACCCTGTTCCTAGTTTCTTAAAGTCAAACAAAACCCAACAGTCAGCCTTGGCTTTCTCTTGGGGCATCCCAAATTGCAGGAAACAAAACCCAGGATAATCAAAACCCTTAAAGTGGACAAAAACCCAGATGCCCTGCTGCATGAAACCCTCCCAGATAGCTGAAGGTAACCCAGTCCTACAGCGCATGTGCGGCTGCTCGTCCAATCAGCATGCTTGGAGCCACTGACATCACGTCGTCTAAGGCTTCATCTAAGGCCAGCTGCTCTGAGCGCGCTGGTGGCTGCATCCCCCGCTTCCCTCCAACAGGGAGCGTGTCTGCACCGGCCATTCACAATTGCCTGGCGCGGAAACGCGCCCTGCTAGAGGGATAGTGGGGATGCGGCAGTGTGACGCTGGACCGGAAAAACAAGGTAAGTGTATGGGCGACCGGGGGGGTTTCACACAGCGGGGCATCCTACATTTTGGATGCCCTGGGGGGAGGGATTCGATTGGGCCATGAATCTTATAGATTCCAGGCCAATCTCAGTGGGTTTTGGTCCACTTTAAACACTTCAGGGCTGGATAAAAGCCATTCATTGGGGCATTCCGATTTGAGATACCCTGCTGTGCAAAGCCTCCATATACTCACCTCTGGACTTAAAACCATGGCGCAATGGGTGGGCCTCCAGCAGCATCCCCAGCACTTCTCCATCCGTTGTGCATATCCCTTACCAGCACATCCGATTGGCTGCTGGCAGGTGTGTACAGCCAGCGGGAGGTGCCCGGCAAATCGTTTCATTCAGTTTTGATTGCAGCAATTAATGCTGACTGGACAAAAGCCAAAGCATGGGTCTCGTGGAACAAGGTAAGAAACCCGTGTTCCGTGAGGTTTCACACACAATGGCAATTCAAATCGGGATGACTGGTTAAAGTGGACCAACACCCAGGATTTTGACTATCCTGGGTTTTGGTCCACTTCAGGGGGGCACCCCGATTAGGGGTGTCCCGCTGTGTAAAACCCCCAGAACCCCGAAAAACTCACCTCACCACGCTCCCACGTAGCCACGGACAAGCGGCGGACAAGACAGTGCGCCCGCCGCCGCCTCCCGCACGTCGCTCTGACAGGGCGCGCGCCCGCGCCGGCCATTCACAAACGGGTGAGGTGAGTTTTTTTGGGGTTTTGGGGGGGGGGGGGGGGGGGTCCCTCACCGCGGGACATCCCGATCTCGGATGTCCCGCGGTGAGGGAGGTGATCGGCCCGGGAATCTTATAGATTCCCGGGCCGATCAGGGGTGGGCGACAGTCCACTTTAAAGCCAGGATTTTCACTCTTCTGCTCATCATGGAGGCATCCCGATTTGTGGGGGGGGGGCACCTCTCCAGCAATACCATGTGCAGACTCCCTTTTAATCAGCGTTCTATGCTGTTCATATTATTGAGCAGCATAGAAAGCTGAATGGAACCCCCACCAGCCATGTAGATGGCCCTTATCTGGCAGGATACCAAAGAGGCCGCAACAGCCCATGCATGTGCCGTAGGATTGTCGAAATGATACGCTTTGCGGCGATACCGGGGCTTGCACACAAATAATCTTATAGTTGCTTCTCTTTAAAGAGGAACACCACCCAAGAAATTGACTCTTTGGTTTAGTTTGTCGCTAGCGGGGCATCCCGATTTGGAATGACCAAAATCAGGATGTAGCCCATAGGGATGACAGTGTGTACTCCACTGGATTGTCCATTAACTCATCTTTTCCTCGCTCCCCTAGAGCATGTGCGAGAGGCTCAGACAATCAGCGGCACTCGTTCTATTTGGATCTTTTTTTCCTGAACGGATGTCAGTACGGAAAGAACATCTTAAAAAGGGGTCAGCACCATCAGCGGCATCCCCACCATTAGCTGTGGGTCTGCCCACACCAGCCAATCAGAAAGGCCTGATACGGGCCTAGCTAGAGGTATGCTGGGGATGTGGCCATGGTGGCTCATGAAAGGGGTGAGTGGATCGGATGAACCAGAGGGGTTTCACGCGGTGGGGCATCCCAGATTGGTAAACCAACTTACCCAGAAGTCTTATAGGACTTGAGTGGGGTGTTGCTCATCTTTAAGCAAACCAAAACCTGGAGGGCAGGGGGCGTTACTGTATTTTTGTCCGCGTCAACTGTGGCTCTTTATGTTGCTGTGCACAGATAATTATCTTCCCTGCACCAAAGGCAAATCTCTCTAACACAGAGCTCGCTGGTGGCATGGGGGGGGGGTGAGATGAGGTTAGTCTAGCGTCGCGGTTTAGCTCGGAATCATTCTTACCGACATAGCGCTCGACGTCCATGACGGAAAATGTAGGCGGCGGCAATCTGAGGCCCAGGTCGTCCAACTGCGGCACGACGATCGGAAGATTGAAGCCATGTTTCTCCAAATACCTCTGGGTGAGCTGGCTGCCGTTCATCCGCAGGGCGATCTCGTCAGCACTACAACACAAGCACAAGATATCAACCACAATGTACAGAGAACTACTATTGGCATTGCAGCTGTACCTGAATTGTGCCTACATTTATTGAATGTCTTGTGAGTGCAATTTTATCCATTAAAATATCGATATATTTTTAGACAATCTGCACTATATTTGCTTTTATTTTTCTTTTATGGTTAATTTACTCTGAACCACTATTGAATCATTGATGCGCGGAGTCCCCTTTTCTGAGCATGGTTCTGGATTAGGAGGTTGATGGTTTTTTTTCCTTACAAGCCTATGTTCTAAATTTGACCCCTTGGAGGCTGTGTTGATGATCTGGAGCGAACCTAAGGGAGACCAGGATTTAAAGCGGACCTTCACTCTGAATAAGAGTCTATCTTATATGCTTCCCCCACACTGTACATACAGATTGCTCACATTAAAAATCATCCTACCTGCATCTACTGCATGTTATGAGCCTTTAAACATCCAAGATGGCGGCTTATGGAAGCCGCCATTTTATCAGGCAGCCTGCAAACAGGAAGTGCCTGCAAACAGGAAGTGACTGTGCTGCTCTGCATTCTGGGACTGCTGACCTTTCTCTGACCCCAGCTCTGCTCTGTCTGAGCAAAGCACAGCTATAACCTGCCCCCCTGTACCTTATCCCACTCTCCTCTCCTCAGTAAGTGTGATGCTTCTGAGTCAAGATGGCGGCGCCCGTATCCTAAATTCCTGAACAGAGTTGCAGCCCAGTGGGGGAGAGAATAATAAGTTAGTGACTAAAAATGTAAAATATATTAATTTTAGATGCTGGGGAATCGTTTTTTAAGAGTTTGGGCTTTTCATTAAATCATGGTGAAGGTCCGGTTTAATTAAGAAATTACACCTTTTGCCGATATATATTGGCCATCTGGTAAGAGGCTTGAGTGATTGGTGGCGGATTGTCCAGTGTGTGGAGAACACGTGTGGATTTGCCTATATCACGGTGGACTATTAAGAGCTCTGTGTAACTATATATATATATATATATATATATATATATATATATATATATATAACAATTGCTAACTTCTTTGTAGGGATTGGAATCCTACACACCACACGTTGAGCTCCACCTTCCTTAACACATTGTATTATTACATTGTTTCTGTGAGCAGCGCGGTATTACATTCTCGATTATTGTTAACACAATGTACAGAGTTTTAAAAAAAAGGGGACCTCCGATCAAGATTGATTGGAGGCCCCCCTTGTAATAAAAGTGTCTGCGCATCTCCATTCACTGTTCATCCCCACCCCGCTGCCCGGGTCCCATATTCCTCACCCAGATAAACGCAACCAGCCAATCTGGTCTTAGAGACAGATTATAGGTTTGTCTGCAAGCTAACAGGGTTGAGTGCTGTGGCTCCTTTAAGACTTGTGCAGCCAATCCAGTTCACCTAGCAGCTGTGCATTTAAATGTGCAGCTGCCGGCAGTCATGTGAATGGCTGCCGCGCAACACAATGCCTTAGATGCAAATATCGGACTGCAGGGAGGGGCCCCCATGCTAATATATTGAGGAGACAGCTAAAGGATTTTTATTTAAAAAAGGACATCTGGAGGCCATGTGGTACAGACTATCAGCGTCCGAAAACGGTGGACCATGTGACCGCGAGTGGCCAATGACAGGGCCACATTTAGCTGGAAGAAGGAAGAGCAGGTAGGAATATCTTGGGGCTGATGGCGCTGTATGTGCTGGGGAATCACTAATCAGGATGTCCCCACACAGAGTCCAATGGCCATCTGGCCTAAAATAAGGGCTCGTCTCGGTCCAACGTTCCCACAGTGCACGTGTTATTCACACAGAGTCTGGTACGATGTGTTTTAATTTATCCATTTTAAATATTTTTTAAAAAAGGAGATTTATCCTCTTCTAGGATTTGTTCTTAGTCTTCAAGATATTCCGATTTGGAAAGCTACACTTTTCCAGCGATCCCAACCCTCTTCTAGGATTTAGTCTTAGTCTTCAAGGTATTCAGATTTGGAAAGCTACACTTTTCCAGCTATCCCATGGCACATGCAATTGGCATTCTATGCCGCAAATATTAATGAGCGGCTTAGAACACCTAATGGAAGAGGAGTGACAAGAATCTCTGTAGCCGTCTGCTGTGCGTACCTGCACCAGCCATTTGACTAGGCCTGGACCTAAAATTCTGCATGGGGTGGGATCTACAGGGACACTGAACGGAATCCCCCCTCCAAGCCATCAGCAAGTCCTTCTTTGAGAAATGCTCATCTTACCTTAGTGGGAAAGGAGACCACTGTATCTTTTCCAAAAGGAGACATACTCACCTATTACTATTGGAGATACGGACTTTCTTCTAACCAGGGGGTTTATGGGCACCAGTAGGTGGGTTAGTGCCCTTGTGAACCTGGACCCTACCAGGCACAGAGTTGATCTAATGTCAATAAGGTCCTCAAGAGCTGACACAAGTTTTTGAGGTCAGAACCGTCTAAACATTTCTTGGATTGAAAGCAGAAGGTGGACAATCAGCTGCCATAGACCACAAATCGTTGGTTCCCTGACATACCTTGGGAAGGTCCTCGCTCGTAGCTGCTGTACAAAGGTCCTTGTGCCAGCCTGAACAGGCTTCTTCCAATCTTCGGGCTCAGTGTAGTCATGTCTGTGCCAGTTCCTCCTCTTCTTCACTACGAGAAGAGAAAAAGAAAAAAAAAATGTCAAACAAAGGAGGTAAATGACACAAAAGGGAGGCCAGCGCCAAATCCTGGAAAGCTTGGAGGGAATAGGTTAAACTTGGAGTTAAGTAGTGAGTTAAATAAGATCAGAACCTGGTTAACAAGCATTGTAGCTGGACTTGTTCAAGATTCTCAAAGCCAAAAACTTGATTATACAGATAGATTTTAACGAGGAACTAAAGTCAAGACAACACTCATTCGCTCATATGGCTGCAAACCCGGTTGGTCACTGGCAGTCACGTGACTGGTAGCCATACAATGAATGAGCAAGTGGTAAGCATTCCCAATTAGAGGCTCGCTGTCCCTCTGAAAACTCGGGGGACACCTAATGGAGGATGTCTGGAGTCAGCGGAATCTATGGATAGGCTGAGCATTGGCTCCATCACCTTTCTTTTATGAACCGAAAACTCCTGGAGCATGTGACCAGAGGTGGGGCTACACCTACTTATACACATGGGTAGCATAGAATGCTGTGGAAATTTGTTCCTAAAAAGCATGTAGATAAGCCCCACCCACTAGAATCACACCCATCGCCCACAAACTGTTTCAGTTGTCCCACTGATGCCCCCAAAATGGTAAGTTTAAATATGACAGGCAGCAGATGTAGGGGGTGTCAGGAATAGAGGAAAGAGGTACATTTACCAACCGACCTCCAGGGTTTCACAGAGGGTTGGCCAAATTGGGATGCCCCTGTGGACGGCTTTCACCAATCTTTTAGACTCTAGGGTTAATTGTCAATGTCATTTGGTCCACTTTAAAGTGGAACAAAACCTAGCGGTGCTGGCCCTGGAAACTGAAAGATTCCAGGGAATGCCACAGTCCTTCCTCTATTGTGGCTGGGAAGCAAAACTCACCTTCTCTCTGGCTCCCCCCCCTCCCCCCATGTAAATATCGGCGGCAATATCCCCAGCATCTTTGGACTGTGCGTGTGATTCTGTCCCCAGCCATTCCAATAGGCTGCGGGTGGGAGCGCCCCCAATGCCTGGGGATGTGGCTGCGTGCACTCCCGATTGCCAAACATTACATAAGCACAGCAAGAGCACGCGCTGTAAGACCAGGGATAGGTGCAGGGGGGCAACTTGAGAGGGTGCAGGGGGGCAACTTGAGAGGGTGCAGGGGGGCAACTTGAGAGGGTGCAGGGGGGGAACTTGAGAGGGTGCAGGGGGGGAACTTGAGAGGGTGCAGGGGGGGAACTTGAGAGGGTGCAGGGGGGCAACTTGAGAGGGTGCAGGGGGGCAACTTGAGAGGGTGCAGGGGGGCAACTTGAGAGGGTGCAGGGGGGCAACTTGAGAGGGTGCAGGGGGGCAACTTGAGAGGGTGCAGGGGGGCAACTTGAGAGGGTGCAGGGGATGCGAACGTCAGGTAGTTGTCTAGCTGCATCCAATTGTGTTAAAGCGGACCTTCACCCAGAATAAGAGTCTAACTTATATGTTTCCCACACCCTGTACATACAGATTGCTCACATTAAAAATCATCCTACCTGCATCTACTGCATGTTATGAGCCTTTAAACATTCAAGATGGCGGCTCATGGAACGCCAAGCAGCCTGCAAACAGGAAGTGTTTTCTAACTGTGTCGCTCTGCATTCTGGGAATGCTGACCTTTTCCTGACCCCAGCTCTGCTCTGTCTGTGTAAAGCACAGCTATAACCCACCCCCTGTACTTTATCCTGCTCTCCTCTCCTCAGCATGTGATGCTTCTGAGTCAAGATGGCGGCGCCCGTATCCTAGAGTCCTGAACAGAGTTGCAGGCCAGTGGGGAAAAGAATAATAAGTGACTAAAAACTTAAAATCTATTAATTTTAGATGCTGGGGAATAGTTTCAGGGTTTGGGCTTTTCATTCAATCATGCTGAAGGTCCAGTTTAAAAGACAGAAACAAAGTTTACTGTATGACCTGTGAAAGGGCCCCCTTTTAAAGCTCGCACCAGGGCCCCATCGCCTTTAGTTACACCACAGGATAGGTGAGTGTTTCTAGGTGATCTGGGGGGGTTCACACAGCGGGGCAATCCCAAAATGGGATGCTCCGGGGGCAGGGAACAAATGCTAAAGAAGATAAAGTCGGGCGAGTATGAAGGTTTGATGCAGATACCACACAGATGTTGACGGACACATTCCCCAGTTGGCTGGGCACCAAACCGATGAGGACTTGGCCAGAAATAAACACTTAGTACATCTGTGTTAGCGGTTTCGTCGGCAGCTGTGTCTTAATGTTCATCAGGCCCCCATCTGTAAGGCCGTTATGGTCCATCAAGAACCAACGACTTCCAATGCAGAGCAAATAAGGAGATAAAGGAAGATAAAGCCGAGCCAGAGCGAGCACGGCCTGAAAACCCTCCGTATCCTGTATATACAGCACCCCCAGCAAGCAAGTGAGCAATCAGTGCGGTGCTGCATGCCACTCATTTCTTAAAGGAGTTTAGGTAGATGCTCCAGCCATTCATTGTAGTTAGAGTGGAGAAGAAATGGGTCCAGTTTAAAGATCTGAAACAAAAAATAAGACACCCTATCCCCGGGGGCATCCCGCTTTGCTTCATTAATGACCCTAGGAAGCTGAAAAAAGGCTTCAGTTAGTTACTTACTCATAACCATGGCACATAAATTGATTGTGTCTGTGCAAATGCCCGGCTAATCCAATTGCTCACTAAAAAGACGTGTTTATCCCAAAAGGTTGGCTGTGTCCTCACTATTTAGTTTTAGAACGGTAGGTAGCGTTATTTGGTTTGATAGGATATAGTTACACACTATTATTGTTGGACATGTATATATGTCATGTATTGCACGTGGTTTGATGTTTATGCATTTATTTTGATTAGTTATTATAATGTGTTAGGTAATAATTGGCACTCATGCAATTTAAAGTCCAGTCAGGATTAATTTATACTTAATTTTGATCAGTTTTCACTAGAACTACTGCTCGCACAAGTTTTCTCCCTTCCTTATTGTACATTGTCTTTAGTGTTTTTTAACCTTGTCTAGTGTATGTCACATTTTCTATTAAATAAAGAAATATATATTTTTAATAAGTTATAGCGGTGGTGCCATGGTTTAATGGGTGTTTGGGCAAGGAGTGGGACCTGCCTCATCAGATTTGCTTAGAGTACATGTCACCCACTTGTGCACACTGCCTTGTTGACTATACTTCATTTTAAAGTTACAGTCTCCGGTGCAGTCTCAAACTGCCTCTTAGTGTTTATACCAAAAGGGTGAACAACAAAAGGGGGTGAAAGCACCCCAAACCTGGATGTCCCAGGAAACAACATTTTACTGCTTACTTACTACCATTTTGGGAATGCAGTTTATTCTCCAGCAAGCAATTGGGTTCATGGGGCGTGTGCACATGTGCACTGGTAGGCATCTTGTGCGGTATAGGAGCATTAACTACGTAATTAAAGGGATTGACCACAATGTAAAAAAAAAAAAAACAAAAACAAAAAAAAAAGACGCTCTCTTTTTGTCTTCCTGCAGTTGACAGCTCACCTGTTCGCTGGATCGCATGCCACACTGCCTGGGGACTGTAGAGCAGTTAGAAATAAATCTGTGTAGGACTTATGCCCCCGCCATCAGTCACAGGAGTGCTGCCGCACCCTCCCCATTCGTAGCAATGAAGGGGGTGTGTCAAGGCTGGACACACCCCCTCTATTGTAGAGAATGGAGAGGGTGTGGTAGCGCTCCTGTGATTGATGGTGGGATGTGATCCTGCGATCAGATGAGTTGCTGACCGCCAGTGTCAGACCGATCAGCTGTGGAGGACAAAAAGGAGAGTACCCCATTTTTTTTTCTATTTACAGGAGGTGGGCCATCACTTTAAGCCCATTTTTGGGCTTTATAAGGGTCAAACAGAATGCCCCTGGGAAGAGGGAGGGGGGAAGCAGTGGTCCTAAAGACTTTAACATTAAGTTCATTTTACATTGTTTTTCTCCCTGTGCCATGATCAAGACTTAAAAGTGGACCACTACTGCACTAGTGTTATGATAGGCACAAAAAGACCTTAATAAGGGGCACAGCAAATAATAAGAAATATGATAATTGTATTGATGTCATTCCACTGAATTTAAAACACACATACGCTTAAAAACAATAACACCTAATTTACACCCAATATCTCTGGAATAATAGTCAATCTTGCCAGAGGAGAAAAGTCACCTTCTCCTGTCATGCCTTAGAGATATACCCTAAAGTATGACTTGAGGTCCACCATAACACCTTCTGTATTCTAGGCAGAACAATGAGAAAAATGTAAAAAAAATCTCTGCCAGGAGTATAATTAGTTCTGGCTCTGGACATTCCGGTCCTTACAATAAAAGATTAACCAGTCTGGAGTCCCTATTACATTGCCATAGAGACGTTTAAAAACCCTCCAGTAGGAACTATTCATTGCTGGGGTAGCTTGCAGGTAACCTTGCCCAACTTCCAGTAGGGGGCGCTGCAGAATTAAGAACACATCAAGAAAATAGAGAAGAAAAAAAAAAAATCCAGAAAAAGAATAGGATCTTATTATCGATGGTTCAAACCCTTTATGACCCCCGAGGGGGTCCTGTGAGCTCCACTGCTCATCACGCGTTATACTGTATTTACCAAGCCAGGTTGCACCGACAATACTTGTAAAAACAAATATTGTAATAAAAAAATGAATAAATAAATATGTGATCCTAAGCTCGTCATGACAGGGCCCTCACATCTAATGTATACCGTTGCCAATGTATATGATGGCTGAAGAGCCATGAGAACCCCAGCCAGTAGCTGGTGCACTGACTAGTAGCCTCAGGGAGGGGGTCCCCAACTTATTTTAAATGTAAATTGCACAAAGCAGGCACAAATGCACACAAATACAGTGTAAAACGCATTTCAGAAGCAATCTCCTACTATCTGCACAGCATCTGTATAGGTGTGAGTATAACAGCAGATCAGGCCATCACCTAGTTGGCAAGAAAGAAATAACTGAACCAAATTTCTTCTCTGCCCTGTAACTTCATACCCATATAGTCTCCAGTAACATGGCAGCACTGGGTGTAGGGGTCACTAGTCAAAAAAATTGTGGTGTGTGGGTTGGAGGCAAAGTTCTTCAACTGTTCGGATACCCCAAAAGCCTGTGGTGTTACCCACAATCAGGTTCTGGTATAGAGTAAGTATAGACATTCAGATTTTGGGTCAAATTTTGTTTCTGATCAGTTGAGTGGGATGTGGAGAACACATCTTTATGGTAGACTTAAGTATCAGAAAATTATGTTGAGATTTGAGCTCAAGTGAAGAGGGTATCCATCTGGCCTGCAATGGCCCCATGACCACCCGATATTGCCAAAAGCCATTAGCAGTCCTTTTGTGCTCTTGCTGCATGACCGCTGCCTACATAACATACCTGCCCCAAAAGGTGAGCCCTGTACTTACCTGCCCCCCCCCCAAAGAGCTGTTGATGTTTCCACTGACCCCCACACTTCTGTAGGGGAAAATGGTAGGATCCAGCCCAGACTGCATCCTGGGTCCTGCCCTGGAGACACTGCCACCAAGACTAGCTCCAGGGGAGGGACTTCCCAGGGGGAGTGGAGAGAGAGGGGAACCCCCCCCCCCCCGACTCTGGCAGCAGTAGGTCCCCCGGAACACCACCTGAGCCTGCTGGAAAGATGGGAGGGAGTCTGGACCCACCACCTTTCCTGGGGAATAAAACAAAAAATAGTGACGTAGATTTCAGCTTGTTTTCTGGGAGGAAACACAAAAACACTGAGGTCCAGGAGGAAGGGGCGGAGTATTTAACCATGTCGAGTCTGTGTTTCCTATTTAGGTGGCAGGAGCTACTTGGCTACGCCATCCTGGAGGATGTTTGGGTAAACCAGTAGTCCTCAAACTTCCTCCTCAAGGGCCGAGACAGGCCAGGTTTTGCAGCTCTCCACGCTACTCCACAGGTGAATTAACTGGTGCTCAGACAGAGCTATAGCCCTAATTATTTCATCTGTGCATCAGCATAGAGAGCTGCAAAACCTGGCCTGTCTCGGCCCTTGAGGAGGAAGTTTGAGGACTACTGGGGTAAACATCCCTACAGCATTTATGCTTCCATCCATACATAGAGAATCCAGGGAATTCTCAATCTATTATGAATGGAGGGCAGCATCAGTTGGTACAGCCAGATTGTACAATGGGCGGGCACAGGGCTGGCGTCAGCACCTGGCAAGGCGGGGCAGCTGCCGGGGGCCAACTAACAGGGCCTTTGCGGTGTGCAATGACACTTGACTGGCAGCGGACTGGAAGGGCACCAGCTCTCCTCACGGCACGCCAGCAATGACCCGCTGGGCAGGGACAATAGTATGCCGCAATGCTGCCTGCGCTGTCCCCACCGGGGAGAGAGGAAGGGGCCTCCACACCATGTGACAGGCGCGTCAGCAGGCGATCAAACAAGGAGACCGGGAGTGCGACCCGGGAGGAAAAGCACTGTAAAGGTACGTTTTTTTTTTAAAGGTTTTTTCCCCTTTTCTTTTGATCCTTAGGGGGCATCCAGACTTGGGACATCCCTCAGACGCGACTCACCACAAAGGGGCCTACATAAACCTGAAGCCGGCCCTGGGCGGGCACCAGGAGGAGCGTTTTAGTGTTTACACTGAATGCAACAGGTTACATAATAATTACAACAGCCTGCGGAGAAGGAGGGGTCGTCCTATGAGCCATAATTACTGCACATTAACCTATAATCAGGGAGACATTACTAGCAGGAGTAATATATTAATATGAACTGGCACGCCGAGCGCCGGAAGAGAAAACCCTCTCGCTACTGGCTGTGCGTGATCCAACCTGTGCCGGCTGTGTGTGATCCTACCTGTGCCGGCTGTGTGTGATCCTACCTGTGCCGGCCCGATTTAGCCATAGAACACACCACAAGCAATACCAGTGATACAGGAGAGAGGAGCGGTGGAGAGAATTGCAGCCCCATGTGAGTCAAGGGTGTTACTACAGAGTGTCTTCACTCATGGGGGCAGCCATCTTTTTGAAGTCCGGGCTGTGGCCATTTCGAAAGAGGAAAGAACTACAACCCAATCGCTGTCTTAGTTAAGTGGACCAAAACCCATCGAACTTGTGAAATAGATTGGCCTAAGCCCCTGCTGATACTTCCTTCTTAGGGTGCAGAACTAGAAATGGATATATTTGCCCTTGAACACTCCGTTTTTGCTGTCCCTCTCTGTAAGATGGCAGGCGATCAGATCAGAGACATGGCAATGACATCATTGCCACACACAACAATGGCAATGAATGGAGGAGGCGGAGCTTTACAGCTAAAACAGACAACATTATCTGGGATTAGAGTGATGCAGGAACAGTGGAAATTGGCAAAAGGTTCTTATCATGGCGGGAGCAATTCAGGGGATGCTAGAAATAAAATGTGGGTTTTGGTCCGCTTTAAGTGTACAGCCACTTGCTGCTACTGCACACTGCACCTTAGCTTAAAGTGGACCAAAAACCACCGCAATCTCCTGGGCTGATCGATTCCCTGCCCCGGGGATGTGTGAAACCCCCCAGGTCGCCCAATGCACTTACCTTGTTTCCCGGTCTAACAGTCGCATCCCCGCTATCCCTCTAGCAGGGCACATACCCGCACCAGGCATTTGTGAATGCCCAACGTGGGCACGCTCCCCATTAGAGGGAAGGGGGGGATGAGCCTGCCAGCGTACCCCAATAGGGGGTGCCCCGCTCTGTGAAACCCCCCAGATCGCAGAAGTTAACTCACCACTTCCCGGTCCTAGGGCGCATGCGAATCTGCTCATCCAATCGGCACGCTCGGAGCTGCTGATGTCACGTCATCTAAGCCTTCGTCTAAGGCCAGCAGCTCCAAGCACGCCGACTGAACGAGCGACCGCGCATGCGCCGAAGGACCGGGAAGAAGTGAGTTGGCTTTGAGGATCTGAGTGGGTTTCACGCACCAGGGCGCCCCAGGGTAAAGGACCAAAACTCAGGATAGCCAAAATCCTGGGTTTTGGTCCACTTTAAAAGGGCCCCCCCGACTGTATTTCCACTTTAATAAAGGTTGGTTGACCCGCTGAGGGCGAAAGGAAATCAAATACAAATCTAAAATGTACTTAAACAGGTTTCTAATCGCAGGTTTAAGCAGGGCCCCAAGGGCAGGGATTCGAGTCACGGAACAGGCTTCCACATAGACAGGCCCACGCAAGTCTTCCCTCTGCAGCTGTTGTGCCGCTTCACTCCAACATCACGAGAGTCCCAGAGCTGCGAGATAAAGAGTTTCACGTGGCCGCCATATGAACAGCGTTACTTTTAACTTAAAGTCTCTTCGAACCCACCTCTGCTTCCAATAAAATACACAGATTTTAAGAATTTGCTACGTGAAAAGCCGTCACAACATTTCACGAGCCAAAGTAGTAGCAGATACAAGAGGCGGCACATTATCTCTAGAAACAGGCTACCGCGGCGGCGGCTCCGCTTAGCGTGTAATTTTAAATTTTAACAAAAAAAAAAGCGCCCTTTCATGGCGTAGCCGGCTTTCTTGGCATGCGGCCCGGTGCAAAGGTTTAAACACGCTGGCGCCTAGGAGTTAAATGAGAGGTAATTTAATCCTGTGTCACTCTGCACCGGGGCTCTCGCAAAAAAAAAAAAAGAGACAGGTTTCTGAGGAAAAACAGCTCTATTCGATAAGGCAAAGTCAGGTCAAGGTACAACAGAGGTCAAGTGGCCCAGTCTGGCGGCTTTTCTCTGCCAAGGCTCAACACAAGTACAGGGGACTTATCACACCTCAGAAACACGGCTGAGGAACACGGACAACTGTTTATCAGGATTTCAGTCACCTAACCCCTACAAACCCCACCAAAATAATGGAAAAAAAATTAGGTTACACACCACAAAAATTGTTTGCTTGATATTTACTCATGTACACTGCTCTTCAGTACATATGACCTCCAGTCCCCCCCCCCAAAAAAATCAAAGTTTAGTAAATTGCTCCCTCTCTGGCAATCCATGAATAGCAGGCAGATTCTGCACTCTTAAACATGCATGGCAGCGGCCATCTTGCCACACCTCATGTGTGGCAAGATGGCCGCTGCCATGCATGTTTAAGAGACCTGCTTCTGAAAAACAAGTTCCTCAGTCAATATTGCCTAGTAGCTCTGTGCAATCTTATTTTCCAGTCAGAAGCAGTAAGCCTTCAGCTGTAGTATTCATCATTGCTCTGCTCACAGTTGAAATCCTCTAAATACATTGTATCCCCGACTGAATGCTTTTGCGGCAGCTGCCGCCATAGAGATACACTATAACAGCTTCCCACACATGGATTTCTTTTTCTACATTAGTCGTTTATTCAGTGTCTGCATGTGCGAAAAATGACAGGCAAGCTTCTCCTTGTTTCAGAGGCATATATCTCTCTCAGTTTGGTGTGAATTATTGTTGGCACATCCCCGCTTACAGTTGACCAAAACCAAAGATTTTGACTATCCTGGGTTTTGGTCTTTGCCCCCCGGCCACCCTGACCGGGGGTGCCCTGCTGTGTGAAACCCCCCAGGTCGCCCGATCTCACTCAGCCTTCCTCGGTCATACAGAGCATGTGCAGCCTCTCGTTCAGTCAGCACGCTTGGATCCGACCATTCACAAATGCCTGGTTTGGACATGTGCCCTGTTAAAGGGATAGTGGGGATGTGGCCACGGCTCGCACATGTGCCGTTGGACCAGGAAACAAGGCAAGTATGGGGTGACCTGGGGGGTTTCACACAGAGGGGCATCCTATGGCAGCAGCCATCTTGCCACACATACGAGAGACCTGCTGCTGAAAAATAAGTTCCTCAGTCAAAATTGCCTTATAGCTCTGTGAAATCATCTCTTTTACCAGCCAGATGTAATAACTCATCATTGCTCGGATTACAGCTGAAATCCTCTAAATACATTATATTCCCTGACAGAATACCTTTGCGGCAGCTACTGCCATAGAGATACATTGTAACAGCTTCCCTCACATAGATTTCCTTTGCTACATTAGCTGTTTATTCAGTGTTTGCGTGTGTGAAAAATGACAGGCAAGCTTCTCCTTGTTTGAAGCATTTAGCTCTCTCAATTTGGTGTGAATTGCTGTTGGCACATCCCCGCTTAAAGCAGACCATAACCCAGGAATTTGACTATCCTGGGTTTTGGTATTTGCCCCCCGGACACCCTGACTGGGGGTGCCCTGCTGTGTGAAACCTCCCAGGTCGCCCAATCTCACTCACCCTTCATCGGTCATACAGAGCATGTGCAGCCTCTCGTCCAGTCAGCATGCTCGGATCTGACCATTCACCATTCCGTGTCAGCCATTCACAAATGCCTGGCGCGGGCATGTCCCCTGTTAGAGGGATAGTGGGGATGTGGCCACGGCTCACGCGTGTGCTATTGGACCAGGAAACAAGGTAAGTGTATGGGGCGACCTGGGGGGGGGGGGTCACACAGAGGAGCAGCCATCTTGCCACACACGAGAGACCTGCTTAAGAAAAACAAGTTCCTCAGTCAAAATTGCCTCATAGCTTTGTGCAATCATCTCTTTTTTTCAAGCCAGATGTAAAAACTCACCATTGCTCTGATCACAGCTGTAATCCTCTAAATACATTGTATCCCTCTGACTGCTTTTGCGGCAGCTGCTGCCATAGAGATACATTATAGCAGCTTCCCTCTCACGGATTTCCTTTGCTACATTAGCTGTTTATACAGTGTCTGTGCATGTGCGAAAAATGACAGACAAGCTTCTTCTTGTTTCGGTGGCATATATCTCTCTCACTTTGGTGTGAATTGCTGCTGCCACAGCACCCCTTAAAGTGGACCATAACCCAGGATTTTGACTATCCTGGGTTTTGGTCTTTGTCCCCTCAGACACCCTGATCGGGGATGCCCCGCTGTGTGAAACCCCCCAGGTAGTCGGATCTCTCGCCCTTCCTTGGTCATACAGAGCATGTGCAGCCTCTCGTCCAGTCAGCACGCTCGAATCAGACCATTCATAAATGCCTGTCGTGGGCATGTCCCCTGTTAGAGGGATAGTGGGGATGTGGCCACGGCTTGCGCATGTGCCGTTGGACCAGGAAACAAGGTAAGTGTATGAGGCGACCTGGGGGGTTTCACACAGAGGGTCATCCTATGGCAGCAACCATCTAGCCACACATGTTCCTCAGCCAAAATTGCCTCATAGCTCTGTGCAAGCATCTCTTTTTTTCCAGCCAGATGTAATAACTCATCATTGCTCTGATCACAGCTGTAATCCACCAAATACATTGTATCCCCCCCGACTGAAAGCTTTTACGGTAGCTGCTGCCATAGAGATACATTATAACAGCTTCCCTCACATGGATTCCCTTTGCTACATTAGCTGTTTATTCAGCATCTGCGTGACTCTGAAGTCTAAAAGACTCCATGGTCATCAGAGCTCCACTCATTGGGGCTTCCCAAATTGGGATGCTCCCAGTGTTAAATTACACAGATCCACTCCCTGAGCCCTGGCCGCTGCATCCCCGCTCACTTTTAGCCATCCGAGTACTGCATTATGGGCACGTATTGTACAGAGGGGGGGAGAAAAAAAAAAAAAGATTTTAGTATACTTACCATAACATTGTTCTTCACCTATAGAACTGACAGGATGCCAGGTACACTTATCCTTCACAGATAAGAGCGTCTAGGCCATTACTATTCAAATAAGGTTACAGCTCCTACATCAGAAAATCATCTGCATTGTGAAATGTGACCTTAAAGCTCTAAGAAGCCCAATCCACCGACAGCCTTGTGCTTTTATTTACTTCGCTTCCTAAAGTCCAAATCTCCGCAGAGAGGCTTCTGCATAGAAGGCTTCTGTTGTCGAAGCACTTAGAAGAGGAGGAAACTATAATGGAGTTGTGCAGCTTGCAAATGCTCAAGAGGTCACAGCACTGAACTCTGCATTTGCTAAAAGGAAAAGAAATCCACTCGATTCAGGGCTGCAGGTTACAGGTACAATGTACAAGGCTAGTATTAATAATTATGGTCATAGCACACCAAACATGAAAAAAGGGGGTGCTAATCCTTCCTGGGATTGTCTCTACCAAATCCCAGACAGACCAAAGCAATATATACAAATTGTGCATCCTTCCAATTTGTATATATTACAATGTACAAGGCTAGAAAATACAACGGTAGAGGAGTCACAGTCATGGGTGAGCAGAGGTTGAATACGGTAAATGCCTTGAGATCATACATATATATTTTGTATATGGATAATTAAAAATATATATATATAATAGAATAAATATAATAGAATAGAATAAATATAATATATATAATAAATACAATATATTATAATATAATATACACACACACACATTTTTAGAATGAAATATGATCTATATATAAAAATATTTGATTGTCTATATTAATATATTAAAACCTACTAC
Organism: Gastrophryne carolinensis; assembly: GCA_027917425.1. NCBI lineage: Eukaryota > Metazoa > Chordata > Amphibia > Anura > Microhylidae > Gastrophryne > Gastrophryne carolinensis. The sequence continues at coordinate 35,872,694 of CM051238.1, forward strand.
CTCTAATTTTTATTATTTAAAATATTATATTACAATCTCTATTAAAAAGTGTGATTTATTATAGAGGAAATATACACACACACACACACACACACACACACACACACACACACACACACACACACACACACACAAATGGGAGGATGGGGCCTGAGTACCACAGGACTATTATGGGTCCTAGTATGTTTTGCCCCACCAAAGTAGAAAAAAGAAAAACAGCTGAGAAGAGGCATTTTTTTCCTGCCTGGACAGACCCTTTGAAAAAGAAGGAGAAGAAGAAAAAGAAAAAGAAGAAGAAAGAGAAGCAGAAGGAGAAGAAAAAGGAGGAGAAGGAGAAGAAAAAGAAGAAGAAAAGGAGGAGAAGAAAAAGGAGGAGAAGGAGAAGAAAAAGGAGGAGAAGGAGAAGAAAAAGGAGGAGAAGAAAAAGGAGGAGAAGAAAAAGGAGGAGAAGGAGAAGAAAAAGGAGGTGAAGGAGAAGAAAAAGAAAAAGAAGAAGAAAAAGAAAAAGAAGAAAAAAAAAGGAGGAGAAGGAGAAGAAAAAGAAGAAGAAAAAAAAAGGAGGAGAAGGAGAAGAAAAAGAAGAAGAAAAAAAAAGGAGGAGAAGGAGAAGAAAAAGAAGAAGAAAAAAAAAGGAGGAGAAGGAGAAGAAAAAGAAGAAGAAAAAGGAGGAGAAGGAGAAGAAAAAGAAGAAGAAAAAGGAGGAGAAGGAGAAGAAAAAGAAGAAGAAAAAGGAGGAGAAGGAGAAGAAAAAGAAGAAGAAAAAGGAGGAGAAGGAGAAGAAAAAGAAGAAGAAAAAGGAGGAGAAGGAGAAGAAAAAGAAGAAGAAAAAGGAGAAGAAGGAGAAGAAAAAGAAGAAGAAAAAGGAGGAGAAGGAGAAGAAAAAGAAGAAGAAAAAGGAGGAGAAGGAGAAGAAAAAGAAGAAAAAGGAGGAGAAGGAGAAGAAAAAGGAGGAGAAGGAGAAGAAAAAGAAGAAGAAAAAGGAGGAGAAGGAGAAGAAAAAGAAGAAGAAAAAGGAGGAGAAGGAGAAGAAAAAGAAGAAGAAAAAGGAGGAGAAGGAGAAGAAAAAGAAGAAGAAAAAGGAGGAGAAGGAGAAGAAAAAGAAGAAGAAGGAGAAGAAAAAGAAGAAGAAAAAGGAGGAGAAGGAGAAGAAAAAGGAGGAGAAGAAGGAGAAGAAAAAGGAGGAGAAGAAGGAGAAGGAGAAGGAGAAGAAAAAGAAGGAGAAGGAGAAGAAAAAGAAGGAGAAGCAGAAGAAAAAGAAGGAGAAGTAGAAGAAAAAGAAGGAGAAAAAAAAAGGAGGAGAAGGAGAAGAAAAAGAAGAAGAAAAAGGAGGAGAAGGAGAAGAAAAAGAAGAAAAAAAAAGGAGGAGAAGGAGAAGAAAAAGAAGAAGAAAAAAAAAGGAGGAGAAGGAGAAGAAAAAGAAGAAGAAAAAAAAAGGAGGAGAAGGAGAAGAAAAAGAAGAAGAAAAAAAAAGGAGGAGAAGGAGAAGAAAAAGAAGAAGAAAAAGGAGGAGAAGGAGAAGAAAAAGAAGAAGAAAAAGGAGAAGAAGGAGAAGAAAAAGAAGAAGAAAAAGGAGGAGAAGGAGAAGAAAAAGAAGAAGAAAAAGGAGGAGAAGGAGAAGAAAAAGAAGAAAAAGGAGGAGAAGGAGAAGAAAAAGGAGGAGAAGGAGAAGAAAAAGAAGAAGAAAAAGGAGGAGAAGGAGAAGAAAAAGAAGAAGAAAAAGGAGGAGAAGGAGAAGAAAAAGAAGAAGAAAAAGGAGGAGAAGGAGAAGAAAAAGAAGAAGAAGGAGAAGAAAAAGAAGAAGAAAAAGGAGGAGAAGGAGAAGAAAAAGGAGGAGAAGAAGGAGAAGAAAAAGGAGGAGAAGAAGGAGAAGGAGAAGGAGAAGAAAAAGAAGGAGAAGGAGAAGAAAAAGAAGGAGAAGGAGAAGAAAAAGAAGGAGAAGGAGAAGCAGAAGAAAAAGAAGGAGAAGTAGAAGAAAAAGAAGGAGAAGGAGAAGAAAGAAGGAGAATGAGAAGAAAAGGAGAAGGAGAAGAAAAAGAGAAGAAGAAAAAGAAGAGGAGGAGGAGAAGAAGAAGGAGGAGGAGAAGAAGGAGGAGGAGAAGAAGAGCGTCACCCGTATATGTGAACTCCCCCCCCCCCCCCCCACTTCCCCCAGTGTACCTTGGTTTCCTTCTGTCATACAGGTAGAGAAGCGGAGGATGTGCAGGCTCTCCTCCAATCACCTTTCTAGGTCATACATATTGGTGAGTAGCATAGAAAGAGGAATAGAAGGGGAGTGAGGCGTGTGCGTGCCCTCACTGGCCATATATCAAAGGCCTAGCATGGGAGCCCACATCAGCTGGAGGAAAGCCAAGGATGGCAATGTGGCCCATGCATGCTGGATTTCTAGAAAAAAAAAAAAGTTTTGAATGCTCTGAATTTTTTGAATTTATTCCAGATCAGAAAGCACCAAAAAGAGACCACCAGCCCTAGAGCCTTATAGACGCCAAGGCCAATTTTGTTTCCTTAATTGAAGATTTGGGATGCCCTTGTGTATATCCCTCCCTTGCACCATGCATAATATATTTATGACAAACTTCCATGGGGGATGATAAGAAAAAAAACACAACCCTGCCACGTTCATTACCATGTAAACTGGTCTGCAAGGTTGAGAAAGTGACACAGCGTCACGGGACGCGTGGGTGGTAGAACAGTGATCATCCAGCAGGAGGGGGGGGGGATCATATTTTGCACTGATGTGATTTCATTCAGGATAATTACCTAGTTCACACTGCAGATTTTGTATACATACTCTTTTTGACACTTAGCACTTTTGTTGTTGCACATCAGCACTTTAGGTATTTGATGGTAGGATTTAGTACAGAGGGGAAAGATTTTGTAGTTATAGTATAGATAATGGGGATTAATTAAGTCGCTCCTGCTGGGGGATGAATTGTGGTTTTTTAAATGTCTGTGATTGTATTGTATGTTTTTTTTTAATATGATGAATTAAAGAGGATTGTTATTAATTATAGATGTTGCTATTTGAATGATTTATAAGGGGTGAGTGGTGCCATCTTGGTTTATATACCTATTTGTGCGGTGTGCTGGAGCCGCAGGTTTTCTTGTGTGTTATTATGTAACTTTGGGATACCGGACTGGCACACTCCTTCCTTTTTTGTTATATAATTTTTGTGGTGGTGCTGGACAGGGTGCATTTTGTGCAGAATACTTCAAGGGCTGGATTCGGGGTGAAGGGGAGCGTTTTTTTTTTCTTTTATTAGCTTAAACCGGACCTTCACCATGATTTAATGAAAAGCCCAAACTCTTAAAAAACAATTCCTCAGCATCTAAAATTAATATATTTTACATGTTTAGCCACTAATTTATTATACTTTCCCCCACTGGGCTGCAACTCTGTTCGGGAATTTAGGATACGGGCGCCGCCATCTTGACTCAGAAGCATCACACTTACTGAGGAGAGGAGAGTGGGATAAGGTACAGGGGGGCGGGTTATAGCTGTGCTTTGCTCAGACAGAGCAGAGCTGGGGTCAGGGAAAGGTCAGCAGTCCCAGAATGCAGAGCAGCACATTCACTTCCTGTTTGCAGGCACTTCCTGTTTGCAGGCTGCCTGCAAAAATGGCAGCTTCCATAAGCCGCCATCTTGGATGTTTAAAGGCTTATAAAATGCAGTAGATGCAGGTAGGATGATTTTTAATGTGAGCAATCTGTATGTACAGGGTGTGGGAAACATATAAGATAGACTCTTATTCAGAGTGAAGGACCGCTTTAACCACTATTTGGAAAAGGCAGGGGGTTATGTTAATTTTGCACAAAGGGGCTAGAGTGGCCCTTTAAAGTGGACCAAAACCAACAGTGATCAGCCCAGGAATCTATTCCCAAATCGGGATGCCCCAGGGGAAAGAAACAAAGGCCAGGAAAGTCCAAATCCTGGGTTTTTCTTCTGCTCTCACTATATTAATGTGATAGAATGACAGGTCAGGTGGTGTGCAGTGCACCGAGCCAGTCTGGCGGTCCCTGATTTAGCGCCCGTTGGTGTTTGCATGGTCTGCAAGGTTGGCATCTCTGGTCCTGAGGCCGCCCATTCTTCCGGGCCTATAGCTGAAAGATGAGTGAATGGGGTGGTAAAGTTGGTCTCCGGTGACTTTGCAGTGGGGTGGCCCGCGCCTGGCCAGCACCCTGGGAACCCATCGTGCTACAGGGTGTGCGGAGTGAACAACTGCTGTGGGTGGCCCTGAATCATATGCTCAGAGTGTGGGAAGGGGGGAGCTCCCTAATAGCTAATAGCTAAGCTCCCCTAATAGGGACATTACAGTGGGGTGGCCGGCACCCCGGAAGAAGTTACATATGAGTTACTTGAGCTTAATGACCAGTCCCAGAAAGGGGCGCACAATGGACCGTTGAAAGGTTTGCCACTTGCTGCAAAGTGAAGCCTTTTGCCGAAGTGTTGCTCAGCCAAAAGGCGCAACATGGGGGTCGATTTAGAGCCAGGTGAGAATTCTCACTGCTTTTTTAGAAGAGAAATCTGCCATTTACTTCCACTGTCTACCTTGAGGCCGATTCAGAGCCAGGTGAAAAGTTCCCAGATATCACAGCGCTGATAAAAAAAAAACCTCTAGACGGAGGGTACGAGGAGCAGCCAATGCCGAGCCCCCCCCCCCCCCCCAGCTCTCATGCACATGATACATTTAACACGGAGGACTCCAGCTGTTCCAGGACATCAAGACTAATCCAGCTGCTCAGCCGTCTCCAACCCCAATTTATCGGATTAGCCGCCTGCCAGCCGGCCATGGATTTACAGCCCCCAAGAATCACACTGGCCAGTAATTCACAGACATTTAAAAGGTCAACAAATCACATGGACGTACCAACGGGCGCTAAATCAGGGACCGCCAGACTGGCTCGGTGCACTGCACACCACCTGACCTGTCATTCTATTACATTTATATAGTGAGAGTGGAACAAAAACCCAGGATTTGGACTTTCCTGGCCTTTGTTTCTTTCCCCCGGGGCATCCCGATTTGGGAATAGATTCCTGGGCTGATCACTGTGGGTTTTGGTCCACTTTAAAGGGCCACTCTAGCCCCTTTGTGCAAAATAAACATAACCCCTGCCTCTTCCAAATAGTGGTTACGCTAATGTAGTAGTAAGTTGTTGTACCGTGTTAGCCATCGATGTAAGCAGGAAATCCACGGTTAAGGTAATACCATTTATTGGCCAACTCATTTAGATTGAAAATGCAAGCTTTCGAAGCTGTTCAAGCTTCTGATGCCTGAAGAAGAAGCTTGAACAGCTTCGAAAGCTTGCATTTTCAATCTAAATGAGTTGGCCAATAAATGGTATTACCTTAACCGTGGATTTCCTGGTTACGCTAATAAAAGAAAAAAAAAAAAAACAAAAACGCTCCCCTTCACCCCAAATCCAGCCCCTGAAGTTCTCGGCACCTTCATGAAGTTCTGGGCGGCTGCTGGGGAGTAGACGCTCTCTGCATCGCACGTGATCCCGCCCGCTCACGTGATTCAGGGTGTCTTTTTTTCTTTTATTACATAATAAAATAGCGTAAACGCTATTTAGAGGGGGGCAAAAATCTGTCCCCCACCTATCTACTGCCGCTTCTTTGTGCAATAGGGACCAGAAGCCTCGGCATAGAGATCTCTCATCACAAGGAGACATCATGGGGAATAGGTTAGTATCATTTTAGAGGTGTCCCCTTGAACAGGCTTCTGTAGGTCTGCTTTTATCAGGCAGTTGCGCATAGTCTGCTGGACACGTCCGCTTGATGCTGGAGGCCACTGCTGAGCAAGCCAAGACAAGCGGCCCCTTTCACTCACCATCATGAATGGGGTCAAGCTGGTCCATTCTACAAAGGGGTGCAGAGGGTGCCACTAGGTGGGTGCCCCAGAGATCTGAGCATTTAAAGTGGACCATAGTGGATCTATAAGATTCCCGGGCCAATCCAATTCCGCCCCGCGGGGCATCCAAAATCGGGACGCCCCTCTGTGAAACCTCCCAGGACGCCCGCTGCGCTTACCCGATTGCCGGTCCAACGGTGCATGCGCGGACTGCAGCCGCATCTCGCGCTTCTCTCTAGCAGGGCGCGTGTCCTCGCAGGCCATTTGTGAATGGCCGCGGGGCATGCTCCCTGTTAGAGGGAAGCGCAAGATGCGGCCGTCGGCGTGCTAATTGGACGAGTGGCCGCGCATGTGCCGTAGGAGAGGGGTGAGGTGAGTTGGAATGTGCGATCTAGGGGGGTTTCACATAGCGGGGCACCTGGAAGTGGACCAAAACCCAGGATAGTCAAAATCCTGGGTGTTGGTCCACTTTAAGCCCAGCAGCCCTTCAATTTATCAACATAGTTGGTACTAAAGTGCGAGCACGACAGGTCAGCTTTAAAGTAGCACAATACTCAGAACACAATTCCGGCTTCCCTTGAGGACCACCCAAACACCCCCCCCCCCCCCCCCCCTCTTGTGGTTTCCTAGCCAGGAAGTGGATAATGCATAAAGTATAAAATAACATGGAAGCAGCAGTTCTCTGGAGTAATCCCATTTCCTGCTTATCTCAATAAAAATAAATAATAAAAAAAAAAAAAAGAACCATGGACATAAACAACCATGAAAGCTTTTTAAAGGGGCAGGGGTTATTAAATTAGTAACATATTTCATATAATAGTATTCATATTTACCGGCGTTTGAAGATGTCTAAAAGACTCCAGGACCAAACTCCCCTGCCAGGAGCATGATTTAAAGTGGACCAACGCCCTCCTGGATCAGCCTGGGAACCTCCCCGCGGGGCATCCAATACTGGGATGCCCACTGTGTGAAACCTCACCTTACTCCCGGTTCAACGGAGCATGCACAGCCCGCGGCCGCATCTCTCGCTTCTCTCTAGCAGGGCGCGTGCCCATTCACAAATGGCCGGCGCGGGCGTGCTCCCTGTTAGAGGGAAGCGCGAGATGCGGCCGCCAGCGTCCTCTGTGCTGCTGGGGTTTGCCGGCGCTTTGACGCGCATACCACAGCGGTTCCGAGCACGCTGATTGGACTAGCAGCCGAGCATGCGCCATAGGAGCGGGGTGAGGTGAGGTTTTTACAGAAATCTGGGGGTTGGACCAAAACCAGTGATGGTCAAAATCCTGGGTGTTGGTCCACTTTAAGAGCTTAATTTGGGATGCCCCGCTGTGTGAAACCCCACCAATCACTGCATTAACTAACCTAGCTGCCGACCCCACGCCATGCCTTTAGCTACGCATGTACCAGCACCTGGAATCTGGGAAACGCCGGACATGCCCGCAATCAGAGCGAGAATGGAAGCGACAGGCGGCACCGCTCACTCCACTAATGTCAGTGCGGTGAAGAGAAGGTGAATGAAGTCAAGCGTTCCGATTGGCTGACCACCTGTGCCGGGTCTGTGTGCCCACCAAATGGCACTCCACTGGGATACACAGTGGGGCATTCTGAATTGGGATGCCCCTATTAAGTGGAGCAAAAGTCAGGCGAGTGAAAAACCAGGGTTTTGGTCCACTTTTAAAGTAGACCAAAACCCAGGATTTTGACTATTCTAGGTTTTGGTCCTTGCCCCCAGAACACCAGATCTCACTCACCCTTCCCCGGTCCTACGGCGCACGCCCAGCCCTCTGGTCCAATCAGCATACTTGGATCAGCTCCCACCCCTTCGTCTAATAGCTAGTCTAAAGCGAGCAGTTCCGAGCGCACTGGCTGCCGCATCCCTCCCTTGCTTCTGACAGGGAGCGTGCCCGCGCCAGCCATTCACAAATTCCTGGTGCGGACGCACGCCCTGCTAAAGAGATAGCAGAGATGCAGCCGCAGCTAGCGCAACCGCCGCTGGACAGAGAAAAAAAGCCACCTGGGCTTAAAGTGGACCAAAACTCTGCTGGATCGGCCTGGGAATCTAGGCGCATCCCCGCTATCCCTCTAACAGAGCGTGTGAATGGCCGGTGCGGGCGCGCTCCCTGTTAGAGGAAAGCGCGAGATGCGGCTGCCAGCGCGCTCGATGCTGCTGAGCCAAGACGTCTCTTAGATGTGCATAGCTCAGCAGCTCCAAGCACACTGATTGGACGAGCGGCCGTGCATGCACCATAGGACCGCGGTGAGTTTTAATTGGGAGATCTGGGGGGTTTCACATAGCGGGGAACCCTGAACGGGGTGGAGCGGATCAAAACCCAGGATGGTCAAAACCCTGAGTTTTGGTCCACTTTAAATGCCTGGATCTCGGGGGGACCCACCTAGTGGCACCCTCTGCACCCCTTGTAGAATGGGTGCGTGTTGTAACCAGAAGCCAGCTTGACCCGATTCATGATGGTGCATGAAAATGGGTTCAGGGGGGGGGGGGTTGTTCACACAACAGGGCATCCCCATTCTAGATGCCCCGCAGGGGGGGGGGAAACTCAGCAGCCCTGGAATCTTATAGATTTCAGGGCCGTTGGCCATGGGTTTCGAGCCACGTCAAGCCCTAAAGTGTTTTAAAATCTAAAAGATTCCAGGGCCAGCCACTGGCCTTCCCCCGGGGCAGACCAAATCAGGATACCCAGCTGTGTGAAACCTCCCGGACACCTGTAAACACTCACCTCTGCCGCTCCAACGGCACATGTGTGGGATCTCTTACAATAAGAGCCGTCTGACGTCACTATGTCATTCGGCAGAATGCTGTCATGGCTGTCAATAGGGAGCGCGTGCTGCGGCATCCCTGGCGGCACACGCTCCCACCACAGCCATTCACACAGAAGCCAACCAGACCTTCAGCATCATTTAATGAAAAGTCCAAACCCCTCAAAAACTATTCCCCAGCATCTAAAATTAATAGATTTGAAGTTTTTAGTCACTTATTATTCTTTCCCCCACTGGCCTGCAACTCTGTTCAGGGCTCTAGGATACGGGCGCCGCCATCTTGCCTCAGATGCATCACATACTGGGGAGAGGAGAGGGGGCAAACGTATAGAAGCAGGTTATAGCTGTGCTTTGCACAGACAGAGCAGAGCTGGGGTCAGGAAAAGTACAGCAATCCCAGAATGCAGTGCAGCAGTTAGAACACTTGCACTGTTTGCAGGCAGCCAATACTCTATACGCCGCCATCTTGGATGTTTAAAGGCTCAGAAAATGCAGTAGATGATTTTTAATGTGGGCAATCTGTATGTACAGGGCGTGGGAAACATACAAGATAGACTTTTATTCAGGGTGAAGGTCCGGATTAATGTAGGCAATCTGTATGTACAGGGTGTGGGAAACATACAAGATAGACTTTTATTCAGGGTGAAGGTCCGGATTAATGTAGGCAATCTGTATGTACAGGGCGTGGGAAACATACAAGATAGACTTTTATTCAAGGTGAAGGTCCGGATTAATGTAGGCAATCTGTATGTACAGGGTGTGGGAAACATACAAGATAGACTTTTATTCAGGGTGAAGGTCCGTATTAATGTGGGCAATCTGTATGTACAGGGCGTGGGAAACATACAAGATAGACTTTTATTCAAGGTGAAGGTCCGGATTAATGTGGGCAATCTGTATGTACAGGGCGTGGGAAACATACAAGATAGACTTTTATTCAAGGTGAAGGTCCGGATTAATGTGGGCTATCTGTATGTACAGAGTGTGGGAAACATATAAGATAGACTTTTATTCAAGGTGAAGGTCCGGATTAATGTGGGCAATCTGTATGTACAGGGCGTGGGAAACATACAAGATAGACTTTTATTCAGGGTGAAGGTCCTGTTTAAGTGGATTTAGAGCCCGCTCATGCACCATTGGAATGAGGAAGAGGCAAGGTGAGTAAATAGTTGCATTCTAGGGGGCTTTCATACAGCAGGGCATCCCAAGTTAGATAGAAATAGAACCAACACCCAGGCAAGTCCAATTCCCAGGTTTCGTTCAGTTTTAAAGTGGACCAACACCCATGGCTGATCGGGCCCGGGAATCTATAAGATCCGAAATCGGGATGCCCCGCTGTGTGAAACCCCACAGGACGCCCACAAACCTGCTCCCCGTTCCAACGGAGCATGCGCGGGCCGCCTGTCGTGCTTCCCTCTAGCAGGGCGCGCACCCTGTGAATGGCCGACGCGGGCGCGCTCCCTGTTAGAAGGAAGCGCGAGCAGCGACCCCAGCGTGCTCAGAGCCGCTGTGGTTGCCCGTCGCTTGCCCGCCCATACCACAGCGGCTCTGAGCGCTCTCATTGGACGAGCGCTCGCATAGGAGCGGGGTGAGGTGAGTTTTTGGGGGCGTTATGGGGGGTTTCACACAGCGGGGTGCCCCGCAGAAGTGGACCAAAACCCAGGATAGTGAAAACCCTGGGTGTTGGTCCACTTTAAAAGCACATTTGCCTATTACGCAGTGATGTCTTTTTTGGGCTAACCCAGAGAATATGGAAGCCGCGGCGGAGGCCCCCCATCAGTATAGGCCAGCATGCTAAACCCCCAGCCACAGGGCAGCCGGCTTGTCACGTCCATAACCTAATGCAGAAGGAAGAATAGGATTAGTGAATGCGAGCGCTCGATGGTCGGCAGCAGCAGAGCGACATGGCCAGAGATCAATGAAGCCGCCACCTCTCCATTACAATGAGCGCAGCCTCCCTCTATAATCAATTACAAGGCAGAGGAGACTGTCTGGCTTCCCGGAAGCCTGCGCCCCATTCAGCTCTCAGGTTACCTGGATATGTCACCGCAGCACCGAGGGCGGGTGGGGGTCCCCGGGGGGACACGTTCATAAATAGGAGCAAGAGTACCTGCAATAATTAGGAGTGCTCAGATCATTCTGAAAGGTTAACATGCTTTAAAGCGGACCTTCACCCCGAATAAGAGCCTATCTTCTATGTTTCCCCCCACCCTGTACATACAGATTGCCCACATTAATCTGGACCTTCACTCTGAATAAGAGCCTATCTTCTATGTTTCCCCCACCCTGTACATACAGATTGCTCACATTAATCCGGACCTTCACTCTGAATAAGAGCCTATCTTCTATGTTTCCCCCACCCTGTACATACAGATTGCTCACATTACAAATCATCCTACCTGCATCTACTGCATGTTATGAGCCTTTGACCATCCAAGATGGCAGCTCATGGAACATCAGGCAGCCTGCAAAAAGGAAGTGTCTTCTAGCTGTGCTGCTCTGCATTCTGGGATTGCTGTCCTTTCCCTGAACCCAGGTCTGCTCTGTCTGAGCAAAGCACAGCTATAACCCACCCCCTGTACTTTATCCTCTTCACAGTAGGTGTGATGTACTGACCCAAGATGGCGGCGCCCATATCCTAGAGTCCTGGACAGAGTTGCAGCCCGGTGGGGGAAATAATAATAAGTGGCTAAAAACTTAAAATATATTAAATTTTAGATGCGGAGGAATAGTTTAAGGGTTTGAGCTTTTCATTAAATGACGCTGAAGGTCCAGGTTAAAGCGGTCCTCTGGTCTAAAATGACTTTGGGTCCCTTTAACAATTGTCCCCTAGGGGACCCTGGTTTGTGATGCCCTATAGAATCATTAGCAGGCTAAAATCAGACAGGTAACTATGTATGCAGTGGTGGCCAGAAAGCAGCTGTGCACTGCAATGAAGCACGTCTCCTACTGGAGAGGGTGCAGCCGTTTCCTGCTCACCATAAGCAGGAAACAGCAGGAGCAATTGAAATCACATCTAATTCACATTTAATTTTTAATCCACCTCTGCTCACCTCCTCCCACCTCAACTTCACCTAACTCTAGTATAGGCCGCAGCCTGCTCATGCTCTGTGGGAATGCAAGCGAACCCTCAGGGGCTATGGCATAGGGTATAACCCCACTGTATGACACCCCATTAAATCGCCGCACCCACTCACCTAACCGCATTCCAATGAGGCAGGCACAGGTCAGTCTCACTATACCTTTAGCAAGACGCATACCTGGGGCAGTTATTTGTGATTGGCCGGCCTGGACATGCCCCCAGCTAGAGGTGAATGGGGATGCAACCAGTGGCCCGCTCTACACCAATCAGCTCGTTAGCTGCTGTGATGTCACAGCATGTTGTATAACTGAATGGATGTGAGCACACCTGCAGCAGCTGGCTCAGGTAAGTGTACAGTGGCTTGGCTCAGGCATGGCGTGCGCCGCCAGGGTAGGCATGGCGTGCGCCGCCAGGGTAGGCATGGCGTGCGCCGCCAGGGTAGGCATGGCGTGCGCCGCCAGGGTAGGCATGGCGTGCGCCGCCAGGGTAGGCATGGCGTGCGCCGCCAGGGTAGGCATGGCGTGCGCCGCCAGGGTAGGCATGGCGTGCGCCGCCAGGGTAGGCATGGCGTGCGCCGCCAGGGTAGGCATGGCGTGCGCCGCCAGGGTAGGCATGGCGTGCGCCGGTATGGTAGGCATGGCGTGCGCCGGCATGGTAGGCATGGCGTGCGCCGGCATGGCGCGCCCCGGCATGGTAGGCATGGCGCGCCCCGGCATGGTAGGCATGGCGCGCCCCGGCATGGTAGGCATGGCGCGCCCCGGCATGGTAGGCATGGCGCGCCCCGGCATGGTAGGCATGGCGCGCCCCGGCATGGTAGGCATGGCGCGCCCCGGCATGGTAGGCATGGCGCGCCCCGGCATGGTAGGCATGGCGCGCCCCGGCATGGTAGGCATGGCGCGCCCCGGCATGGTAGGCATGGTGGTTAAAGTGGACCAAAACCCATAGTTTAGACCAGGGTTACTCAACCATATCTTGTAAAGGTTATAAATCAGCACAATGGGGGAGGGGCTAGAAATTCCCTACGCTAAACTAAAAAAGGCTGCTTGTACCTGGCAATGCCACTTCCCGCCCCTGCAGTACCTCATACTGCAATGCTAGGTGCTAGGTAGCCATGACACTGGCAGGGGGACTAAGCACTACATCGCCAATCAAGGGGGCAGCTCTGAGCATGGCAACACAGAAGCATCTGAGCGCAGGGCTGTCAGGGCAGGGGTCCGAAAATCTGGTGCTGAGGTCCGCATTCGGACCCTGATCCGCCAGTTGAGTACCGCTGGTTTCACCCTGGCGAAGTGTCATTGAGTCACGCCACGCGTCGGTGGCGGCTTTGGTGGGGGACCCGGACTCATGCTTCATTGGTGATGTTATAGCTATAACTGCTTTTATTTTGGATTCAATGTTTGCCTGCTCAATCATGGCGTAGTCTCTTGCTCACATCTCTTCATAGGCACAGCACTTTAGAATAGCATTGTATTGCACATCTTTTCAGCTTTGCACCTTTTGCACATTGTTCTAGCACATAGACACTTTTGTGCTTCCAATCATATGATCGATATTGCTTATCACTTTCATTATCTACATTTTAGGATTAACTTATTTGCACAATATATATCATGAATTAACATGTATTAAAATACTACACTTAATATAATTAATAATTCAAAAAAATATATACCAGTATTTTTTTTTCTTTTCCTCTCCATGAATTGGTGGCACATTATTGATAATAATTCTGTATAATTTTTTTGTAGAATTTATTAATTTGTATCGAGTCCCTTTCTCTGTGGTCCCCCTTCCATCCCTTGTTGTTTGTATATATATATGTTTTTTAATTGTGTCTTTGTTTTTTATATCATACGCTGTATCTGATTATAGATTCTCAACAAAATAAAATATTTGATTTGACATTTGAGTGCGGCTCTTTCCAGGGGATTGCATTTTGGGATACATTTAGAGTCCCAGTATCAAGTGTTCTATTTAAAGTGGACCAAGACCCAGGATTTTTACTATCCTGGGTTTTGGTCCACTTCGGTGGGGCACCCCGATCGCTGTGTGAAACCCCCCAGAATGCCCGGAAACACTCACCTCTCCCAGCTCCCACGTGACCGCTGCAGCCAATCCCCGCCGACAGACAAGCGGGAGGCAGCGGCGGACAAGAGAGCGCGCCTCCCGCGCATGACTCTTACAGGGCATGCGCCCGCGCCGGCCATTCACAAACTAGCAGGGAGGCGGCAGCGGGCGCCGCTGGATCGAGGAGCAGGTAGGGATTTAGGGGTTTCACACAGCGGATCGGGGTGCCCCGCAATCAGGAGACTGATCGGTCCGGGAATCTTATAGATTCCCGGGCCAATCAGTGGAGGGTGTTGGTCCACTTTAAGTCGTTTCACCCCATGAGCCTGCACCTTTGTTGAATACTCGTGGCTGTGCATATCCACCCAGTTTTGGAGTACCGCTGGTTTAGACTATCCTGAGTTTTGATCCTTGCTCGGGGACGCCCCGCAGCGTGAAACACACCAGGTCACCCAATCTAACTCACCTTTCCCCGGTCCTACGGCACATGTGCGGCCTCTCAGGAGGCTCGAATCCCCACTAACCTCTAACAGGGAGCGTGCCCGCGCCAGGCATTTGTGCGCGCCCTGCTAAAGGTGTAGCAGGGGGGTGGCCGCTGCTTGAGCATGCACTGTTGGAGAAGGCGAGTTTACCAGGTGACTTGTGGGGGTTTACACAGCGGGGCATCCCAAATCGGGATGCCCCAGGCAGAAGGAATCAAGCAGCTATGGAATCTTATAGACTCCTGGGTTCTGGTCCGCTTTAAGCATGCCACTGTGTATTTCTACCAGGAGAAGAAAAGCACAAGCATGGTTGTGAATTTTGGGGGTATATAAGTGACCCCTCCTCTCGCTATCCAGAATGTTTATATGGACGTATTATTAGGGAATCTGGTGATAGAGCCCCATTAAGCCTTAATTTACCCAGAAGCCCCTTATTTTGGCCTATCTTTATAAATGGAGACTTTCATGTGCAGATTTTGGCTGCGCATACATGAGAAAAGACAAAGCCCTTTGTTTCCCCCCGGGGAGAGTTTTTTTTCTCTCTTTTTTCTCATTTTATCAGCACACCCCAGTTTGGAAATCCATTTAGCACGCCGGCAGCTTAGGGCTTAGGCCGGGCCCGCCGACTGAGCATGTGCGGTAGCGCTGAAATACCAGAGTGGTTTGTAATCATAAACCGTCCATTGTCCTTACATGCCTCCCCCTGCCACAAGGCAAACACCCGATAAACTCCGGCGTCAGGTCAGCGCAATTACTGTCAGCGCAGAAAAATAGAACGCAAGCAGCGCAACTTCCCCCGGGGGCAAAAGGTAGAGAGGACATCTGATCTGCATTAGAGGCAAACAAGAGGCTGAAGGTACGAAGACCAAATGTGTTTATATGAAGGGTGAGCGGGTGTAATGGCGCATGCCCCACAGCATTATGGGGGTTCTTTGTCTTATCTATTGCAGCCATATCTCACGCTGTATTACACAGGGCAGAGAAGCTTACAATCTACCATAATTTTCACCCCATAAGACTCACCCAGGATCTGGAGGAGCAAAATAAGAAAAAAATAAATAATGAACGAATGGTGTGCTAAAATACCCCCTCCCAATCGCCCGCCTTACAGGCAGCGCGCGAGGCAGCCCGCGAGGCAGCCCGCCTTACAGGCAGCGCGCGAGGCAGCCCGCCTTACAGGCAGGGGCCATGCAAATCATCTCTTTGCATCTCAGAGCCATCCAAGGCACTCAGAAGCTGCTGAGTGTGCAATGCCAAAAGTTTAAAGTTGACCTATCACCGCCAATGCCGAGCTCTGGAGTCTAAAAGACTCCAGAGCTGGCCAACTAGGTGCCCCTGGGGCAAGCAGATTCAGCATGCCCCCAGATTGCCCACAAGCCCCCTCGCTGTGATTGCAGACAGGAAAAAAGGGTCGCGAACCATCATGTAAGGCTTAATATAAGGGAGCTAATGAGACCAAAAGACCCTCTACTCAAGTGCTGATGAGAGCCAAAAGCTTGAAACACCTGTCAACTAGTGGACGTCTTTGATGGCTCTAAGACGTAAAGAGATTTGCATAGCTCCGCCCGCTGCAAGGACTGATGGTTAATTCTATTATTATTTAATTATTCCTTCTGCTGGGCGCTGTGTAAATACTTTGCATTCTAGGAAAGGGCCTCTACCTTTGAGTAGGGGTCTTTTGGTCTCTTTAGCCCCCCTATAGTAAGCCCAACATGTGGCTCTCCAGCAGCTTCTGACTGCCTTAGAGGGCTCCGAGATATAAAGAGATGATTTACATGGCTCCACTCACTGCAAGGAGTGATGGGTAATTCTATTACTCCTTCTGTTGGGTGTTGTCTAAATAATTTCCATTCTAGGGAAGCACCTCTTTTCAAGGAAACAAAAAGTTTTGTGCCAATAACCAGATATCTACAGGCGAGAGGATCAAACGTGTATTCAAAGTTGGAAGACCACCAATGAAGAAACTGATGACCACCACAAAAACTTCTTAAGATTGAGGTTCCAATATGGAGCTGACAACCATAACAAGGGCCTCTTAGAGGTTGAATCAAACATGGACTTGTATGATCTAAAGACCATCACAAAAAACTAGGAATAGAGGATTATCACCAGGCGCTCCCAAGCTGGAGAACCTTACATAGATGACAGGAAATGAAGACCACGTGTCATAACATCACTCTGAACATATGTAGGCTTCCATATCTACATAGTGAAAACCTCTAATGAGGGGTGGGCCAGAACATATAAGGACTAGCAGAGAGGAAACATTAACATCAATGGTTCAAGTCAGAAGAACCATTGACTTCAAAAAGCTATGGAGAAGAGTTTGCCACACCCTTAATACGGAACAAAACCCACCTGGCCTGGCTCTGGAATCAACAAAATTGCAGGGCCGGCTGCGGGCCTTCCCACGAGGAATCCTGGAAGGGGATACCCTGCTGTGTGAAACCCCCAGGGCGCCACTAATCATTCACCTTTCTCCAGTCCAACAGTGTCTGCGTGGGCTCTTGTCCAATCAGAGTAATTCGGCAAGGGTGGCTCAGATTGTTGTGAATAGGGAGCGAGAGTGGCCGCATCCTGCATCTGGCTGTGTGCACGCTCCCGACCGTTCAGATAAGCTGTGGCGCTAGGGGTGCAACCGCTTTTGTTCCCCATTCAATCTAATCAGAGCTGCTCGACGAATTAGGTCATTTCAGTGGGGAGCCCTGATTGGACGAGAGCCCGCACGGGTGCTGTTGGACTAGAGTCTGCACAGGCTGATCAGGGGGGTTTCGCACATTGAATAGGGATGCCCCAGGGGGTGCAGAACAAATCCGGGAAAAAGAATATCCCGGGTTATGTTCAACTTTAAGAAACCACACAGGGTTATACTCCATGAATTTTTGTACCACGGAGGTCATTTTTGTGTTATGTTCTTACAGCGATCAAAGGTTGTGTCACCCAGGAACTCTAGACCACTTCCTGTGATCATGAGAGAATCGATGGAGCTGTAGACAGCTTTGCACAAGGACTTTCAGGTCCCCATATTAAGGAGACCATGACCCTGTGTCTTCCTCCCATCAGGCTCTCACCACCTGAGCCATCGCCTTGTCACAACATACATTACACGTTTTACGGGGAGGAAAGTTTTTTCTATATCAATCTATATTGTAGGAGGGGCAATATCAGCAAAGATGGGGGTACTTACATTGCGAGGGTCCATGAAGCACTTCACAGTTGGGACAATGGTAGAGGTCTATGTCAGCCGCTTGATGCTCTTCCACTCTCACACAACTGTTAAAATGAAAAGAAGGAGAAACTGTTATAGACTAAAAATGCAGCAGCACAATGTGAGCATTTAAAGTGGACCAAAACCCCGGCCCGGGAATCTATAAGATCTACCAGTCCTACTAGGGTAAACGCTGTTCTGCGGCCCTGATATCTATGGCTGGGTGCGGAGCCTCTGGCAACCAGGCTTACCTTAACCTGGACCTTCAGCGTTATTTTATTTATTGTGGGCAATCTGTATGTACAGGGTAAGGGAAACATAAGACGGGCTCTTATTCAGGGTGATGGTCTGGATTAATGTCAGCAATCTGTATGTACAGGGTAAGGGAAACATATAAGACGGGCTCTTATTCAGGGTGATGGTCTGGATTAATGTCAGCAATCTGTATGTACAGGGTAAGGGAAACATAAGATAGGCTCTTATTCAGGGTGAAGGTCTGGATTAATGTGGGCAATCTGTATGTACAGGGTAAGGGAAACATATAAGACGGGCTCTTATTCAGGGTGATGGTCTGGATTAATGTCAGCAATCTGTATGTACAGGGTAAGGGAAACATAAGATAGGCTCTTATTCAGGGTGAAGGTCTGGATTAATGTGGGCAATCTGTATGTACAGGGTAAGGGAAACATATAAGACGGGCTCTTATTCAGGGTGATGGTCTGGATTAATGTCAGCAATCTGTATGTACAGGGTAAGGGAAACATAAGATAGGCTCTTATTCAGGGTGATGGTCTGGATTAATGTCAGCAATCTGTATGTACAGGGTAAGGGAAACATAAGAGGCTCTTATTCAGGGTGAAGGTCTGGATTAATGTGGGCAATCTGTATGTACAGGGTAAGGGAAACATATAAGACGGGCTCTTATTCAGGGTGATGGTCTGGATTAATGTCAGCAATCTGTATGTACAGGGTAAGGGAAACATAAGATAGGCTCTTATTCAGGGTGATGGTCTGGATTAATGTCAGCAATCTGTATGTACAGGGTAAGGGAAACATAAGATAGGCTCTTATTCAGGGTGAAGGTCTGGATTAATGTGGACAATCTGTATGTACAGGGTAAGGGAAACATATAAGACGGGCTCTTATTCAGGGTGATGGTCTGGATTAATGTCAGCAATCTGTATGTACAGGGTAAGGGAAACATAAGACGGGCTCTTATTCAGGGTGATGGTCTGGATTAATGTCAGCAATCTGTATGTACAGGGTAAGGGAAACATATAAGACGGGCTCTTATTCAGGGTGATGGTCTGGATTAATGTCAGCAATCTGTATGTACAGGGTAAGGGAAACATAAGATAGGCTCTTATTCAGGGTGAAGGTCTGGATTAATGTGGGCAATCTGTATGTACAGGGTAAGGGAAACATATAAGACGGGCTCTTATTCAGGGTGATGGTCTGGATTAATGTCAGCAATCTGTATGTACAGGGTAAGGGAAACATAAGATAGGCTCTTATTCAGGGTGAAGGTCTGGATTAATGTGGGCAATCTGTATGTACAGGGTAAGGGAAACATATAAGACGGGCTCTTATTCAGGGTGATGGTCTGGATTAATGTCAGCAATCTGTATGTACAGGGTAAGGGAAACATAAGATAGGCTCTTATTCAGGGTGATGGTCTGGATTAATGTCAGCAATCTGTATGTACAGGGTAAGGGAAACATAAGAGGCTCTTATTCAGGGTGAAGGTCTGGATTAATGTGGGCAATCTGTATGTACAGGGTAAGGGAAACATATAAGACGGGCTCTTATTCAGGGTGATGGTCTGGATTAATGTCAGCAATCTGTATGTACAGGGTAAGGGAAACATAAGATAGGCTCTTATTCAGGGTGATGGTCTGGATTAATGTCAGCAATCTGTATGTACAGGGTAAGGGAAACATAAGATAGGCTCTTATTCAGGGTGAAGGTCTGGATTAATGTGGGCAATCTGTATGTACAGGGTGTGGGAAACATATAAGACGGGCTCTTATTCAGGGTGAAGGTCTGCTTTAAGGGTTTGGGCTTTTCATTAAATCATGCTGAAGGTCCGGTTTAAAGTGGACCAACACCCTCCCAAGATCGGCCCAGGAATCTATAAGATTCCCGGACCGATCATACCCCTGACTGCGGGGCACCCCGATTGGCTGTGTGAAACCCCCCCAGATCCCCGAAATCCCTACCTTGTCCTCGATCCAGCGGCGCCCGCCGCCGCCTCCTGTGCGTCCCTCTAGCAGGACGCGCACCCGCGCCGGCCGTTTGTGAATGGCCGGCGCGGGCCCTGTAAGAGTGACGCGCGGGAGGCGGCAGCGGGCGCGCTCTCTTGTCCGTCGGCGGGGATTGGCAGCAGCGGTCACGTGGGAGCGAGGAGAGGTGATTTTTCGGGGTTTCTGGGGGGTTTCACACAGCGGGGCCGATCGGGGTGCCCCACCGAAGTGGACCAAAACCCAGGATAGTCAAAATCCTGGGTGTTGGTCCACTTTAAGGTAAGCCTGGTCGCCAGAGTCTCCGCACACAGTAGGACTGGGTGAGGAAGGTAAGCAGAGCAGCACCCTGATCTGAGGTCTGTAGGGAAGAAGTTATAAGCAGTTTAGAGGTTTCATTGCGTCCGATTGTTTGGGAACTAAGCAGCGCACATGGCTGAGCAGCCATAACGTACTGAGTTGGCCGGGGGGAGCAGCCATGTGGTGGGCGACAGGACAGTGTAAACCAAGCCGGCTCCGGACACAGGATCTGCCGAGATTCTAAAGGAAAAGGACAGAAAGTGCCGTGGGAGAACAGCTGTGCTCCGGGCGCTGCACAGCATTCCTCACCGCTGCCAACTGCAGAGAACTCCGAGCGCCTGGCAACGCCCAGAGGGCCCGGCCTGAATAAGCCAATGATTTTAAACTGGACCTTCACCCTGAATAAGAGCATATCTTATATGTTTCCCACACCCTGTACATACAGATTGCTCACATTAAAAATCATCCTACCTGCATCTAATGAGCCTTTAAACATCCAAGATGGTGGCTCATGGCCTGCAAACAGGAAGTGCATTCTGACTGTGTCGCCCTGCATTCTGGGATTGCTGTCCTTTCCGTGACCCCACCTCTGCTCTGTCTGTGCAAAGCACAGCTATAACCTCACCCCCTGTACTTTATCCCGCTTTCCTCTCCTCAGTATGTGATGCTTCTGAGTCAAGATGGAGACGCCCATAACCTAGGGTCCTGAACAGAGTTGCAGCCCGGGTGGGGGAAAGAATAATAAGCAAGTGACTAAAAACTTAAAAATATTAATTTTAAATGCTGGGGAATCGTTTAAGGGTTTGGGCTTCTCATTAAATGATGCTGAAGGTCCGGTTTAAGCTTAGATACAGTTAGTAAGGGTTAGTAGCAATATTTTTTTTTAGATTTAAGATACAGCCAATCAGAGGTAACCTGACAAGCATGTGATCAAACAGAAAAAGCAGGGCACTACTGCATACCTACCAACTCTTCAGGGTAGGAAAGAGGGACAGTTGTTAAATTAGGCCACGCCCCCTCATTGATGGATGGATAGGAGATCGGTTATAACAGTTAAACCAGACCTTCAACATGATTTAATGAAAATACCAAACCCTTAAACTATTCCCCAGCATCTAAAATTAATATTTTTTAAGTCTTTAGTCACTTACTTATTATTCTTTCCCCCACTGGGCTGCAACAACTGTTCAGGACACTAGGATACGGGCGCCGCCATCTTGGCTAAGAAGCATCACACTTACTGAGGAGAAGAGGGGGGTGAAAAGTACAGGGGGGCGGGTTAAAACTGTGCTTTGCTCAGACAGAGCAGAGCTAGGGCAGGGAAAAGGACAGCAATCCCAGAATGCACAGCCAGACACTTCCTCCATAGGCCACCATCTTGGATGTTAAAATGCAACAGATGCCGGTAGGATGATTTTTTAAGTGGGCACAATATGTATGTTTGGGAGGGGGGGACAAAACATAGGCTCTTATGTAGGGTGAAGGTCTGGTTTAAAGTGAACCAAAACCCAGGTTTGGGGGGGGGGGGGGTCCCCGCTGTGTGAAACCCCCCCCCCCCCCCAGATCGATGAGCGCAACTCACCTCTTCCCGATCCTGCGGCATATGTGCTGCAGTTCGTCCAATCAGCGTGCTCGGAGCCACTGACATCACATGATCTAAGCTTCGTCTAAGGCCAGTGGCTCCGAGCGCATCCCCCGCTTCCCTCTAACAGGGAGTGTGCCCGCACTGGCCATTCACAAATGCCTGGCGCAGGCAGGCGTCCTGCTAGAGGAATAGCGGGGATACAGTCACGGCTCGCACATGCACCATTGGACCGGAAAACAAGGTAAGTGTATGGGGCGATCTGGGGGGGGGTTTCACACAGCGGAACATCATGATTTTGAATGCCCCAAGGGGGGGGCGGAAATCGATCTGGACGCCAATCGGCCTGGAAAAATATAGATTCCAGGGCCGATCGGCATGGGTTTGGTCCACTTTAAGGTAGTTTTTGGTTCATTGGATGGAGCATTGATAGGAAAAAGTGAGCATTTTGTCTAATGCAGGGCTCATCAATGTTGCAAAGGGGGTAGATTAGGTTAGTTTCCTGTCCCTAATCAACACTGCTCCGGTAGGAACTGGTGAGCATTTCTCTAAGGCAGGGCTCACCGATGGTGCAAGGGGGTAGATTTGGGGTAGTTTCCGGTCCCTCATTGGACACCGCTCCAATAGGAAAGCATTTCTCTAATGCAGGGCTCATTGATAATAGGTGTGTGCACCCCGTGAGCCAGGAGCACCCCTAGACACAGCGAGCATGGGGGTCACAAGGAGCCCAGGCAGTGGGTTAGTACACGAGTCCAGGGGGTCCATTCAGAGGCACAGATACAACTTAAACCGGACCTTCACCATGATTTATTGAAAAGCCCAAACCCTTAAACTATTCCCCAGCATCTAAAGTTCATATATTTTAAAGTGGACCAACACCCAGGATTTTGACTATCCTGGGTTTTGGTCCACTTCGGTGGGGCACCCCGATCGGGGGTGCCCCGCTGTGTGAAACCCCCCAGAAAGCCCCAAAAACTCACCTGTCCCCGCTCCCACGTGACCGCTGCAGCCAATCCCCGCCAGCGGACAAGCGCCCGCCTCCCGCGCGTCATTCTTACAGGGAGCGCGCCCGCGTCGGCCATTCACAAATGGCCGGCGCGGGTGTGCGCCCTGCTAGACGGATGCGCAAGCGCCGCTGGATCGAGGAGCAGGTAGGGATTTCGGGGCTTTCTGGGGGGTCTCACACAGCGTGGCACCCCCGATCGGAGTGCCCCGCAGGCCCGATGCTGATAGGCCCGGGAATCTTATAGATTCCAAGGCCGATCAGCATCGGGTGTTGGTCCACTTTAAGTTTTTAGTCACTTATTATTCTTTCCCCCACTGGGCTGCAACTCTGTTCAGGACTCTAGGATACGGGCGCCGCCATCTTGACTCAGAAGCATCACACTTACTGAGGAGAGGAGAGTGGGATAAAGTACAGGGGGGCGGGTTATAGCTGTGCTTTGCACAGACAGAGCAGAGCTGGGGTCAGGAAAAGGTCAGCAGTCCCAGAAGGCAGAGCAGCACATTCAGAAGGCACCTGTTTGCAGGCTGCCTGATGTTCCATGAGCCGCCATCTTGGATGTGTATAGTCTCATAACATACAGTAGATGCTGGTAGGATGATTTTTAATGTGAGCAATCTGTATGTACAGGGTGTGGGAAGCATATAAGATAGCCTCTTATTCAGGGTGAAGGTCCGGATTAATGTGGGCAATCTGTATGTACAGGGTGTGGGAAACATACGATAGGCTCTTATTCAGGGTGAAGGTCCGGATTAATGTGAGCAATCTGTATGTACAGGGTGTGGGAAACATATAAGATAGACTCTTATTCAGGCTGAAGGTCCGGATTAATGTGGGCAATCTGTATGTACAGGGTGTGGGAAACATACGATAGGCTCTTATTCTGACTGAAGGTCCGGATTAATGTGAGCAATCTGTATGTACAGGGTGTGGGAAACATATAAGATAGGCTCTTATTCAGGGTGACGGTCCGGATTAATGTGAGCAATCTGTATGTACAGGGTGTGGGAAACATATAAGATAGACTCTTATTCAGGGTGACGGTCCGGATTAATGTGAGCAATCTGTATGTACAGGGTGTGGGAAACATATAAGATAGCCTCTTATTCAGGGTGAAGGTCCGGATTAATGTGGGCAATCTGTATGTACAGGGTGTGGGAAACATAAGATAGACTGTTATTCAGGGTGAAGGTCCGGATTAATGTGAGCAATCTGTATGTACAGGGTGTGGGAAACATACGATAGGCTCTTATTCTGACTGAAGGTCCGGATTAATGTGAGCAATCTGTATGTACAGGGTGTGGGAAACATAGAAGATAGACTCTTATTCAGGGTGAAGGTCCGCTTTAAATGAACGCCTGGCTATAGAAAGAGCAGGGGCCCATTTATACCCCGACAGGCGATGTATGGAGGGGGGGGGGGGGGGGTGATCACTGGCTCTTTGATCTTAATTACAGGAAGCAGAGCCACTAGGTAATTAAGGCAATTCCCATTAGAAATAAAAGGCAGGGCTCAGGCAGCAGCAAAGAATCCCGGAAGCGCTTCCAGCCAGCAGGACAATAAAGAGAGAAGAAGCCTTACACACCATTCCCTATAGCGCCAACATATACCACGGTGTCTCTCACAGGCTGCACAACATCTGGCCGCCATCTCCAATCAGGCCAAAGGTGATGAAAGAGTCATAACACCAGTCACAGTTGTTATCAGTTTGGGAAGGAGAGAAAAAGGATCAAAAGAGATTTCAAAGGCCAACTTGTGCCTGAACATTGAACAACTGGACAGAGTGTAGGTCCACTTTAAGAAGAACACACACACCATCAGAGATCCCTGGGCCGGCTCAGGGTTTATGCAGGCCCTTGGCTTAGAGTCCCAATGGGCCCCTTGCAATGTGGTACAATATTGAATACATAGCCATAAAATTGCATGTATGGTGAACACTGCTAAAGAATAGAAAGAACAAAAAGAAACACAATATACAGAATATATAAAATATTAGAAGGAATGACGGAAAAAGAGAAAGCCAGAAGGAACAGAAGAAAAAAAAAGATTTTAAAAAATTAAAAAGAAACCAAGAAAGAACAAAAGCATAGAATGAATGACAAAGAAAGAATAAAAGGAATGACAGAAAAAAATAAAGAATGACTGAAAATAAAGAAAGCCAGAAAGTATTTAAAAAAATATATAAAAGAAACCAAGAAAGAACAAAAACAGAATGAATGACAAAGAAATAATAAAAGGAATGACAGAAAGAGAGAAATAAACAACAAATTAATAGAAGGAATGACAAAGTAAACTAAAATACTAAAAAAAAAAATAAAACACGAGAACAAAAGCATAGAATGAAAGACAAAGAATAAAAGGAATGACATAAAATGAGAAATAAAGAACAAAAAGAAGGAATGACCGAAAATAAAGAAAGCCAGAAAGTACGGTATTTAAAAAAAAAATAAGAAACCAAGAAAGAACAAAAACAGAATGAATGACAAAGAAAGAATAAAAGGAATGACAGAAAAAGAAATAAACAACAAATTAATAGAAGGAATGACAAAGTAAACTAAAATATAAAAAAAAAAAAAAAAAAACGAGAACAAAAGCATAGAATGAATGACAAAGAATAAAAGGAATGACAGAAAAAAAAGTGGAGAGAGAGAAGAAAAAAAAAAAATAAGTGAAGCTAGGAAGGAAAGAATAGAAGGAGTGACAGAACTAATAAAAGAAGAAAAGGAAAGAAGAAAGGAAAAAATGGATGGCATAAACAATAGATGAAGGGAAGAAAACAAATAAAAGAATACAAGGAAAGAAACAAAGAATAGAAAGACTGACTGAAATAATAGAAGTAAAGAAAGAGATTGGCAGATTCCCAAACCGGAATGTCCCTGGTAAAAATGAACCAAACCCAGGAGCATAAAAAAAAAAAAAACCAACAAAAAAAACTGGGTTTTGCCCATTTAAAGTGGATCTACACTCTTTCTGGCAAGTCTGTACCAGGCTCACAGGAAACACCAAGCTCATCCTATAAGTGAGGCCAGCATTAGAGGCGCACAACTTTTACTATGAGAGGACAGGAAACAGCCAGGCCAATAGGAGACATTCTACATCTCTGCGACATTAAGGGGTTAAATCATATTCCTGAACAAGGAGCCTTGGATGGGGGGGGAGGGGGTCTCCCCTGGATAATATAATATTTATTACAATAGTGTAGTTTCCATGCTTTATCCATAGTAACTGGTATACTGCGGTTACCATGGAAACACAAGATGCTGAGGGTCACAAGATGAGGTTACGCTTCATTCCACTACACCACAACAATCAAAAAAACACACGGCGAGCGCGCCATTCACTGGAGCGCCAAGGCTGTTAGTATGAGAGAGAGTTTTTCTCACTTTTCCCCCCTCAAAAAAGTAAACACTTTAGGGCTGATTCAGTACTGTGAGAATTTTTTTTCTCATTTTTGTGAGAATTTTTTCTTTATTTTTCTTTCTTCATTTGTGTAATTCAGCGCCATTTTTAATGGTGGACTTTCACCCTGGAGAATAAGGCAAGTCTGGCTGCCTTGGGGGACTAAGCCCCAACCATCGCATATAGGTCATAGAGGCCTGTATTGTGTCTGGGCCCCCATAACACATATGTGATGGCTGGGCCCCTACAGTTTGTTTCCTATATGGTCTGGATTTTCTCACGTGCAACTTCTATCTTCTGGAATGCCCTCCCGCACCCAATCCGCCACTCCACAACCCTCAAAACCTTCAAAGGCGCCCTTAAAACTCACTTATTCAGACAAGCATATAATCTGGCCTAACCAATCTTCTACAAGGCGCATGCCACAAAGCTCAATACTGACTGTTTGTGATCCTTCCCCCTCGTCTTCACCCCTCTTCCTTTGGACTGTAAGCTCACAAGGGCAGGGCTCTCTCCCCTATTGTATCTTGTACTCAGAATATCCATTGTTAACTCTGTAAAACTACATTTGTAATAGTCTATTTACTGTATGTTTCTACCCTGTCTGTAATTACTACTTTGTAAAGCGCTACGGAAGATGATGGCGCTATATAAATAAACAATAATAATCATTTTAAAGCGGATCTTCACCCTGTATAAGAGCATATCTTATGTTTCCCCCATCCTGTACATACCGATTGCCCACATTACAAATCATCCTACCTGCATCTACTGTGGTGGTGGTGGTGTGAGCACATACCATAGTATTAGTAGTGCACCTCATTATTATAACTACAGTGCATCTACTGCATGTTTTGAGCCTTTAAACATCCAAGATGGCGGCTCATGGAGTAGCAGGCAGCCTGCAAACAGGAAGTGTCTTCTGACTCTTGCTCTGCATTCTGGGATTGCTGACCTTTCCCTGACCCCAGCTCTGCTCTGTATGTGCAAAGTGCAGCTATAACCTGCCCCCTGTACTTTCACCCCTCTCCTTTCCTCAACATGTGATGCTTCTGAGGCAAGATGGCGGCGCCCATATCCTAGAGTCCTGAACAGAGTTGCAGCCCAGTGGGGGAAAGAATAACAAGTGGCTAAAAATGTAAAATATATTAAATTTTAGATGCTGGGGAATAGTTTAAGGGTTTGGCATAATATATATATATATATATATATATATATATATATATATATATATATATATATATATATATATATTCTGGTTTAAAGTGGACCAACCACCCACCCTCCCTAAAAGACTCCAGGACTGACCAAGCAATGTATGGGCATCACTATTCGGGATGTCCCACTGTGTGAGCCCTGCACTCGCTCACCTTTTCCGGGGCTCCTATGTTGTGCTTCATGAATCCCTCCTGTGCCCAACCATTCAAACAAGCTGGGAATGGCAGCATGTCGCTCACTGCAGGGAAACCGGGGATGCGGCCGCTCCCTTATGCCAAAGCTCTGGTCCAAACAGGGACGAGCGTCCATGCGTGCAGGAGGGGAAAGTTGAGATTTTTAGGGACCAATCAGGGGGATCACACAGTGGGGCATCCAAAACCGGGATGCACCTGAGCAGGGAGCATAACCCTAGTTAATGAAAAAAGTTTTGGTTCACTTCTACTCCAATAAGAACCCCTGGCGCATGTGTGGGTCTCCTGCAGCGATCCCAGGACCCCTCCCTCTGGTGCATATATGAATGCCTGACAGCGGGTGCGCACAGCCCTGCATTTTGGTCTGCTTTAAAGTGGACCAAAACCCAGCCGATCCATTCCCTCCCCGAGGGGCATCCAAAATCAGGATGCCCCGCTGTGTGAAACCCCCCAGGTCGCCCGCTACACTTACCTTAATCCCAGTCCAACGGCGCATGTGCGGGCTGCATCCCCGCTATCCCTCTAGCAGGGCGCACTCACTGTTAGAGGGAAGCGTCGGATGCCGCTGGCAGCGTGCTCGCTCCGAGCTAAGACGTCGGGTTAGGCGTCCATAGCTCAGCGGCTCCGAGCATTCCGATTGGACGAGCGGCTGCACATGTGCCGTAGGACCGCAGTGAGGCGAGTTGATGCGGGCGTCCTGGGGGTCTTCACTTAGCGATCGGGGTGCCCCGGGGGAGTGGACCGAAACCCAGGATAGGCAAAATCCTGGGTTTTGGTCAACTTTAATCAATTCTACTTTCGTCCTTTAGATTGTAAGCTCAAAGGGGGAGCCCTGCATTTCGGTCCACTTTAATAAATACTCCTAAGTTCACAAGGGGAGGGCCCTCATGCCCAGTGACTTTATAACCAATGTGTCTTTATCTTATATATGACTTGAAACTCAGATGTCACCTGTTCATAATTTCTACTTTGTACAGCGCCACTGAAGAGGATGGCCCCATCTAAACAGACAATAATAATAATAATAGGCAAACACAGGTAACGGAGTGCTCCTTTAAGGTGAGCTCTAGCCCCTCCAGATGCTGGGAGTCGGGCGGCGCGGTTACGATACATAATGGCTGCTCTGGATAGGCGCTAATAATTGATGAGCGCCCATCTGGCGCAGTATCAGATGAATGCGCGGCGGCGGCACGTACAGTGGGGAAGCAAGCTTTTCTTTCCTACTGACATAACATAGCATAAGGCGTGGGGGAGGGGAGCGCTGACCTAAATTGCTCTCTGCCATCCCTCCTTTGATGTCTCTTCTACTCACCCCCCCCCCCAGACTCCCTCCAGTTGTTTCATAAAACCTTCATGTGACAGTTAGATCGTATTCTGCAGTATAAAAGAGCGGCAAGTCTCCTTTAACTGAAAGAAGAAATAAAATCCCCATCTCCTCTGCACTCTGCCATTATCCAAACTAAAAGACTCCAGGGCTGGTGGGCCTCATGCCAATTCGGGATGCCCCACTGTTTAGGCCCCACGTCAGGCCTATCAGACTAGCTGGAGCAGGTACAGCCTGATGAAGTGGGTGTTGTGCCCACGGAACGCGTGGCTCCTGGTGTGGTAGGCGGTGGGGAGACTTCACACATGTTATTTTCATGATACCTTTACTAGTAGAACTTTATAAATGTATAGATTTTGTAGTGATCCGGATCATAGGCAGGTTTTGCATATGTTTAGTTGCACTGCTGGAACACTTTGTTGAATGATTTAGCACATATATCTAGGCATTTGATATCTCCCCATCGCCTATACACCTTTATGTTGGTTTGTCCTGTGTGTTATCATCCGATTTATGTGTTTAAGGGATTTTAATATGTTGAGTGTATTGTATGTAGTGATTATAAATATGTAATTAATAAAAATGTATTTTTTAATTAATTTATGAGGTGAGAGTGTGAGTGCCTCCCTACATGCTTTATTTTGGAGCAGTTATGCTGAGCTGCTGGCTACTCCCATCTATTCATCGTTCTATGCTGCTGATTATTACGCATAGTAAAGAATGGAGGAGAGCCCGCACATGCGCCATGGGACGACACAAGAGGTAAGTCGGAGGTTTCACATCCAGGGCAAGGAACAGGAGAATGAAACTCCCGGGTTTTGTTCCTCCTTAAATTGCACCGAAACCCACGGCCGACGACACTGGAATCTTATAGATTCCAGGGCCACTGGATTCCCTCGCCCAGGGAATCCAGATTTGGGATGCCCTGCTGTGTGAAACCCCCCAGGTCACCTGTTAAACTCACCTTCTCCCCCGAGCAGCAGCAGACTCCAGGGCCGGTGGGCTCATGCCAATTTGGGATGCCCAACCGTTTAAAAACCCTGGTTTGCCTGGAATCTTAGCTTTTCAGCAATCCCACACTGCATGTGCAAGCCTCCGGCTAACGCGCGGACTAGCTGGAGCAGATATGCCGAGATGCCTGCCGCTCCCATCTAAATCGCCATTATGATTTATATGCATAGCAAAGAACAGAGGCGAGGCCGCACATGTGCCATGGGATGATACAAGAGGTAAGTTGAACAGGAAGTCGGAGGTTTCACATAAAAATCCAGGGCAAAGAATAGGATAGTGAAACTCCTGGGTTTTGTTCCTCCTTAAATTGGACCAAAACCCCACAGCTGATGACATTGCAATCTTATTGATTCCAGGGCCACTTGATTCCCTCCCCCCAGGGCATCCAGATTTGGGATATAATAATTATAACAACAACTATTATATTAATTATTATAACAACTATTATATTATTATAACAACTATTATATTATTATAACTATTATATTATTATAACAACTATTATATTATTATAACAACTACTATATTATTATAATAACTATTATTATAACAACTATTATATTATTATAACAACTATTATATTATTATAACAACTATTATATTATTATAACAACTACTATATTATTATAACAACTACTATATTATTATAACAACTATTATATTATTATAACAACTATTATATTATTATAACAACTATTATATTATTATAACAACTATTATATTATTATAACAACTATTATATTATTATAACAACTATTATATTATTATAACAACTACTATATTATTATAACAACTACTATATTATTATAACAACTACTATATTATTATAACAACTACTATATTATAACAACTATTATATTATAATAACAACTATTATATTATTATAACAACTATTATATTATTATAACAACTACTATATTATTATAACAACTATTATATTATTATAACAACTATTATATTATTATAACAACTACTATATTATTATAACAACTACTATATTATTATAACAACTATTATATTATTATAACAACTACTATATTATTATAATAACTATTATTATAACAACTATTATATTATTATAACAACTATTATATTATTATAACAACTATTATATTATTATAACAACTATTATATTATTATAACAACTATTATATTATAATTATATTATTATAATAACTATTATATTATATATATTATAATTATTATAAATCCCATTTTCAGGCAGGGATGACTTATTAGGATTCCCCGGGGCCTCGCCCATTACACGGGGACACCACGTATACCTTACACGCTAGCGGCTCTTGGAGCCAGGCGGGAAGCGTGCGCGGGCCTCTCGTGGGGAGGATTGGGTTACAGGCCGCTTTGGCAAGTGCAGCGCGGGGTTAAGAGCTGGAACGGCCGCTGAGGACAGATCCCCCTCATTACTGCCAGAGAAAATTACACATTAGGCCCACGGCTGTGGGGAAAGCTCTGCGGGACCGCTGTGGCCTCGCCTGCTCCTGCAAGGCATGCTGGGACAGCAGGGCCTATACAATGGCAGAAAGCTGCAAGGGAAAGAGGAGAAAGGATGGGGACCGCTCTCATCAGCATCCCGAACAGTCTATTAGTCTAATCCGATTCAGGGCCAGACAGCGCCCCAGGCCCCATATACTGTTATTTTAAACCACTTAAACTGGACCTTCACCCTGATTTAATGAAAATACCAAACACTTAAAAAACTATTCCCCAGCATCCAAAATTGATATATAAGTTTTTAGTGACCAACTTCTTATTCTTTCCCCCACTGGGCTGCAGGACACGGGCCCCCCATCTTGCCTCAGAAGCATCATATACTGAGGAGAGGAAAGGGGGATAAAGTACAGGAGGGGAGGGGTTATAGCTGTGCTTTGCACAGAGAGGGTCAGGGAAAGGACAGCAATCCCAGAATGCAGAGCGACACAGTCAGAAGACTGCCTGATGCTCCATGAGCCGCCATCTTGGATGTTTAAAGGCTCATAACATGCAGTAGATGCAGGTAGGATGATTTTTAATGTGAGCAATCTGTATGTACAGGGTGTGGGAAACATATAAGATAGACTCTTATTCAGGGTGAAGGTCTGCTTTAATGCACAATGCAAGACCCCATCTCAGGAACGGGTGAGTATTAGACAGTCGGATGCAGGCAGACAGTTATGGGGGAGAGACGGTGAGCATTTATTTATTCTTGCTAGGACTGTCACTTTAAGGAACTGGTCAGTTTTAATGAAGCCCTGTATATAAAGGGAGTACTGACCCTATGGCACAGGTCTCACCTCTTGGCACACTAACCCCTCCTCTTTACTTCCGGTTTGGTCAACCAGATGGTCAATCAGAACTGCAATTTGATTGGTCATCTCCTAAATTCAGCAAAAGCAAGTGGTTTAGAAGAGGCCCCGCCTTTTCCTCTGCCTGGAGTCAGGCTTTGGTAGGAGCGTGCTGCGAGCAGATGGAGCGCCTGGAAATCATTACGCTCCCGACTCTTCGCACCATAGATCAAAACATTTTTAAACGATCCGGCACTTGAAGCCTGATGCCAATCAGTGGGAATTAAGAGACTCGCTTAAGCAAATGGGCCTGAAAATAAACGATGGGTAATGAGATGGCTCCGGCTGCAGACGGCAAGCGAGGGCTCAGCAGGTGGAACGTTATGTAGAGGCGCCGCCACCGCCGCGAAACGCAATCTTTGCTAAGAGCCCTAAATATTTACACAATCAATGCGCATACATGAGCCGTTCAGATTAGCCACATAAACAGCAATCTGTATATGGGCCACATTACTCAAGACCGGTCACTAAGGGTCACATCTTCAAGGATCACCGTGACCGAGCAAACTGAACCTAAAGTGTCTCTGACAAGACCATAGATTACCAACACTATCTAGAAATGGAGTGACATCAACGAGAACGCTACACATTCACTAGTGACGGGCGACACAGAGTGCCATCTATTCACTAGAGATGGGTATCATCGAGAATGCTGCCCATATGTTCACTAGAGACTGGTATCGAGAATGCTGCCCATATGTTTACTAGAGACAGGTGACATCACCAAGAATGCTGCCCATACATTCACTAAAGATGGGCGACACTGAAAATGCCATTTATTCACTACAGACGGGTATCATCATCAGAATGCCGCTATACATTCACTAGAGACTGGTGTCATCATCGAGAATGCTGCACATATGTTCAGTAGAGACAGGTGACATCACTGAGAATGCTGCCCATACATTCACTCGAGACGGGCGACATTGAGAATGCCATCTATTCACTAAAGATGGGTATCATCATCGCAAATGCTGCCCATATGTTCACTGGAGACTGTGACATAACCGAGAATGCTGCCCATACATTCACTAAGGATGGGCAACACTGAGAATGCCATCTATTCACTACAGACGGGTATCATCATCAGAATGCCGCTATACATTCACTAGAGACTGGTGTCATCATCGAGAATGCTGCACATATGTTCAGTAGAGACAGGTGACATCACTGAGAATGCTGCCCATACATTCACTAGAGACGACGACATTGAGAATGCCATCTATTCACTAGAGATGGGTATCATCGCAAATGCTGCCCATAGGTTCACTGGAGACGGTGACATAACCGAGAATGCTGCCCATACATTCACTAGGGATGGGCAACATTGAGAATGCCATCTATTCACTAGAGACGGGTAGCATCATCGAGAATGCTGCCCATACATATACATTCACTAAAGACGGGCAACATTGAGAATGCCATCTCTTCACTAGAGACGGGTGACATCACTGAGAATGCTGCCCATACATTCAATAGAGATAGGCGACATTGAGAATGCCCTCTATTCACTAGAGACGGGTGACATCACTGAGAATGCTGCCCATACATTCAATAAAGACAGGCAACACCGAGTGCAATCTATTCACTAGAGACTGGTGACATCAATAAGAATGCTGCTCATACATTCACTAGAGACAGGCGACATCACAGAAGATGCTGCCTATATATTCACAAAAAACAAGCAACATTGAGAATACCATCTTTTCACTTGAGACGGGTGACATCACCGAGAAGACGGCATCACTAGAGACTGACATCACAGAAGATGCTGCCTGTACATTCACAAGAGAGGGGTGACATCACTAGGAATGCGGACCAGCATGCTACATGGACGATCTGTTCCCCGGGAGGATAAAGGTCTGCTGTGACCTCAAAGTGCCCCTCCCATTGCCCCCAGCCTGCACCTCTTCCATGTCGCATAACCACTCCAAAGAGAGATACTGTAGATCATGATCAGAGATATTAGTAGGTGCCGTCTGCTGCACTGTGTGCCGGAGACTTCAGCACAAGCCTGCCGGGTGTTGTTCCCCCACTCAATGCCCCTTGTGCATTTCCTCCCCTAGCACATGCGTGAGTTGCTGTCCAATCATCACTCGCACTCAATTCATCATTCCCTTAGCCATCCTGACATCAGATCAGATAGGATTTCTGAATACAGCATGTGCACTGCGGTCATACTCCCGCGTCAGCCATTCACAAATGCTTGTGCCATGGGATCACCGGCTATGAGAATATAACCAGCGATCCCAGGGGTTTCACACAGCGAGTCACCCCAAATCGGGATGCCCTGGAGGGGTAGTCTTTTACACTCCAAGGAGGCCATTGTTCCTATTTAAAGTCACGATGAAGGCAAAAAAAAAAAAAAAAAAAAAAAAGGGAGGAAGACGAAGACAGCGACGGCGGAGAAGACGAGGAGGACGAAGACAGCGACGGCGGAGAAGACGAGGAGGACGAAGACAGCGACGGCGGAGAAGACGAGGAGGACGAAGACAGCGACGGCGGAGAAGACGAGGAGGACGAAGACAGCGACGGCGGAGAAGACGAGGAGGACGAAGACAGCGACGGCGGAGAAGACGAGGAGGACGAAGACAGCGAAGAAGACGAGGAGGACGAAGACAGCGAAGAAGACGAGGAGGACGAAGACAGCGACGGTGGAGAAGACGAGGAGGACGAAGACAGCGACGGCGGAGAAGACGAGGAGGACGAAGACAGCCGACGGCGGAGAAGACGAGGAGGACGAAGACAGCGACGGCGGAGAAGACGAGGAGGACGAAGACAGCGACGGCGGAGAAGACGAGGAGGACGAAGACAGCGACGGCGGAGAAGACGAGGAGGACGAAGACAGCGACGGCGGAGAAGACGAGGAGGACGAAGACAGCGACGGCGGAGAAGACGAGGAGGACGAAGACAGCGACGGCGGAGAAGACGAGGAGGACGAAGACAGCGACGGCGGAGAAGACGAGGAGGACGAAGACAGCGACGGCGGAGAAGACGAGGAGGACGAAGACAGCGACGGCGGAGAAGACGAGGAAGAAGACGAAGATAGCTGCGGCGGAGAAGACGAGGAAGAAGACGAAGACAGCGACGGCGGAGAAGACGAAGAAGACGAGGACGAAGACGATAAGGTAAGCACTATGGGAGTTCTGGGGGGTTATGAGCAAAGGGGATCTAGAATACTGGATAACCCCCAAGCTTTCTTATAGCAGTGGAACCAACACCCGCTTTAAGGGTGGGACATCCCAAAGTGATTATAGATATATATCCCCCTTTGGGAAATCAGATTTCCACTTTTACCTTGCTCCCTTCATGCGGAACAAAACCAGAGATTTTAACTATCCGGTTTTGTTCCATGCCCCAGGGTAATCCTGAATAGGGATGCCCCGACCTTCCCGGCCCAACAGAGCATGCGTGGGCTCTCATGCAATCAGTCATTTGCCGTACATATGTAATGCTCAGCTCAGCGTTTACATGCAGGGCTTCGGCAATCAGGAGCACAGCGCGCACGCTCCTGCCCCACAGCCAGAAGATGCGGTCGCCAGATCGTAAGTGAAGCACCCTGAGGGGGAATTCCCACATTGGGGCATCTTGATCTCTGGGAAGGCCAGCAGACTTTTAGATTGCAGAGCAGACCATAGAGGGTTTTGTTCCGCTTTCAAAATGAATGAGAACTGGCCAGTCGAACCTAAAGGAAGCAGCTTCGGGGGAGAGAGGGGCGAGTATTGTCTTAAATTAGTTCAGAAGTTCCCTTTAAAGAAATAATTCCCTACATCTACTCTATGACACAGAGTTCCCTGGACCCGGAAACAGCCAATGCACTGCAGCGGTGAATGATGCAATGGTGGGGGGTGCAGTCGCTGCTATGTCCCCCATCAGACTGAACACAAATAAGTGGACTAGTGTTTGGGGGGGGTTATAGGGACACTAAACTAACCAATGTGAAAAGCCTTGTACCCTGTGGCCTCCACTGGCATCACTGTAGGTCACACTGCACGGCCCCTTGATACAGGCCTCCATGACCCTGACAGGCTGTAGGAGCCTTTCATTAGCACCAGTGAACAGGGTCCTGCCAGCCCCCTGGAATGCCTCTGTTTGGTAGACCCCCAGTCCATTACCAGGGTTATATGGGGCCAGAAGCCAGCCCACCAACATGTACTATAACCCATAAGCACAGACAAGTGAGTTCAGGATCAATATAACAGAGCAGCCCAAGATTAAGTTATATATTCAATCGCTTTACGTGCACACTAGACAAACTACATACATGCAATGGAGAGATACATGTACAGGTCCGAAGGGCAAATACAAGTGGATAAGTTACAATCAGAATTGAACGGTTAAAGCGTTACTGCAAGCTGCTGGTCCTTAGAGGTGTAATACAAACAGCAACAGGGGGCTTGTAGAGCTTACTGCATCCTGGTCCCTCCTGACACACAGTACAATGTGACATCCAACGTACGTTTCGTTGCCGCAGCAACTTCTGCCTGGATGCTCGGTATAAGGGCAAGCTGGTATTTATACCGGAAAAGCTTGTGACGCGGAGTCTAGCACTATAGGTGGTGGCTCAGTTGCACGGTGGAGGAGCATGCGCGGTGGGATGTACCTAACAAAGTTCTGATTCACTACTACTAGCAAACTCTGTGTTTTTCAACTGTTTATGGACTTTTCTTGAGACGAAGGACTCTTTACACGTTGCGCTGAGTTATTATGATGTACCGCAGTATTCTCTTTTTATTTAGTATTTTTTTTTTATACACAGGTGGGACACTGCCCCAGGAAGGGGCCTCAGTCTCATCCCCCTGGCGATAGGAGATCCCAGCTAAAACTCCTAAAAACGATGTCCTAACTTTTCAGTGGAGGACCATAGACCCAGTCTGGTGCCACACTCGCTATGGAACCAATCACTGCAGTTCAATATTGCGCCTAAACAGAGTTCTCCAAAACTCTGTCCTTGAGCACCCGGGGATTACAGGAGACCCACCTACGCATGCGTTACGACTTATATGCTTTGAAAGTCAACACAGGGGTTTCTTGCCAGACAGAGTAAGCGTGCTTGGCTGCCAGTTTGAAGCGTGAATCCTAAACGGGGGCTTCCTGGAGCAGAGCTCCCCCCTGTGTTAGATGAGGTCTTTTGTCTGGACATGAGCCGGCCAGAAACGGGATATTTTCGTTATATCTCTCACAAACCTACTCCCTTACTTATCCCTTCCTAAGACCACTCTAGCAATGGTGGACAAGAAATAGCTGCACAGATAAGCGCCAGCCTGTGCAGGGCTCACCGATGGTTGGAGGGCTGAAGTTTAGCTTAGTGGCGTCTCCCTGTGGCCGGTCATTCAGGAAGGAAAAAATGGGGACTTGCACTAGACCCTATTTAATCTGTAGAGGTGCCGCTCCCAAAGCAGCAAAAGAGCTCAAACCAGGAACAAAAAAAAAAAAAAAGGCATGTATAAATCGATCAAAACATTTTTATTAATTACATATTTATAATCACTATATACAATACACTCAACGTATTAAAATCCCTTTAGAAAAAAAACAAAAAAAAAAACACATAAATCGAACAATAACACACAGGACAAACCAACATGAAGGTGTAGGCGATGGGGAAAGTCTCACCACACTTAATTGATATCAAATGCCTAAATATATGTGATAAAATCCTTCAATAAAGTGTTCCAACAGTGCAACTGAGCATGTGCAAATCCTGCCTATGATCCGGATCACTATAAAATCTATATATTTATAAAGTGCACGTGCTCCTAATCAAACAATCAATTAAGAATTAATATTCCCAACCATATCAACTCCGAAACATATCAATCTACCCTATTCACCAATTAAAGAATAATAGGAAAATATAATCACCTGTATATATTATTAGGCATCCCAAAGGGGAACCACTGATGTATATCACAATACTAATCAAAAAATAAAATCACAAATCTATCACAAAAAAACATCACCAGAAATAAAGCCAAGGTATCATGAAAACAACATGTGCAAAGTCTCCCCACCGCATACCGCACCAGGAGCTACGCGTTCCGTGGGCACATCACCCACTTCATCAGGCTGCGGCCGGTCATACAGGGCTCTATGCCCGATTTAGGCTTCCTAGGAATCTTTTAACAGGAGGGGCATCCCAAAACGGGACGTGCCCAGGGGCCAAAAGAGATGTACAGTCATTTTAAGTCTGGGTTAACTCGTCTGGGCTTACAGAACAAGACAGCTGGGATATCCGTTTGTGTACATCTCGTCCTGTATACAGATAAAAAGACTTAAAGGGGACCAACACCCAGGGGGGATCGGCCCGGGAACCTATAAGATTCCCGGGCTGATCAGATCCGCGGGCCGCGGCCGTGTCTCGCTCTTCCCTCTATGCGGGCACGCTCCCTGTTAGAAGGAAGCGCGAGACGCGGCCTCCAGCGCTCAGAGCCGCTGTAGTTGGACGCCACTTGTACGTGCATACCACAGTGGCTCTGAGCTCTCTGATTGGACGAGCGCCCGCGTAGGAGCGTGGTGAGGTTTCACACAGCGGAGTGGACCAAAACCCAGGATAGTCAAAATCCTGGGTGTTGGTCCACTTTAAAGCGGTCCTTCACTATGAATAAGAGCCTATCTTATATGTTTCCCACACCCTGTACATACAGATTGTCCACATTCAAAATCATCCTACCTGCATCTACTGCATGTTATGAGCCTTTAAACATCCAAGATGGCGGCTCATGGAACGCCAGGCAGCCTGCAAAGAGGAAGTGCCTTCTGACTGCTCTGCATTCTGGGACTGCTGACCTTTTCCTGACCCCAGCTCTGCTCTGTCTGAGCAAAGCACAGCTATAACCCGCCCCCTGTACTTTATCCCACTCTACTCACCTTTGTGTGATGCTTCTGAGTCAAGATGGCGGTGCCCGTATCCTAAAGTCCTGAACAGAGTTGCAGCCCAGTGGGGGAAAGAATAATAAGTGACAAAAAAGTTAAAAATATATTAACTTTAGATGCTGGGGAATCGTTTTTTTTAAGGGTTTGGGCTTGTCAATAAATCATGGTGAAGGTCCGGTTTAAAAAAAGTAATAAATGGTGGCATGCTTGAAATGTTTTTGAAAAAACGAGGCTCATTTTGGAGCGGATGAGTCATCAATAAACGTCACAGTGTGAGGACACCACAAAAAATAAAAAAAAAGTGTTCACGCCAACATAAAGGGGAAAGAACAGAGCAGTCAGCTGGCGCCGCAGTAGCCCACGCTGGCCACCGGGGACAGCCAAGAGCGAGCCCAGCAATGTGTTGGAGGATTTAAATGTCCTCACAGCCATGCTGTCAGTCAGCAACTCCCCCCCCCCCTTTTCACAATCACAACTTCCTCCCCCCCCTCCCTCCATCCTCCACCTCCGGCCTGCTGCCTGAAAACAAAGCTGAGAGCGGAGCACAACCGACACAACAAAACCCACACAACTGCCATAGCCGCCACCATGATCCGCAGCAAGGAGGAGGCTGCGCAGCGCGTCCAGCCGCGTGGGCAAGGGGGGCAAGGCAGGACGTCTGGAAGCGCCGCTCCTAAGCCGCTTTTTGTTTCCTTTGTTCAGGCATCACACACACCGGCCTACTTTTCGACAACGATTCAACTTATTTCCGAAAGCGGCAAAAAAAAAAAAGCGCGCCGGGCAAAAAAGTTTCCGCCACCGCGATGCCGACGCGGGATCGTCCTGGAGAATCAGGTCGGCTCACTTCAAGATGAGCGATTATGTAACAAGGGGCCCGGCACAGACAAAAGGCAAACCAGGAAGTGCTGGCTTCGGGAGGCAGCTTGTTATGATCTATTGTCCTCCGGGAAGGTGCCGGAACCAGCGTGACAACGGCGGCGGACCAGGCATCGCGGCGCCAACATCGCTTCACTGATCAACTTACATGTCTTACATGAAAATTAAAAAAAAAATAAATTAAAAAAATGAAAATCCAAAAAAAAAAAAAAAAAAAAATGTTTCCTTTCTTCCAATTCATTTTCAGGTCAAAGCAACAACAACAAAAAAAAAATTGTAAAAATCAAACCGATGCCTTTTTGGTACATTTTTCATTTATTCTGATTTCACTAAAATAAAATGATTAAATAAATAATAAGGCCGGAGGAGGCCCATCAAAGAACAAGCAAGCAAAACAAATGAATGTTCAATGAAAGGGATGATCGTTTGATTAGATTCTAATCAATAGACATTGATTTAATCCAATTAAAAAATGTAAATCGATTCCAGGTCACAATTTCACCCCCCCCCCAAAAAAAAAGTAATCAAATTAAAAGAAACAAACACAAGCACACAAAACCAAAAGAGGAGTATAGGCCAGGCATAAAAGAAATCACTAATGGATTTTTCCCTGTTTAATTGATTCCTTCGATGATTCAATCATTTTTAGGTTGTAACGATCAACCAATCAGAAGGGATCAAAAACACTGTTCGGCTGCAAGTGTTTCCCACCCCCGTTGATTGCTACTGATTGATCAGATTGCGCGGGAGGAACCACTAAATAATTATAGTTACCCAATAGGAAATAAGTGGGTGTATAAGAGAATAATCAATCTTCCGATTTTTTGTGGTTGTAACGATCAATCAGAAGTGATACAAATTAAGGGAATAATTAATTTTTGATTAATCAATAGATTGATGTCTTTTCTGGATGTTAACAATCCGATAATGGGAAGTGATAAAAAATTGAGAATAATCGATTTTTATCGATCATTAGATTCCTCCGCTCATTTGATCTTTTGTGGTTATGATCAAACAATCAGATGTGATAAAAAAAAAGGGATAATCCATGTTTGATTAATCCTGATAATCCATAAAAGTTATCAACCCAGAGCCAAATGAAGGGGGGAGAAAAAAAAAAGGGGGGATGCGCTTTAACCACGTAAAGCGATCAAAATAAAAAATCAAGGTGTGATGGAGTAACTCATTGGCATTCAATTGCTCCAACAGATCAAAATGAAGAATCCATGTGAGCTTCAGTGTAAATTGATTGTTAACTAATCCACTAAGGACCAAACGATACGCAGGGGAGAGAACGATCTGATCAAACCAAAGAGATCAAAAAAGAGATCAAATCTCCACATTAAAGTGATCACACACACTGCAATTCAATCACGCACATGTATTGGATTGTTATTACAGTTATACAGATATGACCCGCATGATTGTTTTTGCGATCTGATTGACGGCAAACAGATCCGAGATCAATGACATTTCACCAATCATTTTTGACCAGGTAATAAACATCAAGTAGAAAGATCCGGCGGCCACACATTGGGATTTTTACTCATTCATTCAGCAAATAGGACCTAGCATGGGAATTTATGATTGCTCAAGCCTAATCGATCGTCAAAAAAACAAACTGCACTAAGCGATCGGTTGTGCGGTACATTAAATGCTTGCGGGAAGTTAGGGGCCACATCCAGTTATGCACATTTCATCCAATCAATCTGATCAGATCAAGATCTTGTAAAGGGGCGACGTCTATGGAGAAAAGTTTCAGACGGACACGAGAGTTCCAACTCAGGACAATCGCACCAGTAGTGCCTTATGACTGGATCACATCTTACCTATCAAATACTATCAGCCAATCACCACATATATGGCAGACAAGATCGGATAATGGAATTTGACAATCACTGATATACACATGAAATGCTCGTTCTCATTGATTTAGATCAGTTTCGATTGGGTCCAACGGAGAAGGATTACTGGGGAAGGAGATCCAGACACTGACATAAAGTAGAGTCTGGATCCGATCTGATCAAATTAAATCTGATAAACGTTTTAGGGAATGATGAAAGCGATCAGCAGTGACAGATGTAGGTCTGTTGTCTATGAGACATTGGATCAGTCACGAGTTCTCAGAGATCTCCTGCACTTGTCTCCTCTGCAGACACCATGCTTGAGCTCTCACCCATATAGCAATAGACCCCCATAGCACCATCATACGCTGTGGCGTTGCACAAAGCTTTCATACTGCTACTAACACATACGCTGGCAATACAATGTTTACAAATCGGTAAGCGGAGACGATTGAGGTGAAGTAACCGCCGGCACCTAGAACCTGATCCCCTACCCGACACCTGTCTCCGGAGGCAGATGAAAGCAGACGGGGAGTGCGGCGCCCCGCAGTGGAGAACTGGTGTCACATCTGGTCATGGGTGAGGTGGGGACACATGAAGCATGGCGGCACACATAGGGGTACCTGTCATGATGGCAGTGTGGGGGGGGGTGTAGGAGCTACCTGGCGGGGTAGTTTAGGCAGGTAGGAAGGTCATCATATATCCATGGTGGCTCGGGTGGCATAGTGTAATATATGTGATATATATATATATGCAGGGATCTGAGCCAGGGCAGGAAGTCATGGCAGGTAAGTGTTTTGGATAGGGGTTGCCAGTCATGGCCAGGGCAGGTAAGTCGTTTAGGAGTTGCTAGTGTAGGGGGCAACTGTGCCCAAACAAGAAGGGACAGGGGCAGCTGTGCCCAGACAAGGGTGGCAGTTATGCTCAAGTAAGTAGTCCTAGGGGTAAATTGTACACAGGTACATAGCTAGGAGGGGGGCAGTTGTGCCTGGGCAGGTACTTTCTAGAAAGTTGTAAGCTCTGAAGGAGGGTCAGTCATGCCAGTGCAGCTAGTTTTAAAGGGGGCAGTTCTACCAGGGCAGTTAGTTTCCAAGGGGCAGTTCTACCAGGGCAGTTAGTTTCCAAGGGGCAGTTCTACCAGGGCAGTTAGTTTCCAAGGGGCGGGAATGCAAGGGGAGGTAGTTGGGGGGCAGTCAGCTTTCAGTGGAGGAAGTTGTGCTGGGTAGGGGGCAGTCATGCTGGTGTAGGGGGCAGTTATGCCCAGGTAGTAAGTAGTCTTTGGGGGCAGTTGACAGACAGGTAGATCCTTGGGGGGGGGGGGCAGGAGTTAGTAGACAGGTTAGTAGGGCACAGGCAGGTGGGTATTTCAAAGGGGGTTGTTGCACCCTGGGTGTTAAGTAGTTTTTGGGGGCAGTTGACAGGCAGACCCTGGGGGGCAGTTTAGTTGTACTCAGGCAGGTGGGTAGTTACAGAGGGGCAGTTGTGCCAAGGCAGGTAACTTTTGTGGGCCATTGTGGCCAGGCGGGTAAGTAGTTTCTGGGGAAAGTTGAACACAAACAGACAGATAAGTAATTCCAGGGGTAAGTTGTGGCCAGACAGGTGGGTAGTTTCTGAGAGAGGCCAGTATGCCCAGGAAGGTAGGTAGTCACGGAGAGCAGCTGTGCCTATGTAGGTAGGTAATTCCACTGCGCAGATTGGCCCAGGTAAGCAAGTAAATCCAAAGGGCAGCTGTGCCTAGGTAGGTAGGTAATTCCAGGGGGCAGTTGTGCCTAGGTAGGTAGGTAATTCCAGGGGGCAGTTGTGCCAGGGCAGGTAGGTAACGCCAGGGGGCAGTTGTGCCAGGGCAGGTAGGTAACGCCAGGGGGCAGTTGTGCCAGGGCAGGTAGGTAACGCCAGGGGGCAGTTGTGCCAGGGCAGGTAGGCAACGCCAGGGGGCAGTTGTGCCAGGGCAGGTAGGCAACGCCAGGGGGCAGTTGTGCCAGGGCAGGTAGGCAACGCCAGGGGGCAGTTGTGCCAGGGCAGGTAGGCAACGCCAGGGGGCAGTTGTGCCAGGGCAGGTAGGCAACGCCAGGGGGCAGTTGTGCCAGGGCAGGTAGGCAACGCCAGGGGGCAGTTGTGCCAGGGCAGGTAGGCAACGCCAGGGGGCAGTTGTGCCAGGGCAGGTAGGCAACGCCAGGGGGCAGTTGTGCCAGGGCAGGTAGGCAACGCCAGGGGGCAGTTGTGCCAGGGCAGGTAGGCAACGCCAGGGGGCAGTTGTGCCAGGGCAGGTAGGCAACGCCAGGGCAGGTAGGCAACGCCAGGGGGCAGTTGTGCCAGGGCAGGTAGGTAACGCCAGGGGGCAGTTGTGCCAGGGCAGGAAGGTAACGCCAGGGGGCAGTTGTGCCAGGGCAGGTAGGCAACGCCAGGGGGCAGTTGTGCCAGGGCAGGTAGGCAACGCCAGGGGGGCAGTTGTGCCAGGGCAGGTAGGCAACGCCAGGGGGGCAGTTGTGCCAGGGCAAGTAGGTAACGCCAGGGGGGCAGTTGTGCCAGGGCAGGTAGGTAATGCCAGGGGGCAGTTGTGCCTAGGAAGGTAATTCCAGGGGGCAGTTGAGCCTAGGTAGGCAATTCCAGGGGGCAGTTGAGCCCAAGAAGGTAAGTAGTTACAGAATGACTTATACACCAACAACTCTTAAAGGGACCGCACACCAGCCCGTCTTGGGGATAAATGACCACATGGGGCACTTTCCACCTCACAGGTCACAGTTGCCCCGGTACTTTGGGGTGTCTCGGGTCTGGCAGGGTGACCCTGGTATGGGCAGCTTCCGGTGGTCACCCGGAGCCTGACCTCCCTCCATCCCCCAGCGGCTCGGTATTGTTATGACACCCCCCCCCCCCCCTTACCAATGCCCCCGAGATCCTCGGATTTGCCCCAGTTACCCCACGCACCCCCTCACCTGCTGTGGAACCAGTCCTTGCAGATGTCGCACTCGATCATGAAGCGGCTGACATCGTACGGCTGCCGGCACACACAGTAGACGGGCGCCGCTCCGGCCATCTTTAAAAGCCACTCTCAAGCCCAGACATCACACACAGCACGGAGCGGGGGAG
Organism: Gastrophryne carolinensis; assembly: GCA_027917425.1. Taxonomy (NCBI): domain Eukaryota; kingdom Metazoa; phylum Chordata; class Amphibia; order Anura; family Microhylidae; genus Gastrophryne; species Gastrophryne carolinensis. Next base: position 35,917,447 of record CM051238.1, read on the forward strand.
GGCGGCACTGCGCATGCGCCGGCTCTCCCCCTCCCCCGCCCTCTCGCCAGTACACACACACACGCTCACACAACACTCTGCCCTAGCTCCAGCCTTCTGATTGGACGCACCCTCTCTCGGTAGGCGTGGTCTGCTCGCCAGACTCAAAGCAACAAGCGAGGGGCAATGGCCCCGGAGTCTCCGGAAAAGGCCGAAGCGTTACGGAAACGCACGAAGCTGCTGACATCTTCACTTAAAGGGAACGTAACCGTAATTATGAATGAACCCGGTTATCTTATCAGATCTGCGTTCAGGCAACGCGCCGAGCGTAAAGCATTCCTGTGGTCAAAGCCTTAACGATAACTACTTTATGAGAGGCGTGAAATCCTGCTTAGCACTAGACAATGCTGCCTACATACTTACATACAGGGGAAAGGCAGTAAAGTCTGTGAGCTTCTATTTTTATGGCTTGTTTAGGTTTAGAGCACAGGGTCAGTTTAGGAACTAAATTTTATTTAGGGTCAGTTTTAGGCGTTAGCGAACCATTTAGCAGTTGGGTAAGCTTTAGGGGTTAGGTTATGTGTTTGGGTCAGGTTTAGGGGTTAGGTCAGGGCCTGCGTCAGCACTGGGCATAGCAGGGCAGGTTCTGGGGCCCCTACAACTTTGCAGGGGCCACCTCATATGGTGGTCACGTGACACACCTCTTGCCAATGGTGAGCAGGTCATTACCTCTCCTGAGGAAGCCCCTATGCAGGATGCAGGGGCGTGCAATAAGCAGGCCTGGCCATCAGTCAGGGGTAGACTAACCTCCTGAAGATTGTTTGTTTGTTTCTTTCTTTGTGTCATTCCTTTTTTTCACTTTCTTTATATTTTTAATTTGCCATATTTTCCTTCCTTTCTTTCTTTCTTTCTTTCTTTCTTCATTCCTTCTTTTCTCAGTTGGCGGCTGTCATTGGACGAGAGCCCACGAGTGCGGCGTTGGACCGGGGAAAGGTGAGTGTGTACGGGCGCACTCGGGGAGGGGGGGGGGTCACACAGCAGGGCATCCTGATTCAGTGGGTTTTATTCCACTTTAAGGTAAATCTATGAAAGCAATTGTTCCCTTTATGGGGGAACTGCAACAAAGAGACTCTGTCGCCCAAAGGCCCACATAATCCTTAAGCTGGCCCTAGGTTAGGTTATGTGTTAGGGTCAGATATGGGGTTAGGTTAGGTGTTGGGGTAGGTTTAGGAGGTTATGTGTTAGGATCAGGTTTATGGGTCAGGTATGGGGTTAGGTGTTGGGGTAGGTTTAGGAATTAGGTTATGTGTTATGGTCAGGTTTATGGGTCAGGTATGGGGTTAGGTGTTGGGGTAGGTTTAGGAGTTAGGGTATGTGTTCGGGTCAGGTGTGGGGGTTAAGTTAGGTGATGGTGTAGGTTTAGGAGTTAGGTTATGTGTTAGGGTCAGATTTATGTGTCAGGTATGGGGGTTAGGTTGGGTGTTGGGGTAGGTTTAGGAGTTAGGTTATGTGTTAGGGTCAGGTATGGGGGTTAGGTTAGGTTAGGTGTTGGGGTAGGTTTAGGAATTAGGTTATGTGTTATGGTCAGGTTTATGGGTCAGGTATGGGGTTAGGTGTTGGGGTAGGTTTAGGAGTTAGGGTATGTGTTCGGGTCAGGTGTGGGGGTTAAGTTAGGTGATGGTGTAGGTTTAGGAGTTAGGTTATGTGTTAGGGTCAGATTTATGTGTCAGGTATGGGGGTTAGGTTGGGTGTTGGGGTAGGTTTAGGAGTTAGGTTATGTGTTAGGGTCAGGTTTATGGGTCAGGTAAGGGGTTAGGTTATGTGTTAGGGTCAGGTAAGGGGTTAGGTTATGTGTTAGGGTCAGGTTTATGTGTCAGGTATGGGGGTTAGGTTGGGTGTTGGGGTAGGTTTAGGAGTTAGGTTATGTGTTAGGGTCAGGTTTATGGGTCAGGTAAGGGGTTAGGTTATGTGTTAGGGTCAGGTAAGGGGTTAGGTTATGTGTTAGGGTCAGGTTTATGTGTCAGGTATGGGGGTTAGGTTGGGTGTTGGGGTAGGTTTAGGAGTTAGGTTATGTGTTAGGGTCAGGTTTATGGGTCAGGTAAGGGGTTAGGTTATGTGTTAGGGTCAGGTTTATGGGTCAGGTAAGGGGTTAGGTTATGTGTTAGGGTCAGGTTTATGGGTCAGGTATGGGGGTTAGGTTGGGTGTTGGAGTAGGTTTAGGAGTTAGGTTATGTGTTAGGGTCAGATATGGGGGTTAGGTTGGGTGTTGGGGTAGATTTAGGAGTTAGGTTATGTGTTAGGGTCAGGTATGGGGGTTAGGTTAGGTGTTGGGGTAGGTTTAGGAGTTAGGTTATGTGTTAGGGTCAGGTTTATGGGTCAGGTAAGGGGTTAGGTTATGTGTTAGGGTCAGGTTTATGGGTCAGGTATGGGGGTTAGGTTAGGTGTTGGGAAGGTTTAGGAGTTAGGTAATGTGTTAGGGTCAGGTTTATGGGGGTTAGGTTGGGTGTTGGGGTAGATTTAGGAGTTAGGTTATGTGTTAGGGTCAGGTATGGGGGTTAGGTTAGGTGTTGGGGTAGGTTTAGGAGTTAGGTTATGTGTTAGGGTCAGGTTTATGGGTCAGGTATGGGGGTTAGGTTAGGTGTTGGGGTAGGTTTAGGAGTTAGGTTATGTGTTAGGGTCAGGTTTATGGGTCAGGTAAGGGGTTAGGTTATGTGTTAGGGTCAGGTTTATGGGTCAGGTATGGGGGTTAGGTTAGGTGTTGGGAAGGTTTAGGAGTTAGGTTATGTGTTAGGGTCAGGTATGGGGGTTAGGTTGGGTGTTGGGGTAGATTTAGGAGTTAGGTTATGTGTTAGGGTCAGGTATGGGGGTTAGGTTAGGTGTTGGGGTAGGTTTAGGAGTTAGGTTATGTGTTAGGGTCAGGTTTATGGGTCAGGTAAGGGGTTAGGTTATGTGTTAGGGTCAGGTTTATGGGTCAGGTATGGGGGTTAGGTTGGGTGTTGGAGTAGGTTTAGGAGTTAGGTTATGTGTTAGGGTCAGGTATGGGGGTTAGGTTGGGTGTTGGGGTAGATTTAGGAGTTAGGTTATGTGTTAGGGTCAGGTATGGGGGTTAGGTTAGGTGTTGGGGTAGGTTTAGGAGTTAGGTTATGTGTTAGGGTCAGGTTTATGGGTCAGGTAAGGGGTTAGGTTATGTGTTAGGGTCAGGTTTATGGGTCAGGTATGGGGGTTAGGTTAGGTGTTGGGAAGGTTTAGGAGTTAGGTAATGTGTTAGGGTCAGGTTTATGGGTCAGGTATGGGGTTAGGTTAGGTGTTGGGAAGGTTTAGGAGTTAGGTAATGTGTTAGGGTCAGGTATGGGGGTTAGGTTGGGTGTTGGGGTAGGTTTAGGAGTTAGGTTATGTGTTAGGGTCAGGTAAGGGGTTAGGTTATGTGTTGGGGTCAGGTATGGGGTTAGGTTAGGTCTAGGAGTTAGGTTATGTGTTAGGGTCAGGTAAGGGGTTAGGTTATGAGTTGGGGTCAGGTTTATGGGTCAGGTATGGGGTTAGGTTAGGTGTTGGGGTAGATTTAGGAGTTTTGTTAGGGTCAGGTTGATAGGTTGACAAGATAGCCTAACCTCTAAATCTGAACCCATTACATGTGATACTCACCTTTTCCTAGCAGCGTCTATTGGAGCACAGTTACAGCTACACACATGTGTGGAACCCGCAGCTCACCCAATAGGAGACACGTCTAACTGAAGTGCACAGCTACTTCCTGCCCCCCATTATAACTGATTTGATTTTGGTCCTAAAGATCTTGAAGTATAGAAACATCCCAAACTGGGATGCCCCAGGAGCAAGTGTTAAAAGGGACATAAAGGGGTCGATTCAGAACCTGGTGCGAAAACTCACTTAATTTTCAGGAGAGAAACCTGCCATTCACTTTCATTGCCTACCAGGTAAATTCTCACCTGGCTCTGAATCAGCCCCAAGGTAGACAATGAAAGTCAATGTCAGTTTTCTCTCCCAAAAAACGTGTGAGAATTCTCAGCTGGCTCTGAATCAACCCCAAAGTCTTTTTTGACATTTTGACTTTTGGTGTGCTTTAAAGTGGACCAAAACCTACGCAGATTGGCCCGGGAATCTATAAGATTTCCAAACTGATCGATTCCCGGGGCATCCAAAAACGGGATGCTGTGTGAAACCCCACAGGTCGCCCCATTCACTTACCTTGTTTCTCGGTCCCACGGTGCTTCTAAGAGCAGCGGCCGCATCCCTCTAGCGGGGCACATGCCTGAGCCAGGCATTGTGAATGGCCACGCTCCCTGTTAGAGGGAAGCAGAGGATGCGGCCGTCAGGGTGCTCAGAGCCACTGCTCTTGGGACAGGGAAGAGGTGAGCTGGTCTTGGTGTCCTGGGGGGTTTCATTGGGATGCTCCAGGGGAAAGGACCAAAACCCAGGATAGTCAAAATCCTGGATTTTGGTCCACTTTAAAGCGGACACCCCCCAGGATTTTCCCTTTGTGGGTTTTGTTCCACACCCTCAGGGCATCCCGATTTGGGGTACCCCACTGTGCTAAACCCCCCCAGATCGATGTGTGCAAACTCACCTCTTCTGCAGGTTCTCATCCAATCAGAGCTGCCTGCTGAAGTGACATCATTTGTCGAGCAGCTCTGATTAGTGTGAATGGGGAGCGAGGAAGCCGCATCCCCTGCTGCCCTGCGATCACTATCTGAATGGCTGGGGCGGGAGAGCGCACACAGCCTGAGGATGTGGGGATGCGGCTGCTCTCACTCCCTATTTACAACAATCAGAGGCGCCTTGCCAAATTATGTCAGTTCAGCGGGTGCCTCTGATTGGACGAGAGCCCGCGCAGGTGCTGTTGGACCTGGGAAAGCTGAGTGATTACCGATGCCTTGGGGGATTTCACATAGCAGGTTATTGCCCCAGGGGAAGGTCAGCAGCTGTCAGATTGTAAAATGTGTGACCAGCGATATAAAACAATCCAGGATCAACACCTTTTTTTAGTGATACTGTCATCAATATTAAAGTAACATTACCAGTATGACATACCTCCCAAGTGTCCCTGATTTAGAGGGACTGTCCCTCTTTTGGGGCCATGTCCCTCATTGTTCTCATTTGTCCTTCTTTGAGGTTTAAAGTGGAACAACACCCAGGATTTTGACTATCCTGGGTTTTGGTCCACCCCGGCGGGGCACCCCGATCGCTGTGTGAAACCCCCCAGAAACCCCGAAAAACTCACCTCTCATCGCTCCCACGTGACCGCCGCTGCCAATCCCCGCCGACGGACAAGCGGGAGGCAGATGGACAAGAGAGCGGGCCCCGCCGCCGCCTCCCGCGCGTCACTCTTACAGGGCGCGCGCCCACGCCGGCCATTCACAAACGGCCGGCGTGGGTGCGCGTCCTGCTAGAGGGACGCGCGGGAGGCGGCGGCGGGCGCCGCTGGATCGAGGATCAGGTAGGGATTTAGGGGTTTCTGGGGGGTTTCACACAGCGGGGCACCCCCGATTGGGGTGCCCCGCAGTCAGGGGGCTGATCGGTCCGGGAATCTTATAGATTCCCAGGCCGATCACGGGAGGGTGTTGGTCCACTTTAACCTGTAGGTCAGCATGAATAAATTATTCATTTGACTATTTAAAGTGTTTATATTATTTTAACTGTTACAACCTATCTCCTATCCATCCCTTAATGAGGGGGCGTGGCCTAATTTAACAAATGTCCCTCTTTCCCACCCTGAAAAGTTGGGACGTATGCAATGACATCAGAGCCATTACAGGTGCCGAGCCCGGCATTGCCAGCGATTGCATAATGGCACCAATTAGCCCTCATTCCCCGGGCGTGTGCCATCTGAGCCCGAATAAGATCTTATAAACAAAGCAGAGAGGCTTGCAGCATTATATGTGGCTGTGCTCAGGATCTGCAGGATAAAGCTGGACACATACTTAACAATCTAAGATCTGACTGGTTTTATGTTATTTCTACAATTGAATGTAGAATGTGCCCCAATATAATGCCAAGCCTTTGCACCCCCTCCTGCCCTCTTAAACTGGACCTTCACCCTGAATAAGAGCCTATCTTATATGTTTCCCACACCCTGTACATACAGATTGCACATATTAAAAATCATCCTACCATCTACTGCATGTTATGAGCCTTTAAATATCCAAGATGGCGGCTCATGGGGCTTCAGGCAGCCTGCAAACAGGAAGTGTCTTCTGACTGTGTCGCTCTGCATTCTGGGATTGCTGTCCTTTCCCTGACCCCAGCTCTGCTCTGTCTGTGCAAAGCACAGCTATAACCCACCCTCCCGCTCTCCTCTCCTCAGTATGTGATGCTTCTGAGGCAAGATGGTGGCGCCCGTATCCTAGAGTCCTGAACAGAGTTGCAGCCCAGTAGGGGAAAAAATAATAATAAGTGACTAAAAACTTAAAATATATTAATTTTAGATGCTGGGGAATAGTTTTTTAAGGGTTTGGGCTTTTCATTAAATCATACTGAAGGTCCAGTTTAAGCAACTGTAGGCTTGTGTCTAAGGCAGCCACCTGCATGGAGCGCTGTAGAGTGGTGGCGCTCTAATGCCCCTTTAAGGGTACGCTCTCACCACAAGATGAGGAAGACAGTGTGTGAATGTGAAATTGGACCAACCACTATGCACAGTGGCCCTGGAGTATAAAAGATTCCAGGGCTGGCTGTTTCAGTCCCCCTGTGTGAACCCCCCTAACTCCCAGATTGCCCGCTATCACTCACTTTTTCCTGGGTTACCACAACGCAGCCTATTTGAATGACTGGCTGCACCTGCAGCTACGAATCACCGGAACAGAGAGTGATTGCAGGTCTGTCCAGGAGGTTTACACAGTGGGGCATCCTGGGATGCCCCAGGGGAGACTGCAGATGTTATAGGTTCACTTTAAAGTGGACCAAAACCCACTGAGATTGGCCCAGGGATCTATAAGATTCCCAGGCCATTTGATCCCCCCCCCACGGGCATCCAAAATTGGGATGCCCCACTGTGTAAACAACCCCCCAGGTCGCCCATAAACTCTCCCTGCACCTTAGGCGAAGGGGCGGGAGTGGATCCGAGTGCGCTGATTGGACGAGAGGCCGCGTATGTGCCGTAGGACCGGGATAAGGTGAGTTTGTTTGGGTGACCTGGGGGGTTTCACACATTCCAATTGGGGTGCCCCGGAGACAAGGACCAAAACCCAGGATAGTCAAAATCCTGGGTTTTGGTCCACTTTAAAGAAAAACAAAACCTGGGATTTTCACTCTACCGGGTTTTTCTCCTCTTTCAGTGGGCATCACATTTTGGGATCCCCCGTTGTGTGTACTGAAAAGGAAAACCATGAATTCTTACCTTGCTGGTGATCCCACAGCGCATGTGTCGGCTCTAGACACCTGACCAGTTTCTGGCTTGATGGCTGCCATGGTGGCCACAGCGTTAGAGGCGGAGTACACGTGTTCCTGAGCAAACATCACACCCGTTCCAGCTGGTCCTGGGCCAGACATGCCGCACGCCGATCGCTGCCGCTCCCATCTGTATCATAACATTTATTTATTTTTAGGCCTAGCGCGGATCATGTCTCTGGAAACACATTGGACATGTCGATTGATCTGGTTGACAGCTCCCGGGCTGAACAGGAACCAATCACAGTTGTTGGGTTGCAGGGCTTAAATTTTGTGAGTATGTTAATCAACTTTCATCATCTTTTATCGTTTTGCACTATTGGCGTAGAAGGATAAGCGCATAAGTGGACCAAAATCCATTTTTTTCCACACACCTGGGTTTTGGTCTGCTTTAGCGGGGTATTGTGTGTGTAGAGAAACCCATGTGTATGAAACTCCCCTGGTTCACCCAGTATTCTTACCTCTCAGATGATCCCAAGGCGCATGCATGGGCTGTCCTCCAATCAGAATACAGTGATGGGTGACACCAGCCAATAAATGGCGTCTATTCTGAATGATTGGAGTGTCAGGTGCCTCCCGTCGGGTGCTTCCCTTTAGCTGATGCATTCCTGTGCCGGCCATTGCAAAAAGCTTAGCTCGGGTATGCACATCAGCCTAGGGGCATAGCTGGGGGGGGCATGTGCCCCAGGTGAAGCAGGTCAGGGGGGAGCCAGTGGGGGGCCTGTGCACAGGTGGGGGGCACCATATTGAATCTTTGCCCTGGGTACCAGAAAGCTTGGCTGCGCCTCCGCCCACAAATCCCAAATCGGGATACCCCGGAAACAGGGAAACCGACAACCCAGTTTTTAAAGTAATCCTGTAGGCAAAGGTAATTGTGTCGGGCTACAAGTGGCGCTGTCCTAAACTGTTCTCCGTTTTTAAATTGAGGCAGAAATGGCCGAGATATTGGGGTTTACATGTTCAGCCAATGACATTCTCGTTTTCATCCCGTCCCCAAATCAGCTCAGCAGAGTAGGACAGGGTTGTAAAGAGGTGGGGCCCAGCCAGGAAACTGATGAAAACTCTGCTCTGGGGACAGGGGCTCAGTTCAAACTAGGGGCCCAGCCATCATATATAGGTTACAGGGGGCCCAGACTCTAAAAAGCCTATATTGTGTCTGGGTTTCTCAGGTGATGTGTTGGCTGGGCCCCTTATCACTGGATACTGAGACAAATTTGGCTGTCTTTAGGGACAGGGGCTTAGTTCAAACTGGGGGCCCAGCCATTATATTCTCGTTTTCATCCTGTCCCCAAATCAGCTCAGCAGAGTAGGACAGGGTTGTAAAGAGGTGGGGACCAGCCAGGAAACTGATGAAAACTCTGTTCTGGGGACAGGGGCTCAGTTCAAACTGGGGGCCCAGCCATTATATATAGGTTACAAGGGGTCCCAGACTCTAAAAAGCCCATATTGAATCTATGATGTATTGGCTGGGCCCCTTATTACTGGATACTGAGGCAAACCTGGCTGTCTTTGGGGACAGGGGCTTAGTTCAAACTAGGGGCCCAACAATCACATATATGTTACAGGGAGCCCAGACTCTAAAAAGCCCATATTGTAGCTATGATGTATTGGCTGGGCCCCTTATTTCTGGATACTGAGGCAAAACTTGCTGCCTTGGGGACAGGGGCTCTGTTCAAACTAGGGGCCCAACAATCACATATAGGTTACAGGGGGCCCAGTCTCTAAAAAGCCCATATTGTATCTAGGATGTATTGGCTGGGCCCCTTATTTCTGGAAACGGAGGCAAAACTTACTGCCTTGGGCACATGGACTCTGTTCAAACTAGGGGCCCAACAATCACATATATGTTACGGGGGGGCCCAGACTCTAAAAAGCCCATATTGTGTATGGGCTCCCCAGGACCCATAATGTATTGGCTGGGCCCCTTATTACTGGATACTGAGGCAAACCTGGCTGTCTTTGGGGACAGGGGGTCAGTTCAAACTAGGGCCCAGTCATAACATATAGGTTACAGGGGAGCCTAGACATTGTGGTTGTATAGGGCCCAAAAATTCCTGATGGCAACTCTGGGTAGGATTGCAGAGAGATTGTACATCAGATCAGATTGTAAGTTGTGTAGCTGGCGTTTACCTGTTTTGTGTGGTAATTATAAGGTCTGTGGAGGATATTATGTATCACAAGGGCATTGGTAAGATTGTGAGGTGCGCGGTCACTCGCTGCCACCCTTTAGGGCTCCGGAAGCTGACATAAGAGGCCAGCGACTGATCCAATCTCCTCCTGAATGTAGTCTTTGAGGCGTTCTCAGCGTGGCGCCCGGGACGTGCTGCCTGTAAATGCCGCGCGGCGCCCTTTTGAATGGAAATCACTGAGTCACTTTTGGCGCCCACGCCAGACTTTCTGAAATAAAAGTGAGAGGGGGAGAATGAGCGTCGCGGTGATTCAGGATTCCCCCACAAACACGCAGACGTCAGCGATCAGCCCGGCCGCCCCCACAATCCCCCCCCCTCGCCCGCCCCGATGTTCTGTTACACAATGTGTCAGGAGGGAACAGCCTGTGAATTAAGTCATCTCCTGACTGCGCTGTTCTCATGGCTACCGCTTCCTGTGCTGCAACACGCCGCCGCTCCCACAGGATGCGTTATCTGCTGCGCGCCATGACACGGGAGGCGTGCGATAGGAAGACGGATCTTTATAGACATCGATCGCACCGTTAACTAGCAGTTACACCTACAACCACCGCCATGCGCCCAAGCGCTAATCCCCATGGGCAAAAAAAGTGTTAAAGCAGACCGACAATCAAAAATGACTTTATGTCCTTTTTAAAGCTCTCCTCTGGGACATACCAGTTTGGGATGCCTCTACAGTTATAGATCCTTAGGAAGCCAAAAGCAGGCATTAAAGCAGACCAACAGCCTCTGCGTCGAAGGGGGTTGGTCAGGGCCGGCCCTTTGGCAAGAGAGCCTTAGTGGGCCCCAAAGTATTGAGCAGAGCCGGCGTCAGCACCCGGCAAGGTGGGGCAGCTTGACTGGCGGGCTAGAAGGGCACTGGCACAGCTGGTGTCCACATCTCCTCACGGCGCGCCTGGCAATGACCGAGGTGGCGGTGCATCCAGGGGGCATCCAGATCTGGGACGTCCCTTGGTGATGTGACGCAACTCTTCACCACAAAGGGGCCCACTGAGACCATGCTGCCCAAGGGCCCACATAAACCTGGAGCTGGCCCTGATATTGAGTCACATGCTGCCACATAGGGATCACCTTCTGCTGCTGATCACCCTCCAGTCCTTGTCAGCTGTCACCTGGTTCTCGCCACATTCTGAGCTTCCATCAATAGGTCTCCTCCGTTCCATGTCAGCTCCTCCATTGTTGCTGATCATCCCCTGTTGCTGAGACCAGCCATGAGCAGGTCTGTACATAGCACCCAGCTTTCGGTGGTTCGGGTCCACTGTAAAATAATACCATGGCCAGGTGTAAGCCTGAGTGGGCCCCCGAAGATGCCAGGGACCCTGGCAATTGCCCAGGGCTGCCCTGTGCTGGCGCCAGCCCTGGTGTTGGTCGAGGCCAGCGCTAAAATGACAGTCTGGGGGGGCATCCAGAATGCTGGAGCCCCGTACATAACCCCCTTACCTTAACCTCATTCCCCCACCAGGAATCTAGTGCCGCGATTGGGTTCCCTGTGCTCATGTGGGAAGTGACAGCGCTGCGATTGGCTGCCCGGTGCTCACGTGGGAAGTGACAGCGCTGCACATGGGCAGGATATTTAGCGTCTGGAATGTCACTGCCCCCTTGAGCACTCGTTGCTGGAGCAGGGGAGCGAGGTTAAAGTGGACCAAAACCCAGGATTTTGACGATCCTGGGTTTTGGTCCACTCCCCGGTGCACCACTGATCGGGGTGCCCCGCTATGTGAAACTCCCCAGATCTCCCACATCATCTCACCGCGGCACATGCGCGGGCACTCGTCCAATCAGCGTGCTCGGATCTGCTGAGCTATGCGCGCCTAAGCGACGTCTTAGGACAGCGGCTCCAAGTGTGCTGGCGGGCGCATCTCATGCTTCCCTCTAACAGGGAGCGCGCCCTGCTGGGATTAAGGTAAGTGTAGTGGGCGACCTGGGGGGTTTCACACTGCGGGGCATCCAAATTTTGGATGCCCCGCGGGGAGGGAATGGATTGGCCCGGGAATCTTATAGATTCCCGGGGCCGATCCAGCTGGGTTTTGGTCCACTTTAAGGTAAGGTTTACGGGCATCCTGGGGGGTTATGTGTTGGGGGGCTCCAGCATTCTGGATGCCCTCCCCAAACTGTCATATTATTGGCGGCACCGGCGGCCACCAACACCTTTCCCGTGTGCCTCTATCTAGATGGGGATGGTGAGCGGGAATGTGACCAACAGCTCTTGCTCTATGCAGACTTCCTTGACACACATTGCTCAGAGCGGCAATGGAAATCGAATCCCGAAATATACACGCAGCGGGGCATCCCTGCATCCATGCCCCTACAGTTAAAACTCCTTAGGAAAGCTCCATTCACATTGGGGTGTTTTGCGTCGATCCCGGGGCAATACCTCACCTGCAGCATTCTGCAATTCCATTCTATTGATTGGAACCTCAACCACTAATGGCTGCGCAATTACCGCAATGCGATAACATTAAAGTGGACCAGTTACCAGGATTTTCACTATCCTTATCCCTGGGGCATCCCAATTTGGGATGCTCCGCTATGTGAGACCCCCCCAGATCACCCACTCAACTCACTTCTCTGCTGTTCCCACAACGCCTGTGTGAGGGCTTATCCAATTTCGTCCAATCAGTGCATGACATAAAGCCATTGTTTTAGACTGAGCGTAGAGAGAGGGGACAGCTTCATCCTCGCAGAGTGCACACTCACACTCCTAATCTTATTGGCTGGGCGATGGAGCACGCACAGCTGAAGGGATGCTGGAGATGTGCCCGGCATCCCAAATGGGCATACCCCAGGGGCACCTAGTTGGCTGGCACTGGAGTCCAGACGAGTAGCTAGGCTTTCTGACACCCGGGGCAGATTCGAAATGACGCCCCCCCACCTGTGCTCAGGCCTCCCTTTGGCACCCCACTGACCTTCTGTACTCAGGGCAAGTGCCCCCCCTGCTCCACCCTAGCTACGCCACTGCAGGAGTCTTTTAGACAGTGAGGCTGATCGGTCCACTTTACAGTGGAATAATATCCCGGATTTCCGCTCCGTTAAGCTTCTGCTAGCCACTCTGATGTCAGAATGTTGAATGAAGAGGGTGCTCATCTCTGAAGGGGGTTCAGGTGCCGGCCATTCACAGATGCCTGGCATGGGCACACTCCTCGGATGGAGGTATGCTGGGTATGCATGTGCCTGCTATGTAATATGGACAGGGTGTCACACAGTGGGGCATTGCAAATTATCCTCTGCCTCTGTGCCAGGACACCTGCTTTTGTGTTTTGCCAGAGGTGGTGGCTTGATGTTTAGCCAGGATTGTTTTAATCAGCTCCCTGTGCTTATTTACAGGGGACATAAGGGGTAATGTCACTAGAAGCTGAACCTCCTATTGGATGAGCGTCCAGAATAGGACGACATGCTGGCAGTACTTACTCCTTCATCCTAGAGTGGATTCTGGAGCAGCGGGACTTCCTGTGCGAGCGTTAGGTAAGGCTAGGTTGTCATTATTAGTCCTATGCCACCCACTACTCCACAAACATGGTCTCCTTGGCCATCCAGTGAGGATTGCCAGCAGATGTGCATGCTGCAAACCGTCCGATGAAAGCCATTGGTTGATGGCAGGTCATGTGGCCAATTCTAAAATTTGACATGACAATGAGAAAACGTCCTTAGTTCGAATAAACCCCATTTAAACTTCCTATGTCAATGCAATGTTTCCCTTTTTTCTTTATAATCTCTGATAATCTTGGCTGCTGCTTCCCCTAGTGGCCAAAACTAGGCCACAGCTTAAGGCAGGACAAAAGCCATCAGCGGCCGCCCTGTAATATAAAAGTCAGTTAGAGCCATTTGCCTAATGACATAGTCACATCAGACCGTTCTAATTGGAGAAGTGCGTGCACTCTAAAAACAAGGAAGAGGTGAGTGAATTGTGGCGTTCTGGGGGTTTCATTCAGAGGGGTATTCTAATTTAGAATGCCCTGGGTGGGAGTGGACCAAAACCCACCCTGGAGTCTATGAGACTCCAGGGCAGGCATACCCCCCCCCCCCCCCCCCCCCCCGGGGCATTCAGATCCTGGATGCCCTGCTGTGTGAAACCCCCCAGGACGCTCAAAAACTCGTCTTTGTTCCAGGTCCAATGGCGCATGCGAGAGCAGCCGCACCCCCACTATCCCTTTAGCAGGGCGCATGCCCACACCAGGCATTTGTGAATGGCCGGCACAGGCACATGCCCTGTTAAAGGGTGGCAGGGGATGCAGCCACCAGCGAGCTTTGATCCTCTTGCATTAGACAAGCTCCTGGACGAAGGGGCTGGAGAGGATCTGAGCGTGCTTGGACGAGAGGCTGCGCATGCGCCATAGGACCGGGGAAGGGTAAGTGAGATCGGGCGACCTGGGGGGGTTTCACACAGCCGCCCAGGTGGCAAGGACCAGAACCCAGGATAGTCAAAATCCTGGGTTTTGGTCCACTTTAAACTCCAAGACCGTCAAACAAGGTGATTTTATAGCACACCAAAATCGATTTAGACTCCAGGAGCGACTGATTACCTCTCTCCAGGGCATCCCAAATAAGGAGCTTTGTGAAGTCCCCCCTGTTTGCCGGAAAACACACCTTTCAAGTGATACCAGGGCACATGTGCAGGCCATTGCAGTATCCCCCCCACTGATGCTGGAGGGAGCGACTAGCTGGGGGCACCCGACAACCCATCCAACCCAATATTCCTCCTGCAGTACTGTTAAATAATACTGCTGTTGTTGACTTTTTCCTGTAGTCCATCCCCTTGTTTGCTTGTTAATTCATGACCACTAATTTTTAGCATTGAGAGGTGAACCTGTGTCCACCCCTCTTGCATCAGACTGTGCGGGGCACACCAATGCTTGTGTGTGCAGCATAGGAGTAGCTAGGCTTTCTGGCACCTGGGGCAAAGATTCAAAATGGCGCTCCCCCCACCTGTGCTCAGGCCCCCCTTTGGTGTCCCCTTACCTGCTGCACCCGGGGCAAGTGCCCCCCCCCCCTGCTCCCTGGTGTGCAGGGAAGCATAGAGGCTCCTTGCACCGCTTGTCTGTCTATTCCCTGCTTCTTTATATATGTCCACCTATCAGTGCTGAAAAAGGTGGTCATGAATAACTAAAATTGAGGGGCTTTATTAACAGCTTTTTTAAGCAGCTCACCAGGATGCATTTTCTGTATGGCAGGAAGGCAAACAATGATTTGTTCTTATTCCTAACCTGATCAATTAAAGCAGCTCTGCGATTTATCAGCCACCATTCACCTGTTAGAGCTTTGCTAGGGAAAACTCACCTACTGCCGGGCAACTAGATATTAAAGTCCATCCAGATTCCGGGTCCTCCCTACACACAATCTGCCATTTGTTTGCCTTAGCAGGCGCTCCCGCCTGGCGTCCGGGTTGTGCACGGTTACTGCCTCTCGCTTTAAACTTTTTCTCTCTTTACTGTTTTCCGCGCTGAAGCTGAGCCGCTATCGCTCGCACGTCTTAGCTAATTGCTCATTCATTTTCCAACAGCCGTGTAATAGTGAAACTATTAATCTAAAAACACTTTACTGGAAGCCCCTAATTACATCAGGCTGGTAAACGCGGAGGCTGCCGCTCAGGGCCCTCATTCTAAGAACGCATTAGTAAAACATACAAAGCGGAGGAAGGAAAAAAAAGGTGCACAACGCAGTTTGTCTTGCAGGATCGGGAAAGGTGGGGGGGGGGGTGATTATTTAATCTTTTTAAAGGGAAACTAGCAAGAGAGCTTTGTCTTGAAAAAGGAAACAGAAGACAAATGTATTCATCCTTATTTCCAGTAAGTGCCCTTAAAGTGGACCAACACCCAGGATTTTGACTATCCTGGGTCTTGGTCCACTTCGGTGGGGCACCCCCGATCGGGGTGCCCCGCTGTGTGAAACCCCCCCGAACCCCCCGAACAACTCACCTCTCCCCGCTCCCAGCGCCGACGTACAAGGTAAGATCTTGAACGTCTAAGCGGCGGCGGCCGCCGCCGCCTCCCTCGCGTCACTTTGACCGCGCGCGCCCCCGCGCCGGCCATTCGCAGACGGCCGGCGCGGAGGCGCGCACGCCTACAGGGGCGCGAGGGAGGCGGCGGCGGCCGGCCGCCGCCGAAGATAAGGTAGGTGAGTTGGGGTGTTTGGGGGGGGTTTCACCCCGCGGGACATCCCGATCTCGGATGTCCCGCGGGGTGGGGGGTGATCGGCCCGGGAATCTTATAGATTCCCGGGCCGATCACCCGTGGGTGTTGGTCCACTTTAAAGCGGACCTTCACCCTGAATAAGAGCCCATCGTATATGATTCCCACACCCTGTACATACAGATTGCTCACATTAAAAATCATCCTACCTGCATCTACTGCATGTTATGAGCCTTTAAACATCCAAGATGGCGGCTCATGGGGCATCAGGCAGCCTGAAAACAGGAAGCGTCTTCTGACTGTGTCGCTCTGCATTCTGGAATTGCTGTCCTTTCCCTCACCCCAGCTCTGCTCTGTTTGTGCAAAGCCCAGCTATATCCCCACCCCCTGTACTTTATCCCACTCTCCTCAGTATGTGATGCTACTGAGCTATACAATATAGGTAGATTCTGGGGTATATACTCCCCAGAAATCACCAATAAGGAAGCACAACCAATGAAAAATCTAATCAAAATTTATTCAAAAAATGTTAGACAAAACATTAAAAACCAACAATGCAAACACATTATAAATACCCCCACACTGGCCAATGTATAGTATTTACCTCTGAATAACCCACATAATATACAAAATTACTGCTTGCTCACAAAAATGATCCTAAAGACTATCCAAATACTGTGTTAAGCCATACAACCACAAAATAAATATAAAAATATATAAATTTAAGTGTCTTTGTGCCGGCACAAAAAAACAGTCACTTATAACGTATTCACAGCCTAACTCCCCAAAACCGTGCATAATTAGCATAATAGCATTCAAAATTTAAATATGCCAATAATTGTGTTGCACAAAGTATTTGTAATAATATTTCTATATAATGCTTATATACAGACAAGAACGTTTAAAGTGCAGAGTGCTAAATCATGTGACACATAAACAAAAACAGAATCACCCGCGCTTCGCAGTCAGCTAGACCGCTTCTTGCTTCTCACCCAATCAAGAAGCGTTCTAGCTGACCACGAAGCGCGTGGATTACCCGCACTATCCTCTGTATTCCTCCCCGGTTGCTGCTCCTTTTTGCATAGCTAAGTATTATTTGTGCACTTTGGTTTGGTTTGATTCTGTTTTTGTTTATGTGTCACATGATTTAGCACTCTGCACTTTAAACGTTCTTGTCTGTATATACCGTAAGCATTATATAGAAATATTATTACAAATACTTTGTGCAACACAATTATTGGTATATTTAAATTTTGAATGTTATTATGCTAATTATGCACAGTTTTGGGGAGTTAGGCTGTGAATACGTTATAAGTGATTGTTTTTTTGTGCAGGCACAAAGACACTTACATTTATATAGTTTTATATTTATTGTGTGGTTGTATGGCTTAACACAGTATTTGGATAGTCTTTAGGATCATTTTTGTGAGCAAGCAGTAATTTTGTATATTATGTGGGTTATTTAGAGGTAAATACTATACATTGGCCAGTGTGGGGGTATTTTTAATGTGTTTGCATTGTTGTTTTTAAATGTTTTGTCTAACATTTTTTGAATACATTTTGATTAGATTTTTCATTGGTTGTGCTTCCTTATTGGTGATTTCTGGGGAGTATATACCCCAGAATCTACCTATATTGTATGGTCTAATGTAATTGGTGAGCACACCTTTATTTTTTGAGGACTTGCGGTGCACCATAATATACTGGATTGATGCTACTGAGCCAAGATGGCGCGTATTCTAGAGTCCTGAACAGAGTTGCAGCCCAGTGGGGGAAAGAATAATAAGTAAGTAACTAAAAACTTAAAATATATTAATTTTAGATGCTGGGGAATAGTTTTTTAAGGGTTTGGACTTTTCATTAAACCACACTGAAGGTCCAGTTTACAGCAGAACATGACCCCTTTCTCCCTCCCCCTCCCTGTACCCTGTTTTTTTTAAAGAAGATTGGGTGATTTCAAGAGTGCCGCTTGACGTGCACCGGCCGGCTGGCCGCATCCCCGGCTCCCTGGTCCATTTGGAGCGCTCCCACCCCCAGCCTATGTAAATAGTTGTCCATGCGAGCGCACACAGCTACAGGGATCCCAGGGATGCGGGAGCGACCTGGAAAGGTAAAATTACCAGCGTCTCTGGGGTTTTCATACAGCGGGGCATCCCGATTTAAGATGCCCTGTGGGGCAGGCCAGTGGCTTGCCCTGGAGTGTTTTTGATTCCAGGTCTGTGCCACAAGAGTTTTGTGCCATTTTAAAATGGATCAATCAAGGCCCCCCAGGTTCCCACTGCACAGGTACAGCTCTCCTCCAATCAGCTTCTTGGGCCACGCATATTAATGTGAGGCTGGAGTAGCTAAATGAAATCCTAGCCGCCCTCACAAGTGGCCATATCGGCCATTCGAATCCGAGAGATGGCGCTGCCAGCCGCACTTAAGCCGTGTGCTCGTTGGATAGGTAAGAAAACTGGGTGACTGGCGGGGTTTCACATAGTGGGGCATCCCCAAATCGGTGCTTTGTCCAGTTTTGATCCACTTTAAACTGACTAGATGTCAGGGGAAGAGAGGCATTTTGTCCCTCTCTTCCCCTGAAAACTCTGGGGACACCTAAATGTCCTACTTTGCATTATCGGGACGAATGTCATAGCAACTGCAAAATGCAAGATGTCTGGTCTTATTACAACTGCCCCCCTTCTTCCTGGCTCCCTCGCTGACGGTCGAATCCCCAGAATTTTTGGGCAGTGCGCACACTACTACCCCCAGCCATTCAGATAGACTGGGGTGGGAACGCGCCTGCAGCTACAGATGTGCACGCTCGCAATTGCCACAAATGTTTGCTGAATATTACATATGCGTGGCAAACATCTCTGATTGGACAAGATTTTGCATCTGCCACAGGACTGGGGAAAGGTGAGTTATTATGGGCAATCTGGGGGGGGGGGGGGGGGTCACAGAGCAGGACATCCAAATCGGGATGCCCCAGGGACAGAAAACCAAACCTGCGATAGTCAAAATCATGGGTTTTGTTTTGCTTTAAACCGCTTGCACTCCCCCCACGCTATATTTAACCCCTTGTTTCCTCCTCCACACTGTCTGCATCTAGCCCCTCGCACCCATACACAGTCCGCATTTAAAGTGGACCAACACCCAGGATTTTGACTATCCTGGGTTTTGGTCCATTTCGGTGGGGCACCCCAATCGGGGGTGCCCCGCTGTGTGAAACCCCCCAGAACGCCCCAAAAACTCACCTCTCCCCGCTCCCACGTGACCGCTGCTGCCAATCCCCGCCGACGGACAAGCGGGAGGCAGCGACGGACAAGAGAGCGCGCCCGCCGCCGCCTCCCGTGCGTCACTCTTACAGGGTGCGCGCCCGCGGCGGCCATTCACAAACGGCCGGCGTGGGTGCGCGTCCTGCTAGAGGGATGCGCGGGAGGCAGCGGCGGGTGCTGCTGGATCGAGGAGCAGGTAGGGATTTAGGGGTTTCTGGGGGGTTTTCGGGGTGCCCCGCAGTCAGGGGACTGATCTGTCTGGGAATCTTATAGATTCCACTTTAAAGAGTCCACTTTAAAGTGGACTGTCACCCAGGGGTGATCGGCCCGTGAATCTATAAGATTCCCGGGCCGATCACCTCCCTCACCGCGGGACATCCGAGATCGGGATGTCCCGCGGTGAGGGACCCCCCCCCAAAACCCCCGAAAAACGTACCTCATCCTGCGCGCCCCTCTAGGCGTGCATGCCCCTGCGCCGGCCGTTTGTGAATGGCCGGCGCGGGGCGCGCGCACTGTCAGAGGGGCGCGCGGGAGGCGGCGGCGGACGCGCTGTCTTGTCCGCCGCTGTCACCCGCTTGTCCGTGGCTACGTGGGAGCGTGGTGAGGTGAGTTTTGGGGGCTTTCTGGGGGGTTTTACACAGCTAACCTAACCGGGGTGCCCCCCTGAAGTGGACCAAAACCCAGGATAGTCAAAATCCTGGGTGTTGGTCCACTTTAAAGAGGAACATCAGACCTAAAATAAAAAGGGGCTGATTATCTCCCCCCCCATCTGCCCCTACTTACCTATTGGACATCTGGCTGCTTCAGGGCCTGATCCTCACCTGCCGCCGGCTTAGCCATTGCTAACTGACAAGCATGGTCTTCAATGATCCACGCTGATCTCGTAGCTCAGCGATGCTTCGTAGGATATCGGGCGTCTCCATTGCATTCCATTCATGGCACAAGATCAGGGGCCACGCACCGCCTTATGGGATGCAAAATGGCACCACCCGTCCGGAGGTCCCCCAGGATCTGAGGGACCCAGAAGATGGATGCCCTGGCGAGGTGTGTAAAAATTGATCGAAGGTGAAACTGGAGAGGGGGCAGCAGTTTGTTAAGGTTTAACTTCCCCCGATGTTTCTCTTTAACCCCTTGCCCCCCAGCATGGTCTGGGGCGGGAACGCGCCTGCTGCTAGGGATGTGCATGCTCTCAAAAGCCACAATGTTTGCTGAACATTACATAAGCGTGACAAACATCTCTGATTGGACGAGAGCCTGAGTATCTGTAGGACTAGGGAAAGTTGAGTTATTATGGGCAATCTGGGGGGTTTCAGACAGCAGGGCATTCAAATCGGGATGCCCCAGGGACAGGGAACAAAACCTGCGATAGTCAAAATTCCTCTCTCCATACTGCATCTACTGTAGCCCCTCGCACTGGCCATAGGGAGACCCAGGACAATGTCCGGTGGGCTGAACTGCTTTGGGGCCAGTTGGGCTGCTGCTTTTAACATCCACATTCAGTCTCTGCCCCTTAGTCTCCCTCTCAGCCCCCTGTACGCAGCCCCACTGTACCCACAAGCCAAGGAACCCCAGCCCCCAATGCTATAGCCCCAGCATCATGGTTGGGGGGCCTCAGCAGGGATGTCTCGGGCCGGCCAGGGGTTAGTAAAATCCAGGGCTGATTTTGGGCCCTAGTCCGCCACTGCTCTCACCTATATACAGTCTGAATTTAAAAACCTTGCCCTCCAGCATGGTCTGCATACTCACAGGCTGTGACCGGGCCCAACAAAAGGTAAAAGTGCCTATGGCAGACTGGACACCCAATACAGCCCTAGTGAGGTCAAATATGCTGACATTGTGAAATTGACTTCTTATTACCTATATCTAATAAGTACTAAAATGAAATAATATTTATGTTAAATAAATAAAATTAAAAAATACACACAAAAGATAATACATGTAATTTAATAACCAGCTAAAGTATAAGCACTTAAACCGGACCTTCAGCATGATTTAATGAAAATTCCAAACCCTTAAAAAACTATTTCTCAGCATCTAAAATTAATATAATATAATAAAATAATATAATTAATATTTTAGTGACCAACATATTATTCTTCCCCCAACGGGCTGCAACTCTGTTCAGGACTCTAGGATACGGAAGCATCACACATACTGAGGTGAGGAGGGCAGGATAAAGTACAGGGGGTGGGGTTATAGCTGTGCTTTGCACAGACAGAGCAGAGCTGGGATCAGGGAAAGGACAGCAATCCCAGAATGCAGAGCGACATAGTCAGAAGACAGTTCCTGTTTGCAGGCTGCCTGACACTCCATGAGCCGCCATCTTGGACGTTTTAAAGGCTGTAGAAAATGCAGTAGATGCAGGTAGGGTGATTTCTAATGTGAGCAATCTGTATGTACAGGGTGTGGGAAACATACAAGATAGGCTCTTATTCAGGGTGAAGGTCCGCTTTAATTCTAAATTCCAACAGCAACAGTGCATTTATGAATGGCCGGCGCGGGCGCGCTCCCTGTTAGAGGATGCGACCGCCAGTGCGCTCAGAGCCGCTCGCCTTAGATAAAGGCTAAACGACATGACGTCAGCGGATCCGAGCATGCTGATAGGTCGAGCAGACCTATCACACAGTGGGGCAACCCCGATTGGGGTGACCCGGGGGCAAGGACCAAAACTCAGGATAGTCAAAATCCTGGGTTTTGACAATCCCAGGTTTTTAGTCAGTTTTCCTGAAATTGGGATGCCCCACTATGTGAAGCCCCCTGAATCACCCTCAATCATCCCATGACTTATGCTTAGGCTCTTCCCCAATCAGCAATGTATGCCGTGATGACCACCATAGGGCCAAATGGGTTTTCATGGTGGGCAATCAGGAGCGGGCACATCCTCAGCAGCAAGCCCATCATGCACAGCCCTGAGGAGGTCATACATGCTGACAGTGTGAAATTGACTTTTTATTACTTATATCTAATAAGTCCTAAAATGAAACAAAATGTATGTTAAATAAATACAATAAAAAAATAATATAAACACACAAAAGATAATACATGTAATTTAATAACCAGCTAAAACGTAAGCACTTCATTTCTTTTATTTCAGGGTTGACATGTAAGCCTATCACTTGAAAGCAATGTGACGCGGGCCCCATGTGGCAAGCTTTCCCCTCGCTCTCCCATGGTGATTTGTTCTTTTTCAATGTCTGGCAGGTTAAATCTCTCTGGATATTGGGTGCAGGTGCTGAGGGTTTTGTATGAGCAGATCTCTGCCCGTCCCCCCTTCCTGTGTCTCATTCAGCACCTGTTCCCTGTCAGGGGGTCTCTGAGCTGCTATCTGAACACTTGCACAGGGAAAGGAGACACCAGGGCTTCCAGAGCGCCGAGAGATTCTGCTGAACCCTAAAGGGTTTATTAAAACGTATTGTTTTCAAGATGGAGATTGTGTATTAGCATATGTGTTGGAATACCGCATGCGATTCTGACTGATCGGGGGACGCGATTACAGGCTGTGCGTTCTATAGATTGTGTGTCAGGCCCAGTTGTGCGAGATCGCAAGACGCTGAGAGTTTGGGACTCAGGAAGCCAAGGTGGCACTCAACCAAGAGTTTAAAGTGGACCAAAACCCACGGCGATTTCCTCCCCCCAGGGCATCCAAAAACCTGGGACTGTCAAAACCCAGGATTTTGACTATCTTGGGTTTTGTTCCTTGCCCCTACACTTACCTTCAGCAGCCAACCCTGGAATATTTTAGGTTTTAGGGCTGGCTGCTTTGGGTTTTGATCTGCTTTAAAGTGAACCAAAACCCACCTCGATCGGCCCAGGAATCTATACGTTTCCCGGGCCGATTGATTCCCTCCCCCTGGGGCATCCAAAATCGGGATGCCCCGCTGTGTGAAACCCCCCAGGCCGCCCCATACACTTACCTTCTCTCACTGGTCCAACGGTGCATGCATGAGCCGCAGCGGCATCCCCGCTATCCCTCTGGAAGGACGCATTCCCGCACCAAGCATTTGTGAGTGTCCGGCGTTGGCACGCTCTCTGGTAGCGGAGGATGCGGCTGTCAGCGCACTCGGAGCTGCTCACCTTAGATGAAGGCTTAGACAACATGACGTCAGCGGATCTGAGAGCGCTGATTGGACGCATGCGTCATAGGACCAGGAAGAGGTGAGTTTGTTTCGGTGACCTGGGGGGTTTCACACAGTGGGGCACCCCCTTATCAGGGTGCCCGGGGGGCAAGGACCAAAACCCAGGATAGTTAAAATCCTGGGTTTTGACAATCCCAGGTTTTTGGTCAGTTTTCCTGAAATTGGGACGCCCCGCTATGTGAAGCCCCCTGAACTGCCCTCAAGACAACAATCCCATGTGGGTTTGCATGTGGGTGCGCATCCCCAGCAGCAAGCCCAAGCTCCCAGTGTAGGGAGGTGTCCATTGTTTTCGATGGGAGCCAGCCATACACAGGACATGCCCATCCGCAAGCGGGTGCATCCCCAGTAGCCTATCTGAATGGCTGGAGATGGGAGCGTGCACACAGCACAAAAATGCGGGGATGTGGCCGCTTGTGCCCCCGAATGAAGAAGGGCAGATCTGTTTGCCGAATAACATAGGCACAGCAAACAGCTCTGATTGGACGAGAGCCTGCGCATGCATTGTTGGATCAGGGTACGGTAAGCTGTTACAGGCGAACTGGGGGGTTTCACACAGTGGGGCATCCCGATTTAGATTCCAGGGTCGGCCACACAGAGTTTTATTCCACTTTAATAAGCAGCAAATGAATGAGAGCATCCACTTCTTGTGTGCCCGCACCAGCCATTCAGATCGACTCAGCAGCCAGTGGAATACAGGGGATCTCGCTGCGGCCCGTGCATGCATCCGCGGGCTCACCCGAAAAGTATGATTCACAGCAACCAGGGGATATCCCAAACCGGGAATCCCCACACAGACAGGGAGACCACCAGCCCTGGAATCTTGTAAAGACTGGCTGGTGGTGGCTGGGCGGTGTGAACGATCCTGCGTACACTGTGAAGCGCCGCGGAATATGTCAGCACTATATAAACAGAAAGAATCGGAAAAGGTAGCGAGCATGTTTCCTGCGTGCCGCTGTGCAGAGGAATTGCTCCAATGATTCAGCTTTTCACAGGCTGTCACTTGACTCACTTTTCTGGCTCCTAGAAAAATGAGTGAGTAATTTTCACACTACAACATGAAAGGCCACACAGGAAATGGGGGGGTTTTGTGTTTTTCTAACGCCACAGCTCATTACGCCTGACGCGTTCCACGGGCCCTGTTACGGGAGGAGGTGAATGTTTAAAGCCCAGCTCCATTCAAACGTTTTATTTTAATCTTGAACAGAATGTGAGGTTATTATAAGCAGTTTACAAAGAACGTCTCCCAATCTCTCTGTACCCAGTGTTGGGCTGGCCCACCAGGGCACCAGAGGATTCCCTGGTGGGCTCCAGGTCACCATTAGGGCAGTACAGGAGTTCAAAGACTAACACAGTGTTTATGGCTTGCCTGAAGTGTTCTGTGAGTTATTTTTTCAGTACGATATTTGTAATTTGGCTGAAGGGAGGGCCCCAAGAATGATTTCCTCTGGTGGGCCCCAAGAATGATTTCCTCTGGTGACCCCAAGAATGATTTCCTCTGGTGGCCCCAAGAATTATTTCCTCTGGCTGCCTGATGACCCATGAGCCGGAAGTTTAAAGGTTCAGTAGATGCAGGTAGGATGAATTTTAATGCGAGCAATCTGTATGTACAGGGTATGAGAAACATATAAGATAGACTCTTATTCTGGGTGAAGGTCCATTTTAATCTCCCTGCCAATGTCATGACTCTGCTCCCTTAGCGTTGCAATATGAAGTACTGCACAGACGGAAAGTGGCATTGCAAGGTACACCCAAACTTTGTTTCTCTGTCTCTTTGCCCCATCCAATCCTGCCCCCCCCCACTCAGCCCCATCCATTCCTGTCCCACCAGCTCTGCCCCATCCAATCCTGCCCCCCCTCGCTCAGCCCCATCCAATCCTAGCCCCCAACCCCCCCCCCCCGCTCAGCCCCATCCATTCCTGTCCCACCAGCTCTGCCCCATCCAATCCTGCCCCCTGCTCAGCCCCATCCATTCCTGTCCCACCAGCTCTGCCCCATCCAATTCTGCCCCCCCCCCCCGCTCAGCCCCATCCATTCCTGTCCCACCAGCTCTGCCCCATCCAATTCTGCCCCCCCCCCCCCGCTCAGCCCCATCCATTCCTGTCCCACCAGCTTTGCCCCATCCCTCTGCCCCATCCAATCCTGCCCCCCCCCCCCGCTCAGCCCCATCCATTCCTGTCCCACCAGCTCTGCCCCATCCAATTCTGCCCCCCCCCCCGCTCAGCCCCATCCATTCCTGTCCCACCAGCTTTGCCCCATCCCTCTGCCCCATCCAATCCTGCCCCCCCCCCCGCTCAGTCCCATCCATTCCTGTCCCACCAGCTCTGCCCCATTCCTCTGCCCCATCCAATCCTGCCCCCCCCCCCGCTCAGCCCCATCCATTCCTGTCCCACCAGCTCTGCCCCATCCAATCCTGCCCCCCCCCCCACGCTCAGCCCCATCCATTCCTGTCCCACCAGCTTTGCCCCATCCAATCCTGCCCCCCCCCGCTCAGTCCCATCCATTCCTGTCCCACCAGCTCTGCCCCATCCCTCTGCCCCATCCAATCCTGCCCCCCGCTCAGCCCCATCCATTCCTGTCCCACCAGCTTTGCCCCATCCAATCCTGCCCCCCCCGCTCAGTCCCATCCATTCCTGTCCCACCAGCTCTGCCCCATTCCTCTGCCCCATCCAATCCTGCCCCCCGCTCAGCCCCATCCATTCCTGTCCCACCAGCTCTGCCCCATCCAATCCTGCCCCCCCACGCTCAGCCCCATCCATTCCTGTCCCACCAGCTTTGCCCCATCCAATCCTGCCCCCCCCCCCCGCTCAGTCCCATCCATTCCTGTCCCACCAGCTCTGCCCCATCCATTCCTGTCCCACCAGCTCTGCCCCATCCAATCCTGCCCCCCCCCGCTCAGCCCCACCAGCTCTGCCCCATCAGCTCTGCCCCATGCCTCTGCCCAATACATTCCTGTCCTCCATGTTTTGCCTATCCAATCCCTGTCCCCTCAGCTCTGCCCCATCTAGACCACCCCTGTACACGGCCTGCACAGAAATCACGGGGGTTAAAAGCAGACAAAGCTGTAGGTTCTGTGGGGCCAAAAAAGCTGTTTTTCCCCAGTGCCCAATAAGATTCTCAGGGTGGGGGTGGGGGGCAGGCAGCCCTCTGCCGGACCTTCACCTATCACTGGATGTCTGTGAATGGACCTTTCCAAGAAGTGGTTGAGTACCCCTGGCCTAGACTAAAATTCCACAGAGGGGTTGCAGACAGCACAAAGGACAATACAGAGGCTCTGAGCATACCTACCTACTTTTCAGGGTGACAAAGAGGGACAATTGTTAAATTAGGCCACACCCCTCATTGAGCGATGGATAGGAGATAGATTGTAACAGTTACAACAATATAAACACTTTGAATAGGCAAATTAATCATTTATTGATGCAGATCTACATAGAACAAAGAAGAACAACGAAGGGACATAGGGACATGGACTCCAAAAAGGGACAGTCCCTCTAAATCAGGGACTCTTGGGAGGCATGGATCTGAGACTTCCTTACTTTAGTTGAGCTTTTAGCTGTCTCTGTGTGTCTGGTTTGAAGGAACATGTGCTGCCTAAGGGAAATTGTCATTGCACTGGGATCCCTACGACCGCAGCGAGACGCGTGAACATGTGACGGCAGGCCCGGAGTTTTGAGTGCAATTCAAAGGATTTGAGCAAGTGGGAGCGTGGGTGCTCGTGTCCATATAGGTGGCTGTGTGCAAGCATCGTTCTGCAAATGCACACATTGATCTGCAGTCTGTGCATGTGGATGTGCTCTGTGTCCACCAATGTGCATGTGTGGGTATAGCCGGCCTTTGGAGTAGCGAGTGTGGGTATAGCCGGCCTTTGGAGTAGCGAGTGTGGGTATGGGCGGCCTTTGGAGTAGCGAGTCTGGGTATAGCGGGCCTTTGGAGTAGCGAGTGTGGGTATAGCCGGCCTTTGGAGTAGCGAGTGTGGGTATAGCCGGCCTTTGGAGTAGTGAGTGTGGGTATGGCCGGCCTTTGGAGTAGCGAGTGTGGGTATAGCGGGCCTTTGGAGGAGCGAGTGTGGGTATAGCCGGCCTTTGGAGTAGCGAGTGTGGGCATAGCTGGCCTTTGGAGTAGCGAGTGTGGGTATAGCCGGCCTTTGGAGTAGCGAGTGTGGGTATAGCCGGCCTTTGAAGTAGCGAGTGTGGGTATAGCGGGCCTTTGGAATAGCGAGTGTGGGTATAGCCGGCCTTTGGAGTAGCGAGTGTGGGTATAGCCGGCCTTTGGAGTAGCGAGTGTGGGTATAGCGGGCCTTTGGAGTAGCGAGTGTGGGTATAGCGGGCCTTTGGAGTAGCGAGTGTGGGTATAGCTGGCCTTTGGAGTAGCGAGTGTGGGTATAGCCGGCCTTTGGAGTAGCGAGTGTGGGTATAGCCGGCCTTTGGAGTAGCGAGTGTGGGTATAGCCGGCCTTTGGAGTAGCGAGTGTGGGTATAGCCGGCCTTTGGAGTAGCGAGTGTGGGTATAGCCGGCCTTTGGAGTAGCGAGTGTGGGTATAGCGGGCCTTTGGAGTAGCGAGTGTGGGTATAGCTGGCCTTTGGAGTAGCGAGTGTGGGTATAGCCGGCCTTTGGAGTAGCGAGTGTGGGTATAGCCGGCCTTTGGAGTAGCGAGTGTGGGTATGGCCGGCCTTTGGAGTAGCGAGTGTGGGTATAGCTGGCCTTTGGAGTAGCGAGTGTGGGTATAGCCGGCCTTTGGAGTAGCGAGTGTGGGTATAGCCGGCCTTTGGAGTAGCGAGTGTGGGTATGGGCGGCCTTTGGAGTAGCGAGTCTGGGTATAGCGGGCCTTTGGAGTAGCGAGTGTGGGTATAGCCGGCCTTTGGAGTAGCGAGTGTGGGTATAGCCGGCCTTTGGAGTAGTGAGTGTGGGTATGGCCGGCCTTTGGAGTAGCGAGTGTGGGTATAGCGGGCCTTTGGAGGAGCGAGTGTGGGTATAGCCGGCCTTTGGAGTAGCGAGTGTGGGCATAGCTGGCCTTTGGAGTAGCGAGTGTGGGTATAGCCGGCCTTTGGAGTAGCGAGTGTGGGTATAGCCGGCCTTTGAAGTAGCGAGTGTGGGTATAGCCGGCCTTTGGAGTAGCGAGTGTGGGTATAGCCTGCCTTTGGATTAGCGAGTGTGGGTATAGCCGGCCTTTGAAGTAGCGAGTGTGGGTATAGCGGGCCTTTGGAATAGCGAGTGTGGGTATAGCCGGCCTTTGGAGTAGCGAGTGTGGGTATAGCCGGCCTTTGGAGTAGCGAGTGTGGGTATAGCGGGCCTTTGGAGTAGCGAGTGTGGGTATAGCGGGCCTTTGGAGTAGCGAGTGTGGGTATAGCTGGCCTTTGGAGTAGCGAGTGTGGGTATAGCCGGCCTTTGGAGTAGCGAGTGTGGGTATAGCCGGCCTTTGGAGTAGCGAGTGTGGGTATAGCTGGCCTCTGGAGTAGCGAGTGTGGGTATAGCCGGCCTTTGGAGTAGCGAGTGTGGGTATAGCCGGCCTTTGGAGTAGCGAGTGTGGGTATAGCCGGCCTTTGGAGTAGCGAGTGTGGGTATAGCCGGCCTTTGGAGTAGCGAGTGTGGGTATAGCCGGCCTTTGGAGTAGCGAGTGTGGGTATGGGCGGCCTTTGGAGTAGCGAGTCTGGGTATAGCCGGCCTTTGGAGTAGCGAGTGTGGGTATGGGCGGCCTTTGGAGTAGCGAGTATGGGTATAGCCGGCCTTTGGAGTAGCGAGTGTGGGTATGGGCGGCCTTTGGAGTAGCGAGTCTGGGTATAGCCGGCCTTTGGAGTAGCGAGTGTGGGTATAGCGGGCCTTTGGAGTAGCAAGTGTGCGTATAGCCGGCCTTTGGAGTAGCGAGTGTGGGTATAGCCGGCCTTTGGAGTAGCGAGTGTGGGTATAGCCGGCCTTTGAAGTAGCGAGTGTGGGTATAGCGGGCCTTTGGAGTAGCGAGTGTGGGTATAGCCGGCCTTTGGAGTAGCGAGTGTGGGTATAGCGGGCCTTTGGAGTAGCGAGTGTGGGTATAGCCGGCCTTTGGAGTAGCGAGTGTGGGTATAGCGGGCCTTTGGAGTAGCGAGTGTGGGTATAGCCGGCCTTTGAAGTAGCGAGTGTGGGTATAGCGGGCCTTTGGAATAGCGAGTGTGGGTATAGCCGGCCTTTGGAGTAGCGAGTGTGGGTATAGCCGGCCTTTGGAGTAGCGAGTCTGGGTATAGCCGGCCTTTGAAGTAGCGAGTGTGGGTATAGCCGGCCTTTGGAGTAGCGAGTGTGGGTATAGCCGGCCTTTGGAGTAGCGAGTCTGGGTATAGCCGGCCTTTGGAGTAGCGAGTGTGGGTATAGCCGGCCTTTGGAGTAGCGAGTGTGGGTATAGCCGGCCTTTGAAGTAGCGAGTGTGGGTATAGCCGGCCTTTGGAGTAGCGAGTGTGGGTATAGCCGGCCTTTGGAGTAGCGAGTGTGGGTATAGCCGGCCTTTGAAGTAGCGAGTGTGGGTATAGCCGGCCTTTGGAATAGCGAGTGTGGGTATAGCCGGCCTTTGGAGTAGCGAGTGTGGGTATAGCCGGCCTTTGAAGTAGCGAGTGTGGGTATAGCGGGCCTTTGGAGTAGCGAGTGTGGTTATAGCCGGCGTTGGGAGTAGCGAGTGTGGGTATAGCGGGCCTTTGGAGTAGCGAGTGTGGGTATAGCCGGCCTTTGGAGTAGCGAGTGTGGGTATAGCCGGCCTTTGAAGTAGCGAGTGTGGGTATAGCCGGCCTTTGAAGTAGCGAGTGTGGGTATGGCCGGCCTTTGGAGTAGCGAGTGTGGGTATAGCCGGCCTTTGGAGTAGCGAGTGTGGGTATAGCTGGCCTTTGGAGTAGCGAGTGTGGGTATAGCCGGCCTTTGGAGTAGCGAGTGTGGGTATAGCCGGCCTTTGGAGTAGCGAGTGTGGTTATAGCCGGCCTTTGGAGTAGCGAGTGTGGGTATAGCCGGCCTTTGGAGTAGCGAGTGTGGGTATAGCCGGCCTTTGGAATAGCGAGTGTGGGTATAGCCGGCCTTTGGAGTAGCGAGTGTGGGTATAGCCGGCCTTTGGAGTAGCGAGTCTGGGTATAGCCGGCCTTTGAAGTAGCGAGTGTGGGTATAGCCGGCCTTTGGAGTAGCGAGTGTGGGTATAGCCGGCCTTTGGAGTAGCGAGTCTAGGTATAGCCGGCCTTTGGAGTAGCGAGTGTGGGTATAGCCGGCCTTTGGAGTAGCGAGTGTGGGTATAGCCGGCCTTTGAAGTAGCGAGTGTGGGTATAGCCGGCCTTTGGAGTAGCGAGTGTGGTTATAGCCGGCGTTGGGAGTAGCGAGTGTGGGTATAGCCGGCCTTTGGAGTAGCGAGTGTGGGTATAGCCGGCCTTTGAAGTAGCGAGTGTGGGTATAGCCGGCCTTTGGAATAGCGAGTGTGGGTATAGCCGGCCTTTGGAGTAGCGAGTGTGGGTATAGCCGGCCTTTGAAGTAGCGAGTGTGGGTATAGCGGGCCTTTGGAGTAGCGAGTGTGGGTATAGCCGGCCTTTGAAGTAGCGAGTGTGGGTATAGCGGGCCTTTGGAGTAGCGAGTGTGGTTATAGCCGGCGTTGGGAGTAGCGAGTGTGGGTATAGCCGGCCTTTGGAGTAGCGAGTGTGGGTATAGCCGGCCTTTGGAGTAGCGAGTGTGGGTATAGCCGGCCTTTGAAGTAGCGAGTGTGGGTATAGCCGGCCTTTGAAGTAGCGAGTGTGGGTATGGCCTGCCTTTGGAGTAGCGAGTGTGGGTATAGCCGGCCTTTGGAGTAGCGAGTGTGGGTATAGCCGGCCTTTGGAGTAGCGAGTGTGGGTATAGCCGGCCTTTGGAGTAGCGAGGGGCATCATCCTAACCTCCCTGTAAGTGGGCGCCAGGGGCACTATTCAGTCACCCCTTAAAGCGGACCAAAACCCCCCAAAACAACTCAATCTATTTTGCTCCCCCACCCCAGGTACATTACCGTTTGGATGTTTTCTGCCATCAATGCTGCTTGGTTTTCCTGTTCTAGTGATTTGGATTTACATTTTCCCCAGGTATGCCATTGTATGCTGTTGGTTACTGAAAGGATACCATTGTTCTAAACTAGCTGTTTACAGACCCCCCCCCCCCCTTGCAACCCCATGCTGGGAGCAATTACAGGCTATTGAAGGAAGGAAGATAAGAGCCAAAGGATTTAGGGGGTTATTTAAGAAACAATAACACCAGGTAGTGCCCTGTAGCGTTCGGTAAACGCTGGGCGCGTATGTAAAACCACATTTAAAGTGGACCAACACCCACCGGTGATCGGCCCGGGAATCTATAAGATTCCCGGGCCGATCACCTCCCTCCCCGCGGGACATCCGAGATCGGGATGTCCTGCGGGGTGAAACCCCCCCCAAACACCCCAAACTCCTTACCTCAGTTTCGGCGGCGGCCGGCCGCCGCCGCCTCCCTCGCGCCCCTCTAGACGTGCGCGCCCCCGCGCCGGCCGTCTGTGAATGGCCGGCGCGTCAAGAGGGACGCGCGGGAGGCGGCGGCGGAGGAGCCGCTTGTCCGCGGCTTGTCCGTCGGCTCGGGGAGAGGTGAGTTCGGGGGGGTTTCACACAGCGGGGCACCCCGATCGGGGGTGCCCCACCGAAGTGGACCAAGACCCAGGATAGTCAAAATCCTGGGTGTTGGTCCACTTTAAGAAAGTGAATCTGGTGAGCGCCTCTAACAGCATAATGTAGCCTCACATGTATTACTAGCGGTGGCTCAGCGCATAGCGCCGGCGCTCTAGGTTCAGCAGCGTCATGTAGCACCTGTCGCTCAGTGTCGCTCTCCCATACATTTCAATGGTGTTTCATTTGGTTGTGTTTAAATAGCTTGTTGCTAAAGTCAATTTTTAAATTTTTAGCTCAAATCATTGTGTGTCGTCTCCTGCCCGGCAAACAAACACTTTTATTGTTTTTTTTTATGCAGAATTGTATGTGCAGGTCGGCCATTGAAGTGTCATTGTCACAGTGTTAAAGTGGACCAACACCCAGGATTTTGACTATCCTGGGTTTTGGTCCACTTCGGTGGGGCACCCCAATCGGGAGGCAGCGACGGACAAGAGAGCGCGCCCGCCGCCACCTCCCGCGTGTCACTCTTGCAGGGTGCGTGCCCGCGCCGGGCATTCACAAACGGCCGGCGCGGGTGCGCGCCACTGGATCGTGGATAAGGTAGGGATTTAGGGGTTTCTGGGGGGTTTCACACAGTGGGGCACCCCCGATCGGGGTGCCCAGCAGTCAGTGGTCTGATCGCTCCGGGAATCTTATAGATTCCCGGCACGATCATGGGAGGGTGTTGGTCCACTTGTCATTCCATATGTTTTCACTCTGGTGTTGGTGGGTAGTGTTGAGCAACAGACTTTTATCACATAGCATCTGAAACTCGATGCTAGAGCGCCCAGTCTTAGAGCGTCGGCGCTGCTTGTGTGTAGTTTCTTCTTAAATATGGGCTTCAGCGCCAAGTGCCGGACGTACTTAACTGGCGCTACCTATCGCTGCAGCGTTGTCCTGTTGTTAGATGTAGCGTAGTCTTGGGCGCTATGACCTCGGGGCACCACCTAGTGTTCTCCATTGGCTCTGCAGTGAATCAGGGAGAAGCTTCTACAGCGCCGCCTACGGACATCACATTTATCACTGCTGGACAGAATAGTACAGCGTCACTTGTCCGCCTGCTAAGCTAGGACACCCGCTTGCAGCGTCTACTAGTGGTCGCTCTAAGAGTCGCCACACAGATGCTCACATGGCAATACGTGGTGCTGGTCTTAAATTAGCTTCCACATTTTCCCTTAATTTTTCCTTTGAAGCCAAAATAGTTTGTGAGTATTTTGCACAGCCTGCAAGTTGCCAGCTTATCTCTTTCTCTGGATCTTCAGTTAACTTGGCCGGTTCCTGACTATAGGGTTAATTCAGTAAAGGATACAATATACCAGAGGTATTTCTGGGTATGAACCGACCCAGTGTTGGTGGGAACTCAATGTGTGACCACGTCTGAAGTAAAATTGACTATAACACTTATATAAGAATAAAGTACATTAATTTATTTTGGTTACAATATCAAGTTAAAATACAAACACAGAAGTTTGTTATAGAGGATTATCCTTGGTGTGCTACCAATTCAATTCCCCACAATACAGATATAATCATACTTATACTACAACAGAATTTTTTTTTTTTTATATATATACACAGTTATCAACTGTCTTGATTGCTGATGCGCTGGTTATTATTGATACAATTGAACATATTGCACATTATAGACAATTAGACTTGTCCAATGATTCAGTTGCCCAAATCATAGCGGTGAGTAATATCCTTTAATAAGCGGTAAACTAGTTTCACCCCCACTAGGGGGCTTCTTCAGTACCAAACCGCACTTGAAGGCACTTGATCAGCCCATCCAGGCCAGTTAGATTATTGCCAAAAGCCTCATGTCCAGGTGCACAGTCCCAAAATTGATGCTAAACAAACATATTGACACACACAAAAACAAAAACATAAACCACAAATCAGATAGAGTCATTTCCCATATGCTATGGGTGCCTACATAGTCCATTGAGGCTATGGGGCCCCAGTGTGAAATATAACTGGACCATTATTAGGAAGTAATACACATAGGTGACTACCTGGATGGAAAGGCTTGGATGTCCCAAGTTAGTCAGTGCTCCGTTCGCCAAGTATAGAAGAATGGCGTCTGCCCTGTATTGCGAGGTTCTCTATTCCTCAATAATCTGTGGGCATATGTATAGCATAATGTTAGCACTGCTAGGGAGCCGAACTACACTCCAAAGGAAATAAACACTGATTAAAGTTGGTACTTACAAGGGAAGCAGGAGTACAGGCTTGGGGTCTGCTCACTCAGCTGTGATGTGATCCGCTGGTCTGCCCAGTAACCATCCAGGGCAGCTCTAAGGGAGCCCGCCCAGCTATACACGTGCATGCGTGTTGTGCTGTATGCTTGACCCGGATGTGACTGTAAACAGCGGGAAGCGCTTTATACAAGCGTCTACTCCCAGCTGTATGATGACGCATCCGCGGCTGGGATGACAAGGCCGTGCGGCGCGTATATGAAATGCGCGCTGACCGGCGCGTCCGCCTACGTCATCAAGGTGGGGAGAGGTAGGCACTGTGTAGCCACACGGAGGCTGAAGGAGAGGAAGGCGGAGAGAAGGGGCGAGGGGAGGGACAAGGCCGGCTCACATGGTCGGTTGACCTGGCAACCCATTGTTGTCATTGAGTTCCATGTGGTGCGCGCGGCACTGCTCCGCCAGCTCCGGGCAGTGCTGCGTGCGCACGCAACTTAGCGGCCGTGCAGACACCCCCTCCATCATCCCAACTCGCCGCCTCCATCCACCCCACCCATCATCCTGGGCTCTCATGTGCCCACAGATGTCGTGCAGCAATTAGCCTATCCTCTCCCCACCTCTTGTCACATCCATAGCCCGATCTCCACCATTCCTAATCTATGACATAATTTAATGAGCTGTAACATGTACGGTCTAAATGTATAAAAGGGCAACATACCCGTGCCCTTTGGTGGGGTCTGTATTGGCAAAAAATTCAGTAAAGGTCGATTTTGTATTTCCTGTGTTTTTTTTTTTAGAAAAAGGTGCAATTTTTTTAATGCAAAAATCTCATTCGCGATTCATCAACCTTGAAAGCTGGATTTTTTTTTTTTTGTTTTTGCTAATTCAATTTGAGCGGGAGAAAAAGCACTTGAAGATTATTCAATTTTCAAATATAATTTAAACCGGACCTTCACCGTGATTTATTGAAAAGCCCAAACCCTTAAAAAAACGATTCCCCAGCATATAAAATTAATATATTTTACGTTTTTAGTCACTTACTTATTATTCTTTCCCCCACTGGGCTGCAACTCTTTTCAGGATTTTAGGATACGGGCGCCGCCATCTTGACTCAGAAGCATCACACTTACTGAGGAGAGGAGAGTGGGATAAAGTACAGGGGGCGGGATATAGCTGTGCTTTGCTCAGACAGAGCAGAGCTGGGGTCAGGGAAAGGTCAGCAATCCCAGAATGCAGAGCAGCACAGTCAGAAGGCACTTCCTGTTTGCAGGCTGCCTGTTGTCCCATGAGCCGCCATCTTGAAAGTTTAAAGGCTCATAATATGCAGTAGATGCAGGTAGGATGATTTTTAATGTGAGCAATCTGTATGTACAGGGTGTGGGAAACATATAAGATAGACTCTTATTCAGAGTGAAGGAGCGCTTTAAGTGGAATGTTCAAGCGCAAAATAATTCTAGCAATTCAGGTGCCATTGAATGGCTCCACACATGAGTAGAATTCAATTGCTTCACACAAGTTTTTTACCGCTGCTTTCAGGAGGTGAAAAGTCTGTTTGCTGACTTCCACAATGGAGCCATTAGTACACCATAGGGAGGCCTATGAAAGCGAAACTGTGTAAAATGATTTTTAATATAGGCATAAAATATAGAATATTGGCATAAAATCAGGACCGGATTAAGTGTGGTGGCGGCCCCTGGGCACAAAATCTGGTGGAGGCCCCAGATACAGGATTTTTTTCCTTTGAAATAATAGTCCAGCCAAGTAACTGATTGGTGGTTGTCTGGCACCCGCCCACTTACTGGATCATCAGATCGAGTCCCTTGTGCGGGTGCGTGCTGCTCGGGAACTCCTGCTCTGCCATTCTGGGTGGGGGGTGTAGTCACCCGGCTGGTCCTGCAGATAACAGTTCCCTGCATTGAGCTGCCAGCGGCTGTGCTTGGTGGCTTATGTGCAGTGACAGCTCTGCACCCATCACTGTAGCGTTGCTGGCGGCGGCTTTGCTGCTCTAGACTCTCCGTCCTGCCCTGTGGTGGCTTTGGCTACAGGTTTGCAAAAACAAAAAAAAAAGGTTTGTCCAGGCGCACAGGGGGCCCCACTGCTGCTGATAGCTTTGTTGCTGGCCCCGTGGCCCGTCAGACCAAATTCTGAAAATCCTCCTGAACCAGACCATAACATAAAGGATGGTGGAGGCCCCCTTTGCAGGGAAAGTGGTGAAGGTCCCGGGGCGTGAGCACCTTGTGCCCCCCTCATAATCCGGCCCTACATAAAATCATTGTGGCACACAAAGGAGAGTGGACATGTCATGGTGAGGATCAAAATGGATGAGGCTCACTGTGCTTTCAGTATGACTGGGAACAGCGTGGACAGAACTATCCCCGGGCACCATGAGCAAAAAGGGAACCTTCCGTAATTTTCCTTTCCTGGTGCCTCCATGGTGGTATAATTAAGGGTTAAAGTGGCTCGAAACCCACGCCCCAACAGCCCTGAAATCTATAGGATTCCATGGCCCCTGAATTCCCTTCCCCAGGGCATCCAAAATCGGGATGCCCTGCTGTGCTGTGCCCCCCAGGTTGCCCGGAAACTCAGGCTTGTTTCCCGGTCCAGGTCCATGCACGAGCTGCAGCCACGTCCTCACTATCTCTTTAGCAGGACGCATGCCCATGCCAGGCATTTGTAAATGGCAGGCTCCATGTTAGAAGGTAGCGGTGAATGCGGCTGCCAGCCACCTTAGACAAGCTATTGGACAAAGTGGCGGGATTGAACGAGAGGGCTGTGCATGCACCAAAGGACCGGGTAAGGGTGAGTGAGATGTGGCGACCTGGGGGGCATCCCCGATCGGGGTGCCCCGGGGGGCAAGGTACAAAACCCAGATTAGTCAAAATCCTGGGTTTGGGTCCACTTTAATGTGTCCAACCCAGGTCAGGACAGGTATATACATTTTTGCCCCTACCATTCCTGGTGTTCTGTAATACTGTCATTTCTGGAAGGAGGCGACCACAACCTTTGTTCCACCTTGGTACTGGACCTCCTCAAGTATTCCGGTCTAGAAAGTAGCCGATGAGCCACACAGCAGGGGTCCATGAGGAACATGTGGCTCCTGAGGTGTAGGTTCCAAGGGAATCAGTTTCAGGGGTGTTGTTGGATCCTACCATGTACTTTCATTCAGTGTGAAAAAAGGTGCATTGAGTAAGAAAAAGGTGAGTATTTCTGCAGCCACTTCTCGGCTGTCACTCTGAAAGCCTAAACTGCACCAAAAGTTTGCATTAAGAAACAGGAGAGTTTCAGACATGACAGGTCGTGATGATCGATGATGAATGATAATAGTAGATAGGGAAAACAAGGTCATCTGAGACTAACTAAAGTCCCCTGTGGTATGTTGACATTGCTTTGCAAACTGTCATTTATAGGCCGCACAACACGTTTCTGATAATAAAAATAAAAGGCCGCGCTGCAGGAAAATCCAGCCAGACGTGTTTTACACGTCCAGCTTGATGACAGTAAATAAACGAGATGTTAGACATACCATACAATACGCTTTGACAGAACAAGCGTGACAGAGTTTGACAGGCCCATGGACATGACTTTCTTAGAAGTGCCTGTGTTTTGCAGGATTTCTACCTGTTGCTGACAATGCTGAAACTTGACCCATAACGTCTGTCAAAGATGTCCTCAGCGTGATCACTTACGACCTTGACAGAAGAGAAAATCTACAGCGCAAGGCTAAAAGTATAAAGCCAGCCTTTCAATTGAATGGGTATTTGGTTTATTACCCTTTGTTAAAGTGGACCAACACCCAGGATTTTGACTATCCTGGGTTTTGATCCACTTCGGTGGGGCACCCCGATCGCTGTGTGAAACCCCCCAGAAAGCCCCGAAAACCCACCTCACCCCGCTCCCACGTGACCGCTGCAGCCAATTCCCGCCGACGGACAAGCGAGAGGCAGCGACGGACAAGCAGAGCGCGTCCGCCACCGCCTCCTGCGCATCCCTCTTACAGGGAGCGCACCCTGCTAGAGGGACGCGCGGGAGGCGGCGGCAGCGGACGTGCATGCGCCACTGGAATGTGGAAAAGGTAGGATTGTGGGCTTCCTGGGGGGTTTCACCCCGCTGGACATCCCGATTTCGGGGAGGGATCTGATCAGCCCGGGAATCTTATAGATTCACGGGCCGATCCCCCCTGGGCGTTGGTCCGCTTTAACTGTTTCTGACCTCTTTGAGGACCTTAGTGAAGAGGTGTGGGTTTGGTATGGGTAAACGTTACACGGTAAGGGTATCAAGTTACTCACTGGGGGGGTTTGTTTTAAACCATTGCACATTACCGTAGATAATGGAGCTCAAATGTCTCCTAATTATGAGGTATTTCAGCTACCTTGACGTAACCTCAGATGTTGAAGTCAGTAACTCTATGGGCCATACGATGTGGTGACGGGGGCGAATGGCAGCAGCATGGACGAGCCTAACAGAGGGTGCCGGAGCATATCGGCTTTACAGGTATATTACTTCATAAAACGGGGGAATAAATTCTGCTTCATTATAGCGTGCAACCTGACCAAAGGCGAGTTACAAGTGGTGTGCCACAAGGCTTTGTCCTAGCCCCCGTTCTTTTTAATATGGCGGTTATTCATGAAGGTCTAGCGCCAGGTAGTGCTTCGTAGCGGCAGGCAGTGTCTGGTGAACGCCGGGCGCTGTAGGCAAAACCACATTTATGAAGGCGATTCTGATGAGCGACTTTAACAGCGCCATGTAGCGTCCGATTCATCATTACACGTGGCTCAGCGTATAGTGCTGGCACTCTAGCTTCCAGAGCGCCAGGTATTACCTGTTGCTACCTGTCGCTCTCCCATACATTTTAATGGACGTTCCTTTTCTTCTGTTTAAATGTTTTTTTTTTTTATTTTTTTCCCTAAAATCATTGTGTGACCTCTCCTGGCCTAGAAAAAGTCATTTTTGAAAATGTTTTTGATTTTTTTGTTTTTTTATGCAGAATTGTCATTACAGGTCTAGTGTTAATGTCACAATGTTACAACAATGTCATTCCATGTGCTTAGTTACTGGTGGATATGTGAGCGGGTGATCTGCGCGCCGCCACGGAAGCCTTTGAGAAAGCTGTTTATCAGTGAAACGCGTCAGGCGGGGCAGAGGCATTTACTATTTTTAAAGGGGAAGCGCATTTGTTTGGGAACAGTTTAATCCATACCGTACCCATACCTACTACTGGCCATAGTGGAAGAGGGAAAGGAGGACTACTTCTTCCGCGTATTTATCTGCGCATTTGTTTTGGACTCTTGTAAGTGCAATTTTAACATTAAATATTCAAAAATCATCTATACGGGGTTGCACTGTTCTTTTTTTCTATGTGTTTTTCTTCTATATGATGAACTTTTCTTTTTTGCTCTGTGCCATAAATTGTACATATTCAGCCTGAGGCTTATTAGGGATAAGAGTCTGGCACGTTGTAGCATTACAACTACTTTATATTTATTGAATTAACGGGGAGCGTGGTGTTATACATATATAATCTTTTAACTGGTGGATATGTGTTTAAAAACAGACTTTAATCACACAGCGTCTGGCGCTCTATGCTACAGCGACCAGATTTAGAGCGCCGACGCTGTGTGTGTGTGTCCTTTTTTGATAAGTAAGTTATGGAGCGATGAGAGTCCGTCGCAGTGAGCTGGCGCTACCTTTTGCTGCCTGCAGCGCTGTACTAGAGTTAGAGTTCCCAACATACATCACATTCATCAATGCCGGCCAGGTTACTACAGCGACTGAGGCGCTGTGCTACAGCGCCCGATACCCGCTTACAGCGTCTACTATCGGTCGCTCTAAGCGCCACTATACAGACGCTCATCTGCGGATACCTGGCGCTAGTAATGAATCAGCCTGTATGTTTGTAAGTGACATAGGAGAAGGCGCGGTAGGAAAAGTTTGTCTGTTTGCTGATGATACAAAGGTTAGTAATAGGGTGGATATTCCTGGAGGTGTCTGCAACATCGAGAATAATTTAAAGTGGACCAACACCCAGGGGGGATCGGCCCGGGAATCTATAAGATTCCAGGGCCGATCAGATCCCTCCCCGCAGGGCATCCGAAATCGGGATGTCCCGTGGGGTGAAACCTCCCAGGAAGCCCACAATCCTACCTTTCCACGTTCCAGTGGCGCATGCGCGTCCGCCGCCGCCACCTCCTGCGCGTCCCTCTAGCTTATAATGTTATAGATTCCCGGGCCGATCACCCCTGGGTGTTGGTCCACTTTAAAGCAGAACAAACCCCGGAAATTTGACTTTGCTGTGTTTTGTTCTGTGACCCCGCAGCATGCCGATACTGTGTGAAACCCGCCTGTACGCCCATAAATACTCACCCGTCCAGGCTCCAACGGTGCGTGCAATGAGAACTGCCTGCTGTGACTACACCATTCTGCAGGAGGGTCTTACTGACTGATTGGCTGGAACGGGAGCGCACGCACAACGCCGTGAATGTGTAAACATGAGAGCTGCCTGCCAAATGACGCAATCACAGCAGACGAGAGCCCACACATGCGCAATTGGGACATGGGAAGGTGAGTTTTTATGGGTCAACTGGGGGGGGGGGGGTTAAAG
Source organism: Gastrophryne carolinensis (assembly GCA_027917425.1). NCBI lineage: Eukaryota > Metazoa > Chordata > Amphibia > Anura > Microhylidae > Gastrophryne > Gastrophryne carolinensis. Next base: position 35,957,947 of record CM051238.1, read on the forward strand.
CGGACCTTCACCCTGAATAAGAGTCTATCTTATATGTTTCCCACGCCCTGTACATACAGATTGCTCACATTAAAAATCATCCTACCTGCATCTACTGCATGTTATGAGACTATACACATCCACAGCTATAACCCCACCACCTGCACTTTATCCCGCTCTCCTCTCCTCAGTATCTGATGCTTCTGAGTCAAGATGGCGGCGCCCGTATCCTAAAGACCTGAACAGAGTTGCAGCCCGGTGGAGGAAAGAATAATAAGTGACTAAAAACTTAAAATATATTAATTTTAGATGCTGAGGAATCGTTTTTTAAGGGTTTGGGCTTTTCATTAAATCGTGCTGAATGTCCGGTTTAAGTGGACCAAAACCCACTCTGGAGTCTATGAGTCTCCAGGGCAGGTATACCTGCTCCCCTGGGTCATCCAGATTTGGGATGCCCCGCTGTGTAAAACCCCCGAGGTCACCCGGAAACTCACCTTCTTTCCCGGTCCAACAGCGCATGCGTAAACAGCGGGCGCATCCCTTTAGCAGGGCGCATGCTCTGAAGCGGGGGATGCGGCCACCAGCTCTTGGATGTAGGGGTGGGAGCTGATCTGAGCGTGCTGACTGGACGAGAGGCTGCACATGTGCCATAGGATCGGGGAGTGAGATTGGGTGATCTGGGGGGTTTCATACAGTGGGACATCCACAATCTGGGTGCCCGGGGGCCAAGTACCAAAACACAGGATAGTCAAAATCCTGGGTTTTGGTCCACTTTCATACAGCTGGATATCCCAGTTTGGGATGCCCTGGGGAAAAGCTAGCGGCCAGCCCTGGAGCCTTTTAGATCCCAAGCCAGCCGCTGCTGGGTTTTTGTTCGGCTTTCAGATTCCAAGTGATTATTTAAAGCGGACCATCACCCTGAATAAAAGTCTATCTTATATGTTTCCCACACCCTGTACATACAGATTGCTCACATTAAAAATCATCCTACCTGCATCTACTGCACGTTATAAGCCTATAAACATCCAAGATGGCGGCTCATGTGGCTTCAGGCATCCTGCAATCAGGAAGTGTCTTCTGTGTCGCTCTGCATTTTGGGATTGCTGTCCTTTTCCTGACCTCAGCTCTGCACTGTTTGTGCAAAGCACAGCTAAAACCCGCCTCCCCCTGTACTTTTGACCCCTCTCCTCAGTATGTGATGCTACTGAGCCAAGATGGCGGCGCCCGTATCCTGAACAGTTACATGCCAGTGAGGGAAAGAATAGGTGACTAAAAACATTAAATATTTAAATTTTAGATGCTGGGGAATAGTTTTGGGCTTCTTATTAAACGATGCTGAAGGTCCACTTTAATAATCGTATAGCTGTTAGTATTGTTACCTTTTGGTAATCGTATTGTCATGTTTGTGTACTGTAAAGTGAAACACAGCCATAACTCAGCCCCCTGGTGACCATGTCAGGCGTTTAGATGGCGGCCTGACCCCTTCATACAGCGGGGCTGCTGTGAGGTGTGAAGGAACAGGAAGACGCCCGCCATGAGGCATCATAAATAACCGTCCCGGCTCATACAAAAATAGCTCGCACATTAATAAAAATGGACGTGAAGGGGACCTCCTGATGGAGCGTACCAAGTCTGAAAAGAGGGGACTCATGCAATAAAGTTTTACACAAATTACAATATATACACATGTTTGGTAATTTATAGTATGGCATCGCTACAACCTACAAACAATACCGATTCTAAGAAAGAGGGTGAGCCCGGAGGAAGAAGTGGTAAAAGAGAGGTGAGAATTATGATGCGCTGACTCCCCCAAAAGAAGGAATGGTTCGCTCCTCTCCCCCTCCCGCCTCACACACTGGAGGGCAGACGCTGGGACGTGCCGAACGTGCGGGCGCCTGGGATTGGCTGGGGGCGCCTCACCGTTGCCAGGGAGACGCGGACGCCAGGATAGGGTGGGGGGATATAAGGACACGGGGCCTAGCTGCGGGGAGGCTGAGGCGGCACAAATGGCGGGAGGCGGGGAAGAGGGGGAGTGTGACAGGAAAATGGAAACAATACATCACGCGGCCGCTCGCCATTAATAATGTGCCGCTAAATGAGGCAATAAAGGGAATATTAGCGTGTCATTAGACGAGGAGGATATGATAGCTCGGCTGCTGCTGCCTTACTAATACAATGTAATAACAAAATAATATAATTATAGTAATAACACATATTTAATAGTGATTGGGGCACCTATTAATGAGAGGTATTGCCCTGGCAACCAGGTTTACTGTTAACTTTGTAATTTAAAATTGGAATTCAAATGGTTGCTATGGGCGATTCAATAAAGGTAGAAAAAATTCTCATGGTAGTAAAAAATTCAATTCATGAGAAAAACGCCTGAGAATGTCACTGTTACTGAATCACTAGATAAATAGACAATGAAAGTCAATGGCAGCTTTTACTACAGTGTAGAAAGGAGTAAACAGTTCTCTACTTTTCTTAGGAGTAAAAAAGTGCCATTGACTTTCATTGTTTTGACCAAAAATATAGGGGACATGCATACGAGCATACCTATCTCTAAAAAAAGGAGCACCAGCACTACATGACAAGTCAATTAATACAAAATTATTTTATTATTGAAAATGCAAATACAAAAAAGAAGAGTTAAAACCACAGACAAGACAATTAAAAACAACAACCGATCCTGACCATATTAATAACCTATAATTGATGCCCACTGGGTATATCCAATTGATTAATACCCCAGGGAAATATGACCCATCATTTGTCACCCTTTGATAAAGTATTTTTTGTGCCGGCACAAAAAGGAAAATCAATATCCTATAAATAGTAATATAAAGTGCTAAGTGCAATTAAATAACTAAACACATATAAAACATATGAACACTCAATTATTAATACACCTAAATCTAACCCTTAAAGTGGACCAACACCCACGGGTGATCGGCCCGGGAATCTATAAGATTCCCGGGCCGATCACCTCCCTCCCCGCGGGACATCGGGATGTCCCGCGGGGTGAAACCCCCCCAAACACCCCAAACTCCTTACCTTATCTTCGGCGGCGGCCAGCCGCCGCCGCCTCCCTCGCGCCCCTCTAGACGTGCGCGCGCCCGCGCCGGCCATCTGTGAATGGCCGGCGCGGGCACGCGCGCGTCAAGAGTGACGCGTGGGAGGCGGCGGCGGAGGAGGAGCCGCTTGTCCGCGGCTTGTTCGTCGGCGCTGGGAGCGGGGAGAGGTGAGTTTTTCTTGGGGTTCGCGGGGCACTCCGATCAGGGGTGCCCCACCGAAGTGGACCAAGACCCAGGATAGTCAAAATCCTGGGTGTTGGTCCACTTTAATATGTGACAACTACAACAAATGTATATATATATATCTCTCAATCTGGCTAAATTTGATGATATCAACACATCAATGCTGCCACTGTGATAATTACATATCCCAACCAAAATATTGCACAAGTCCCATCCAAAAGTTTTAAGTGTAAACCCTGTGAACCAAACAGATAAGTATACAACAGTAGCAAGTGCCGGCAAACAAAAAAAGACGTAAATCTCACGATAAAAGGGCCACCCGGGGTATACAGACATGAGGTCAAGGTCGGTCTAAACCACCCGCGCACGCGGCTCCCATGCCGCTTCAAGGGTGAGGGTACTTTCATTGTTTTCTTAGCTGGTGATTCAGTAACAGTGAAATTCTCAGGCTTTTTTTCTCATGAATTGAATCTTTTTCTACCTTTATTGAATCAAGGCCTTTATTTATAAATGACATTTTTCTAAGACTAAACAACAGCAAAAATGGACAGCCAATCAGACGGCAGATTAGTGAGTCGGAGACCGAAGCACATGCTGCTGTGGTTTGTGTCTCCTCCAATAGACTCATGGATGGGATCCTCATTGCGGGCCTAGGGGGCTTCTTTAGAGTCACTGCAAACCTACGCCCTCCATGAGAGGCTTTTAAAGCAGACCAAAACCCAGGATTTTGATTATATTAGGTTTTGGTTTGATTTGGGATGCCCCGCTGTGTGAAACCTCCCATGTTGACCAGTAAACTCACCTTTTCCTGGTCATATGGCACATTCACAGGCTCTTGTCCAATCAGTTGATTCATTACTAACGTCAGGTAGCAACAGATGAGCGTCTGTATAGCGGATTTTAGAGCGACCGCTAGTGGTCGCTGTGCTCGGCCATGGTTCTTTGTTTCAGAGCGCCTCAGTCGCTGGCCAGCATTGATGAATATGATGTATGAGTCGCAGTACTACGCGGTATGGGACCGAACGATAGCGCCAACTCAGTGCGTCTGACTCACACCACATTCATCAAAAAAACAGCCTCAAACATCGCCGGCGCTCAAAATCGTGTAATTGTAGCCCTTAGCGCCAGAAGGTGTGTGATTAAAGTCTGTTTTTGGACATGTATCCACTAGTAACAAAGGGAAAACACCTGGAATGACATTGTTATACCATTGTAACATGAACACTTTAATACCTGTAAGGACAATTCTGCATAAAAATATTATTAATCCAAAAAGTTTTCAAAAATGTCATTTTTTTGCCCCAGATACATGTCAGAAGTTTTGAGATTTTTTTAGGAAAAAAAAAAATTGGGATCAGGAAAGGGATTTGAGGATCGGCCATAGAAATGTATGGGAGAGCGCCAGGTAACGACAGGTTAGACGTGGCGCTCTGCAAGGATGAACGCGGTGCTGTATGCTGAGCCTGGGATAATGATGAATCGTACGCTACCTGGCGTTGTTCTAGTCGCTCACCAGATTCAGCTTCATAAATGTGTAATTGCGTGCCGTCTCCGGCGTTCACCTGCCGCTACCTGCCACTGTACAGGCCCTACCTGGCGCTATATCTTCATAAATAAGGCCCTAAGAGTCGACTAAGGGCTGAGTGTAGGCGAAGGGATCCGAGGGCACTGGCGGCCGCTACCCTCTAACAGGGTGCGTGCCCGTGCCCACACGACCCCGTTAAAGGTATAGCAGACGGCGGATGCGGCTCGCACATGCACCATTGGATCAGGGAGGAGGCGGGTTTTACAGGGCACTTAGGGTTTTACACATCCAAATCTGGTTGTCCCGGGGGGAGGGAATTCAGCGGCCCTAGACTTTTGGTCCGCTTTAAAGGAAAACAAAATTCTATAGGGCTGGCCCTGGAATCCTAATCCTTCCACGCCCAATTATTCAGATAGGCTGGGGGCGGGAGCACAAGCACACAGCGGGGGATGTAGCCAGCCAGTTGAGGAACGCCACCCGGCACTCAGCCAATTGGTGATCTCAAAAATGTCAGAAGGCATGGCTTAGTCAGAGGAAAAAACTGTTTTTCCCCTAAAGCATCACCCGGCAGCATCACACGTGGTCCTCTGGGGGGGGGGGGGGGGGGGGGTTGATGGGTTCACAGGGGTCACAAAAAAGGTTTTGTTCTGCTTTAAAAACAAAAAAACTGGTCACTTCCCTGCCAGCCCATGCTATGCTGAAATCTGAATATATACCGGCAGCGACCCAGAGAGCCGCAGCCTGCTGGACTTGGTGACAGTTGGTCCCTCCCTGGACAGGGAGTTTAAAATGGATCAAAACCATTTGAAGCTGGCAGTCTGAAAGTCTCCAGGGCCGGACGATTCTCTACCCGTGGAGCATCCCAATTTGGGACCTTGAGCTTCTTAGGAGGCACATTCTTGCGTTTTAGCTGGAAATTGTACCTTAAAGGGAAAGTCCATGAAAAGACCTTAAAACAGATTGTGGCACCTGGGTCGTTGGTAAGCAGGTCGCCTCGGGCCTGTTGCCACTGTATGCTCGGAGCTCTTTAGGGGCAATCTATAAAAGTGGACTTTCCCTTTAAAGTGGACCAACACCCAGGATTTTGACTATCCTGGGTTTCGGTCCACTTCGGGGGGCACCCCGATCGGGGGTGCCCCGCTGTGTGAAACCCCCCAGAAAGCCCCAAAAACTCACCTCACCATGCTCCCACGTGGCCGCGCTGTCCAATCCCCGCCGACGGACAAGCGGGAGGCAGTGACGGACAAGACCGTCCGCCGCCGCCTCCTGCACGTCACTCTTACAGGGCGTGCGCCCACGCCAGCCATTCACAAACGGATAAGATAAGGTTTTTTGGAGGTTTTGGGAGGGTTTCACCCCGCGGGACATCCCGATCCCGATGAGGGAGGTGATCGGCCCGGGAATCTTATAGATTCCCGGGCCGATCGCCCCTGTGGGTGTTGGTCCACTTTAAAGTGGACTATCCCGGGTTTTGGTCCTTGCCCCTGGGGCACCCTGATTCGGCATGCCCTGCTGTGTGAAACCCCCAGGTTGCCTAGTAAAACTCACCTTTCCCCTGTCCGATGATGCATGCGCAAGCTCTTGTCCAATCAGGGCACTTGGCTTTGCTCGTCAATGTCGGCTAAGACTCAGCTAAGAGCAGAATTTAGCTGAAAGCAGCAGAACGTGCGGGCAGCCGCATCCCCGCTTGCCTCTAACATGGTGTGTGCCCGCCCCTGCCATTCACAAATGCCTGTCGTGGGCACACACTTGGCTAAAGGCTATATCATTCACGGACCATACATGCACAGGTTGTTTTACATGGGACTCGGGAATCTCCCAAATCTGGATGCTCCGAGGTGAGGGAATCAGGTGGCCCTGGAGTCTTATAGAGTCTAGGGCCACTTTTGGTGCATTTAAAAGGGTAACTGCAACAAGCTGCAATATCTATCACACCTGCAGCTTTACCGGCATGTGTGTCATGACTAGTATTAGGCGAACCCGAACCGCAAAGTTTGGGTTCCCAAACTTGAACACGGACTTCAGGCAGAAGCCCATGTTCGAGTTTGGTGCTCAGCCTGAACACGGGTTGATGGGCTACAGCAGAAAGCTGCTGTGACTTACCTGAGCCCCGCGATCCCGTCCCTGGTCAGCGGTCAGCTCTGTCAAATAGCCTACGGATGGCTATAGATAGCCATCGCTCCCATGAGTGAGGACACTGGCAGCTGGTACTACGAGTGTCCTCAGGCAGGCACGCGGGTGTGGAGTGGAGGTAGGGGTCTCAGAGGCAGAATCGTCCCCAAAGTTCGGGTCCCCATTGATTTCAATGGGGACTTGGTTTGGGTCCCCAAACCAAACTATTATTCAACGCTCACCAAAACTTGCCAAACCTGAACCTTGGAGGGTTTGCCCAACACTAGTCATGACATGATGCAAAGGGGCACGCTGAGACTCAATGATATCTCAATATATCAATGATATATTACCCAATATCAATGATATGAATGAGACTCAATATATCAATGATATATTACCCAATATCAATGATATGAATGAGACTCAATATATCAATGATATATTACCCAATATCAATGATATCAGTGATACTCAATATATCAATGATATATTACTCAATATATCAATGATATATTACCCAATATCAATGATATCAGTGATACTCAATATATCAATGATATATTACCCAATATCAATGATACTCAATATATCAATGATATATTACCCAATATCAATATTACTCAATATATCAATGATATATTACCCAATATCAATTATACTCAATATATCAATGATATATTACCCAATATCAATGATATCAATGAGATATTACCCAATATCAATGATACTCAATATATCAATGAGATATTACCCAATATCAATAATACTCAATATAGCAATGATATATTACCCAATATCAATGATATCAATGATACTCAATATATCAATGATATATTACCCAATATCAATGATATCAATGAGATATTACCCAATATCAATGATACTCAATATATCAATGATACTCAATATACCAATGATATATTACCCAATATCAATGATACTCAATACAGCAATGATATATTACCCAATATCAATAATACTCAATATATCAATGATATTTTACCCAATATCAATGATACTCAATATATCAATGATATATTACCCAATATCAATAATATCAATGAGATATTACCCAATATCAATGATACTCAATATATCAATGATACTCAATATAGCAATGATATATTACCCAATATCAATAATACTCAATATAGCAATGATATATTACCCAATATCAATAATACTCAATATATCAATGATATTTTACCCAATATCAATGATACTCAATATATCAATGATATTTTACCCAATATCAATAATATCAATGAGATATTACCCAATATCAATGATACTCAATATATCAATGATACTCAATATAGCAATGATATATTACCCAATATCAATAATACTCAATATAGCAATGATATATTACCCAATATCAATAATACTCAATATATCAATGATATATTACCCAGTATCAATGATACTCAATATATCAATGATATATTACCCAATATCAATAAGATACTCAATATATCAATGATATATTACCCAATATCAATAATATCAATGATACTCAATATATCAATGATATATTACCCAATATCAATGATATCAATGAGATATTACCCAATATCAATGATACTCAATATATCAATGATACTCAATATATCAATGATATATTACCCAATATCAATGAGACTCAATATGTCAATGATATATTACCGAACCCCTGCTGCCATGTTTCTTCTCCTATAGATTCCCACATAAAGCCACCACAGACTGTCTATTGTTCAGCCACAGATAAGAGCCGGCAGCCGGCATCTCAGAGACTAAATACAGACACACTGCTCCATGCAGAGATAGGCAGATGCCTGGCCAGGTACACACAGGCATGCACGCCCCCTCTGTCACGAGCAGGGATTGTGTATTTTTTGGCATCAGTGAGTAGGATGATCATTATTAATAATTATGGAAATATCAGCGTTTCCGCGAGACAAGAGGCATAAGAAGTATCGCCAGCAAACCTGATTTACGAGGATTAGATGGAGGGGGGGGGGGGGTATTAACATTGCTGGCGGATTATGGAAAAAAGGGCCGCCATTGTTTGCCCTAATATGCACAAATCTGCAGCAGCACATGACGCCTCATCAGCCCTTCAACTTAGTGTTAAACGGTTTTATTTACATTTTATTTTAATCCCAATAAAAAAAAAAAATAAGATTTAAGATTATTGTGACCTTTTTACAACAATGCACCATGCAAAATAAAGTAATAAACAGAAATGCTTTGTGTGATTTCTTTAAAGAGGAACGAAACACGGGATTTTGATTATCCAGGGTTTTGGGATGCCCTGTTATGTGAAACCCCCCAGTTTGCCCAGAAAAACCTTACCTTTCCCCCAGTCCTATGGCACATGCGCAGGCTCTCGTCCAATTAGAGCTGTTTGCCTAGTATATTAATGCTTGGCAATTAGGAGTGAAAGTGCCTGCATCCCCAGACTCGTGCAACCAGTGGCAAGACAAAGTCTAAGCTTTGATTCAGTAAACTTTCAATAAGTCCAGTAAGTGGACCATAACCCATTTTGGGTGGTCCTGGAATCTATAAGACTCCAGGGCAGCCTCATTCCCTCTCCTGGAGCACCCTGAATAGGCTGTGTGAAACCCATCGAGTCCCCAGTGAAACTTACTTGGGCCCCAATCCAACGGCGATCCAAGGCATTTGTTAGTGGCCGGCGTGGACTTGCCTCCTGCTGGAAACTAGCGAGGATGCATCAGTCGGCGTGCTTGGCTCCATTCGGCCCATTACCAATTCCTAGTTGAAAATGACGAATGGGGCTGAGCGTGCTGATGGATGCGTGTGTGCACCATAGGACCAGGGAAGGTGAGTTTTTATGGGCGACCTGGGGGGTTTCATGCAGTGAGGCAACCCAAATCCTTTTGGTCCAAAAGGACCAACACCCTTACAAGAAACAGTGCTCATATGCATCCCTTTCCAGGTTTACTGCACATAAAAATGAATTTACCTTTTTGTAACTCCTCAGCAGAAATGGTAAGAGGTGAAGCAGAAAGAGGTGAGCAGAGGTAGGCATATGGGTAAAGGTGAGGTGGGAGGAGGTCAGCAGAGGTTAGGAGAGGCGAGCAGAGATGAGACGGGAAGAATTGGGCCGGGATGAGTTGGAAAAAGCTGAGGTGGGAAGAGTAAAATTGAAGCAGGCCAAAGAGGTAGGCAAGGGTGGGGTGAGGTGATGTGGTCAGGGGTGTGACAGAGGTGATGTGAGATGTGAAAAGCTAAGCAGAGGTGAGGTGGCCAGAGGTAAGTAGAAGTAGAGGTGAGGGGAGCAGTGGAAGAGCTGTGGTGGGCCCTGTTCCAGGAATTAGCTCTACACTGTCTCTAGTGGCCAGCCCCATGCACTGTAGGCAAGGCAATCCCAGCTTTAGAAATATTATGAAATATAGGGATGGGGTGCCAGGGGTCGCAACTGAGGACACTGCAGGCTGCATGTGACCCCCGGGCTGCAGGTCGTGCATCTCTGCTATAGCATCAGCGGATAAACAAACACACTCATTGATCAGCTGGGAAGTTCCTTGGGGGCGGGCCTAAGGAGTTCATGGGTTGGTAGCAGGCTGGTCAGGGTCTTTAAATTCCTAGGCTCATTTGTGGCCCTAGTTCACCCCTGGCCAAAACCCACACACCTTGGGGGTACTGGTTAAAAGCAAATGCAGTTCCTCATCTGCCCCTCCAGTGCCACGCTGCCGATGTGGGCCAACGATACTAGCTCAAGCAGCTAGTCCAAACCACGCCCCCCTCTGTATTGATAGCTTGAATGGTGTCATGGTAGATGAATGTCTGTGTCTAAAGCAAGACCTCGGGCTCTTACAGACTTAGCCCAGTAAGCTGATTATTATGCTGCATCACAGATCCCAGGCCACGCCCACATGCTTCAGATGAGAAATTATAGGTTAAAACTGTAAACCTTTATATCTTGGCCATTTCTTCTTCAATTTAATAATGGAAAACAGTTTAAGACATTGCCAAATGTAGCCCGACACAATGGTCTACTTAATATAATAATTTTAGGTGCTGGGAAATTGTTTTTAAGGGTTTGGGATTTTCATTAAATCATGCTGAAGGTCTGGTTTAAGACTATGCAGCCATTTAGATTCATCATAAAGGAGCCCCAAATACATGTACTTTTTTACATGACACGATCATCTCCCGATCCTATGATCCTCTCATGCCTAGGATATAAAGCCTATCCACAATTAGATGATTCTAGGATCTGCATTTTAACAGCCACAGGTAACATCCGGCATTGGACGCGATGTTTAATTCCTGTGGCCTCAGGCAACACAAACTCCTAACGTAGGCTGCATGAATGCCAACAACTCGGGGTGGCGTGTAGCTGGATTTCCATTCTTCCTGCACATGTCAGCCCAAGTTATATAACCCATCAACACATCGGGAGTGTCCTGCAACGTCACAGAAATTGGCAGCACATAAGTTTAGATTTAGTTTGAAATATCGCTTGCCAAGCCAATCAGACGTCATGGACTGGCATCAACTGGCAGAGAGGAGACACAGAAACTCCAAATGGCAGCTGAAAACCGTCAGGTTGGATGTGACAGCCAAAGTGCTCCATGGCCTCCCAACATTATTCTTTCTCTAGTCTAGCCCATCTTCAGTGGTGTCTCCATAGAAAGTCAGATGCCGGTTCCCTCATGAATGATAATACGGAGCTTAGCCATGGAGCTTGCTGACATTTCCTTTCTAATTAAAATCGAGGCTGAGATGATGTGGAGTTCATAGTGACAAGCCGGTGCTAAATAAGCTGCCAACTGGCATCAACTGCCCGGGGGCCGGACCTGATGAATACGTCCTAGTCAACAGAAGACATGAATGATACATATTCTAAACATTCTTTTTTGGATATTTATGAACTTTTGTGGGGTTCAGATAAGAAAATGAATAATATAAACATTACAAAATATTCTGCGATTTAAGATATTCCCTTTTTTCCAAAGCAATAGGGTTGATTCAGAGCCCCTTTCTCGATATTTTTTTGTGTATAAATTTCCGTTCTCGTCCATTCTTCCCCCTCATCTGATTCAGCTGAGCCTTTTTTTCTGCAAGAACTTTTGTGTGAAATGTTCTCATTTTTGTGTGATTTTTCAATTGGTTGCATGACCTAAAAAAAACAATGGCGAGAAAGGGGCTCTGAATCAACCCTAATATTTGAGTCAAATGCTTAAAATAACAGAAATTCAACTTTGTTAAACTGTAAAATTTATTTCGATACACAGACTGTGCCTTGCTGGTGGCTGTGTCTGCTTGCACGGGCAATAGCAGGTGACATAGGCTCACCAGAGGGTCACACTCTACGACAGTGTTCCCCAAACTCTCTCATTGAGAGTCACCAACAGGTCAAATTTGGGGAATGTCCACATAGCCGGCTCTATAGTTCTGTTTAAGCACAAGTTACTCTACTTGTGTGTTTGGGTGGAGATCTGCAAAAAATGCTCTGTTTGTGGCTCTGAAAGAGAGGTTTAGGGAACACTGTTGCGAGGAAAAAATACATATAATTTCTAGTTATGCCCTGCTTATGTCCATAAACAAAAGACCTTGGCCAGCAGGAAACCCCCTGCCAGGAAGCTGCCCTGACTTCATTTCAAATAATCCCACAGACATACTGGGTCCAGTACTGTACATGGAATTATGAAAATCTGATGCATACTTTCATATAAACTGACCCCATTCTTGGAACCTGAAGATCATAACACATGCGTATGTGGGTCTCCCAGAAATTAGGTTAGGAGCCATATAGAACAGTGGTGATGGGTTTTATGGAATGCATAGCACTTGACTGGGTCAGTTGGCACCAGAACCAACTTTTTGCTGGAAGAACCAGGAATTAACGCCTCCCTGTGGTTGCCTTGAACCAAGGCAGGGCTCTGTTCAATAGTGGTAGTAAAAGAGTCCCCTTGCCAGTAATGCTAACAGTTCGCTCCCAACCAGCTCACAGCGTGCACTGCATGCACATATCTCTGCTCTATCTCTGCATATCTCTCCCATTACTATATGCAGGAGCCAGTTAGCAAATCCAGACAGGGTGTGCTCTCTCCACATCAGAGCTACCTGCAGAACAGTATGTGTTGCAGGGGCGAACCTAAGGGGGGGAGCAGGTCTTAAAAATATAATTAGTGTCATGTACAACAGTTTGATAAACTTTCTGCATCCCAGAGACCATATATATATATATATATATATATATATATATATATATATATACAGTATATATATACCAAAGACATGAAAATATGTAAAACATGAATTGTATTTAGGCTTTAAGAAAGAAATAGACATTCAGATAGATACTGTAATACAGAGGTGATCACTATGAGAGATTGTAATGTAAAGTATCTAATACAGGCAGCAGTGTGTCACATGTGTAACAAGATAAATAACAAAAATAAAGATACATTATATGTACACAATCCATTCGGAAAGCTGCCAGCAGATTAGTTTGATACACGTGTCACACTCTGGATATTACAATCCACAGCAGAAAAACCACTTGTAAAAATAATATAAAAAAAAAAGAACAGACTATGACTATTTATTTTCCTGCACCATCTGACCTCACCAGGGGGCTATATATAGGGATACTACGTAGTCTCTATTGCAAGCATAGACTGCCTATCCACATACACTATTGCCATCACTTACTATGTCCGATTAAGGGACAAATGTGGCCCTGAGTAGTCGCATCCTCATCCCTCCACTATGCGCACCCCCCTGGCAGACCAGCAGAGAGCAGGGGCACCACTGCTTGATGTTGCATTTGAACAGCATAGGATCCCAAAATTAGATGAGTATGTGATTCTGAATGAGGAGGGTCCATAGGGTTTTGGACTGTGGGGTATCCCTGATCAAGATGCCCCTAAGATGCATTCTATTGGACCGAATCCTGCGATTTTACTATCCCTATCTGATTTAGGATGCCCTGCTGTGTGAAACCCCCTGCCACTTTTCTTTACCCCCTGCCACTGTTCTCTATCTCTGCCGCTGTCCTCTCCCCCCTGCCGCTGTCCTTTCCCTCCTGCCACTGTCCTCTACTCCTCACCTAACCCTTCCACCCCCTGCTGCGGCCCTCTACCCTTCATTTAATCTCTCCACCTCCTGCTGCTGCCCTCTACCCTTCATTTAAACTCTCCACCTCCTGCTGCTGCCCTCTACCCTTCATTTAAACTCTTCACCTCCTGCTGCTGCCCTCTACCCTTCACCTAAACTCTCCACCTCCTGCTGCTGCCCTCTACCCTTCACCTAAACTCTCCACCTCCTGCTGCTGCCCTCTACCCTTCATTTAAACTCTCCACCTCCTGCTGCTGCCCTCTACCCTTCACCTAAACTCTCCACCTCCTGCTGCTGCCCTCTACCATTCATTTAAACTCTCCACCTCCTGCTGCTGCCCTCTACCCTTCACCTAAACTCTCCACCTCCTGCTGCTGCCCTCTACCCTTCACCTAAACTCTCCACCTCCTGCTGCGGCCCTCTACCCTTCATTTAAACTCTCCACCCCCTGCTGCTGCCCTCTATCACTCACCTGACTCCTCCACCCCCTACTGCTGCCCTCTATCACTCATCTAACCCCTCCTCCCCCTTCTACTGTCCTCTACCACTCACCTAACCACATAAGCCCCTGTCGCTGTCCTCTACTGCTTAACTAATCCCTCCACCTGTCAGTGTCCTTTACTGCTCACCTAACTCCGCCACCTCCTGCCACTGTCCTCTACCACTCACCTAACCCCTCCACCGCTGTTACTATCCCCTACTGTTCACCTAACCCCACCACCCCTTGTCACTGTACTCCAGCACTTACCTAAACCCTTCCCTGGCAACTGACCTAACCTAGCGAACACTCAGCAGCAGCATACTGGAGTTTTGCCTTACGGCCCTGTTGGCTGCCTCTCTGTGTCCTCCCCACTTCCTATAGTAAAGTAGTGCCTTCTGTCTCAGTTCTCTCCAGGAACCGCAGGGAGGACAATCTTCTTTATAGGGCAATTACATAATGATGACAGGTTGGAAACTCCTCAGAGGTCTACCCTGTCATTTAAAAATGTCTAAAGCCAGCAGGGCCAGCCATGCTCAGTGTAAACCTGTTCTCAAGCTGGAGACTGAGCTGCAGTGTGTCACCCCACCAAGTAAACTTCTTTACCAGTGTTTCTGGAAGATGCCTCTGTTCACTTTTGGTGCAGAAAGAAAAATAAGAAAAAACTGTCAAAACAAATTCTGGTTGAACGGAACTTGCACCTATCATGTGATCCACCCTCTTCCCAATGGTGAGCAGGTCATTCCTCTACCAAGGCAGCCCCTATGCAGGACGCAGAGGCGTGCAGTAACCAGGACTGGGCATCAGCCAGAGGCAGACTGGCCTTCAGGAGATTGTTTATTGGCTCTTTCTTTCCGTCTATCATTCATTTATTCTTCCTTTTTTCTTTTTTTCTCTTCTTTTCTTTCTGTCATATCTTCTTTTCTTTGTTTCTGTGTTTCTCATTCCTTCTTTTGTTCTCTCTCCTTTTCTTTCTGTATCTTGCCTTCTGTTCTCTTTTTTTGACATTCCTTCTTTTCTTTCTGTCATTCCTACTATTCTTTCTTTATTTATGTCATTCCTTTGATTCTTTCATTACTTCTTTCTTGCTGTGTCCCTGAATCTTTTCTTTCTTTTTCATTTGTTATATTTATTTCTTTTTTTTTTTTTTTTTTTTTTTTTTTTAATCATACTCAGTTTTTATTGATTTCAGCACATCACAATAAACAAATACAGACAGTAACCGTTTATAACAGTCGAGCGCTGGAGCACAACACTATACAATATAACCATGTTTACAGAAGCATAAAGAACAGTGTAAAATGACAGGACAATTGTTGCCAACTGGCCTTCTGGCTCGATATGGGAGAAGGGCCCCTGGGGCCACACGAACTACTCGCCAACCCCATCCCCATCCACACCCACCCACCATCCTGAAGCTAAGTAACCCTGCCCAGAGAACAGAGTGCAACTTTCAGGTCTACCACTACTATATGTTCCGCTCCCCAAGCTAACGTCGCTCCTTCGGATCCCCTCGCCACACACCCCATTGGGTAGATTGGATGGGAATGCGTCCATTCAGCTGCCTTTACGCTCCTCGCCCCTCCTCCACCATCCGCTTAAGAACAAACAACAAACACCACAAACACAAGACAAACAAAGAGACCAAAAGAAGGCCACTAAACACTAGATACATGGACAGACACCGACTCACACAGAATGGGGACTAGATAAGGGAGGGATAAGGGAGGAATAAGGAGGGAAGGATAAGAAACGGGGAGGGAGAGAGGGAGGGAGTGCAACTGAAAACGCAAACCTTAAATAAGGGGGGGGGGAGGGATAAGACCCTCCACCCACCCCCCCATTTATTGCTTTTTTATGGTGCTTCTATTCTTCCATTCTGTCCTTCTTTCATTTGCTCAATTTCTTTCATTTTCTTTTTTTTACACTCATTCTTTCTTTCTTCTTTCATTTTCTTTTTTTTACACTCATTCTTTCTTTCCCTGTTAGACAGGGCAACTATGAACCCGCAAGTTTTTAGGAGATATGTTTTTGCATTTTGTTAGGAAGTTTACCTTAAAGGATTCATGAAAAGACCTCAGAGCGGATAGTGGCATCTGGGTGGCAGGTAAGCAAGTCACCTCAGGCCTCTGCACTGAAGTCTTTGGGGTAAGTCTATGAAAGCGGACTTCCTCTTTAAGGCGGAATTGCAATATCCACCACACCTGTAGCTTTACCAACATGTGTGTTGCAACACAACGCAAAGGGGCCCATCTAGACTCTATAGCCCAAGGGCCCATATAAACCTGGAGCCGGCCCTGCTAATGGTTCTGCCGGGGCTCGGGTACCTTTCCGAGCCACCAAACTGATATCAAGCCTTACGCGTTTCACACTGCTGCATCTCGGTTATTCCTGCAGATAATTATTACTGACAGTGTACAGGAGGTGATGTGTTCAGAGCTGACGCTTGCCTCATTTAGACATGCGAGTGACAATGGAGACCCCGGGACTCATCTACATGAAAGATGTCACGTCGCCTGTGAGATGCTCGTGTGCAGCGCTCTCATTAATCATACATCTGACGCGAGCAGTGAAGGGGCCCCTGACGAGAGCAGCCTGTCTGACTGCCGCCCCATCTCAATGAGTCCCATCCATGATGGATGCCTGCTACACTCTGCGTGGCGCATCCTGTGAAGTGGCACACAGCACAACGCATCCCCAACTTTCATCCACAGCTCCATCACCAGCAGGAGTGACAGAGCCTTTTTCAGCCTTTTTCAGCAACTTTTTTTTCACTTAAAGAGGACCTGTCACCAGGGCTGTATTTACCATTAGGCAACCCTAGGCATGTGCCTAGGGTGGCAACCTGGAAGAGGGGAGGGTGCTGCCCTTACTACTACAGTAAAGAAAAGAAATTAATACTCACATAGCAAGAACATTAATGCACAAGCACCCCCCCCCCCCAGCCACAGAAGGATGCAGAGTGTATTTGTGTGAAGGAGGGGTGCAATCGGTTGAACACAGGCCAGAGCATCTCCCCTCCACTGCTGTGGTCATGTGACTCCTGTATGTCAGAACGCAGTATAAGATGGAACTTATGGAACTTGCCTGCTTCTCTGCATTTCGCCCTTTGTGCCCTCTAGCCCAATACACTCTTTCCCCTTACACACTTTTTTTATATGGACCATGACCTAACTTAAAAAAGGGGACGAAAGCACTTAAAGTGCCTAGGGCACCATGAACACCAAATACAGCCCTGTCTGTCACCAAGTCAGTAGGGCTGTATCACCCTTTAAAGAGGAACATCAGAGGAGGTTAAAATCTCACCGACCTGCTGCCCCCCCCCCTCCGCCTTTACCTTTGGGCAATGTTTACTTACATCGCCGGGGGATCTATCTTCTGGGTCCCTCAGATTCTGGGTGACCTTCCGACGGGTGGTGCCATATTGCATCCTATCAGGCACTGTGCACAACCCCCAGTCTCGCACATGCTCAGTGCCCATGAATGGGATTCCGCCCGAAATGCCGCAAGAATTCGCTCAGTGGTGCGGGACTTTGAAGATCGCGGCTAAAGCTGTGCTGTCATCTACAGAGGGCTAAACCCCGGTGGGAGGGCAGAGGTTCAGACCCTGAAGCAGCCAGATGTCGCCGAAGCAGGCAGTGGTGACTTCTAAAAGGTACAAAGGCGTCGATGAAGGGGGAAACGGACCCTTTTTAATTTTGGTCTGATGTTCCTCTTTAAAACCATCATATTGACATTAAGAGGATGGAGGAACTAGCACTTGACCCGGGTAGGGGGGTGGGCGAAAAACATTACAGAACTTGGACAATATGGTGTCAAAGAGCTCACCGGGGATCCAGGCCCATTGGGAAAAATTGGGTGATAGGGACTTTTCCTCTTCTCTTTCTCTCTTTTCTTTTTTCATGTTTCCTCTGTTTCTTTCCTTTTCCTTTACCATACTTTCTCTTGTTTGCTGCCGCCCCCCTGGGTTTGACCCCGGGGGGGGGGGGGCAGGGCTGGCTACGGTGGGACTTTGGGGGGTCGATAGAAGACTCGGGGGGGAGGGGGACCGGGCCCCTTGGTGCCGGGATATGCGCTACATTGGGCACGGTAGGCCTTGTGTGGGGCTCCGGGCTGTGGGGTCGGTCTCCCTTATCCCCTAAAGAAGAGCTAAGGTTATACCTTACACACCCCCTAAATATAGAACGGCGAATAAAACAACCATGAGCCGTCGGGCTGGCCCTGTTGGTTTCGATGTTGTCAATGGTCTTTCTTGTTATTTTTAATATTGTGGGAATTCTCGACATTTTAGATACCTTGGTTTTTCCGGTGTTCATTCCCAGTGATAACCATGTGTTTCAATGTCATTATGGTTTTCCTAAGCTGTCTCTTTACTGTCTTTTTTTTTATGTAACTCTGTTTATTGCAAAACTTAATAAAGATATATTGCACAAAAAAAAACATCATATTGATTTGGGATTTGGACATACCCAGGAATTTCCACCAACTAATGCTCAGTTCTGGGACACATGGCCGACCTTCCAGCATATTTTCACAGAAAGGGTGTGCATCTTGCAGCAGTCATTAGGATAATCTGCCTAGTCAATTTAAAATTTAACCAAGTTAGTTTTCTTTTTGCCCTCTGTGAGGGCCTTTCACCTTTTGTGATTCCACTGCACTGTGTACCAGGCTTTACCTGTGGTGTGACCTTGGGCTGTCACACACAATCTCTTTTCCTTTGCCACTGTCACTGTCCCACGATGTGTGTTTTGCATAGGCTGAGCCGAGTGCTTTTAATTGTCTTTGTCCCTTCCTGGCTCCCTTAGTCTTGCTCTGATGCAAGTAACCCCCCCCCCTCTCTCCCTCAGCCAATTCTAGTTTGGCATCCAAGCAGTGCACATCTGCTGCTCCCTTCTGCAGTTACAGTCTTTTTACCTGCTACTGCTGTATGGGTTACATTTCCTGCTGTATTGAATGCACAGCATATTCCTGCTGTAAGAAGTGTTTTATTGCAGGATTCTGTACTGAAATAAAGCCTTTGAAACGTATTCTGTGGGATCCACGAGCAGCCGAGTAAGCTATCTTCCAAGCCTTATGGAGTAAAGAAAACATCCATCACAGGCACACACGCAGAACGTCAAGCTGTCTACAGGATTCACATTACTGCCATCTGGTGAGTCAGAATAGCCACTACTGAGCAGCCTTTTGTCCCTTGCGGGCAGAAGCGAGGACCAAAGACTTCCCTGCACCAGAAGCAACAAGCACAGAAGGGCAAAATGTTTGTTTCTCAACTTGGCATGGACTTGCCTGCTTCATGAAACCCATCAGCCTGACCAGGCTAACCTCCCCTGTCATGGCAGCATATTTTCTCAGGTAGGGTGTGTATCTTGCAGCAGTTAATAAAGAAAATTTTTAACTGTCTATTTAAAACTTCAAACAACCAAGTTTGTTTCCTTTTTTTCCATCCATGAGGGTCATTTTACACCATATTATTCCACTGCATTGTGTACCAGACTTTACCTGCATTGCCAACAGCCTCTGTATATTGTAATCTCTTTTCCTTTGCCACTGCAGTCCTTTGTCCTGTACTGGGAGTAGTGAGGACTAGTGGTTGCACTGCACCAGCACCAACAAGCACAGGGCTGTAACTTGAGGGTGTACGACCACACCAGGGTCCAGAAGGTCACTATTCAGATGCTCCTCTCTTTTCCACATTTCCCCTCATTGTGCCATATTCCCTCCCTCTCTTGTCCAATTTCTTCTATTTCTCTCTTTTCCACATCCCCTCCGTCTCTTCTCTCTCAATCTATTTTCCATACCCTCCATTCTCTCTTTTACAACCCACTTTCCCTTGTTCTCTCTTTTCCACATCCAACTTCTGCCCTTTCTCATTTCCACATTCCCTCCTTCTTTCTCCCTCTCTTTTACACATCAACCCCTTCTCTGTCTTTTCCACTTTCCTTCTTTTGCTTTCTCATTTCCACTTTCTCTCCTGTTTCCACCTTTCTTCCTTCTTCCTCTCTCTTTTACTCATTCCCCTGTACTCTTTCTTTTACAAATTCCTTAATTCTCTCTCTATTTTTCTCATTTCCTCTTTCCTGCTTTGCTCTTTTTTCCATTCCCACATTCTCTCCCCTTCTTTACTTATTCTCTCCTTCTCGTTCACACA
This sequence comes from Gastrophryne carolinensis, assembly GCA_027917425.1. Classification (NCBI taxonomy): domain Eukaryota; kingdom Metazoa; phylum Chordata; class Amphibia; order Anura; family Microhylidae; genus Gastrophryne; species Gastrophryne carolinensis. The sequence goes on from CM051238.1 coordinate 35,978,520, forward strand.
TTCCCTCTCTTTCTCACCCCCTTACTTTTCTCTTTCCTCCATCCCCCTCTCTTTTCTGTATGCCCTCCTTTTCCTCCTATTTTCCAATATCCCTTCTTCTCTTTCTTCCATCTTTTTCTTATTGAGTAAATGTATATGGGGGGGGGGGGCACCATCCTGAAATCAGGGTGACATTTGCCCCCAAGGCCGGTCCTGGAGCAGAAGATTCAATAGCAGCAGCAGAGGAACCAGTGGAGGAGATGGTGAGAAGCAACGGCCTGGTGGTGGCGGTGGAAGACCCAGTGGTGAAAGCAGCAGCAGTGGAGAACCCGGCAAGGAATGAGACTTCATATAGTTATTGTTATTTTTTACCATAAGAACTATAAATCTATGGAATAGCCTCCCACAGAAGCTTGTTACAGCATCAAACGCTGACAGCTTCAAAAAAGGATTAGATACTTATTTATAAGAAAAGAACATTAACAGTTACTATTAAATAAAAAATAAAAATAATACATTTTTTATTAGTGGTTATCAGTAAAAAAAACAAAAAATTAAATAAATAACTTCCACCTATAAAATAAAATATAAAATAAAATAAAAAATAACTTCCCTCACCCCAACACCCTTGGTTGAACATGATGGACATATGTATTTTTTCAGCCATATTAACTATGTAACTATATGTTATAAAGAATTATAACGCAGGCAATAATTAAAATAATAATAAAATGTTAAATGGTCCTAAACAGAATGATCAATCTATTTTAATATAAACAGGGGAAAAAAAGAGTGTTCCGGGCCTTGCCCGGCATTCTGATAGTTAAGCCAGCCCCAGGTGGTGAGGGGAGGGAGGGTTAGGTGCCAGTTGTCTGCCTTTGTTGCTCTCTCAATTTGTTAGGAGCGACAGACATTTCTTTCCCATCATCCTCTGTCCCCAGGGATGCCGCACTGGGATTACTCCCAGGTGGGGCCCGAGGCTTGTCAGCTCCATTCACAGGCCCGGCACCTGCACAGAGGCCACACAGAGGCCAGGAATGTGTCGGGGTGGCCCACGCTCTTTTCTGGGTCAATGCAAAACACAGGTGGGGGGTGCAGCTCCGCCAGGTGCCCCGCCACAGTCCTGGGACTATGCATGGGGTCAGGTTTCTGGCCTTCCTTTGTGTGTGAGGCCGCAATGTTCTATCGAGGAGCCAGGCTGTGTCACTACGCCAGGCCAAGTCACAGGTGTAAAAACACACAATCCCCTGCTGAAGCCATGCTCCTCTATGGAGACTTATGAGAAACATATGGGCGGCTACTGCTGACCTATTCTAATAGCGGACCTATAGCCAAAACTAGCTTTAGGTCCTTTTAAAGAAACATAGAAAGTTGACGGCAGAAGGAGACCATACGCTCCATCTAGTCTGCCCTTATGTGTATACTGTGTGTTCTCTTTATCTTAGGATAGATATGTGCTTATCCCAGGCATGTTTACATTCAGTGACTGTTGATTTTTCAACTACCTCTGCTGGAAGTTTGTTCCAAGCATCTACTGCTCTTTCTGCAAAATAATATTTTCTAACATTGCTCCTGATCTTCCCCCCGACTAGCTTCAGGTTGTGCCCCCTTGTTCTATCATTAAGTTTCTTCTTAAAGTGGACCATCACCCAGGGGTGATCGGCCCGGGAATCTAGAAGATTCCCGGGCCGATCACCTCCCTCACCGTGGGACATCCGAGATCCCCCAAAACCCCAAATAAACTCACCTCATCGGCGGCGGCTCCTCTAGACGGCCGTCTGTGAATGGCCGGCGCGGGCGCGCGCCCTGTCAGAGCGACGGGCGGGAGGCGGCGGCGGGCGCACTGTCTTGTCCGCCGCTGTCACCCGCTTGTCCGTGGCCACGTGGGAGCGTGTTGAGGTGAGTATTGGGGGCTTTCTGGGGGGTTTTACACAGCGGGGCACCCCCAATCGGGGTGCCCCCCTGAAGTGGACCAAAACCCAGGATAGTCAAAATCCTGGGTGTTGGTCCACTTTAAAGTGGACCTATGGCTGATCGGCCCGAGAATCTAAAAGATTCCTGGGCCGATCAGCTCCCTCCCTTCTCCCGTTCCAAGGGCGCATGCGCAGGCCGCCGCGCGTCCCTCTAGCAGGGCGCTTGTGAATGGCCGGCGCGGGCGCGCTCCCTGTAAGAGGGACGCGCGAGAGGCGGCGGCAGCGGCCTCAGCCTCAGCTTGTCCGTCACTTGTCCGTCAGCGGTGAGGTAAGTTTTTTGGGGCTTTCTGGGGGGTTTCATGCAGCGGGATCAGGGTGCCCCGCAGAAGTAGACCAACCCCCAGGATAGTGAAAATCCTGGGTGTTGGTCCACTTTAAAAGCACTCCCCTTCTCAACCTTATTGAATCCTTTCACATATTTAAGGTCTCAATCATGTCCCCCCTCTCCCTTCTTTCCTCCAGACTGTACAAATTTAGTTATTTAAGTCTCTCCTAATAAGTTTTAAGTTTAAGTCCTTCTACCATTTTTGTTGCCGGCCTTTGGACCCGTTCTATTTAAATAATGTCTTTTTGCAGGTGAGGTCTCCAGAACTGCACACAGTATTCTAGCTGTGGCCTTACCAGGGCTCTATACAGCGGCATCACAACCTCCCTCTTCCTACTGGTGATGCCTCGAGCTATGCAGTCGAGCATCCTGCTTGCTTTTCCCACTGCCTGGCTACACTGTCCACTCATCTTGCAGCTATTAGTAATCAGTGTCCCTAAATCTCTTTCCTCCGAGGTCCTGAATAACACAGCGCTGCCCATACTGTACTCAGAGCAGAGATTTCTTCTACCCAAGTGCAGGATTTTACATTTAGAGACATTAAACTCTAGTTTCCACAGTTTTGACCATCTATATCCAGTAAAGCTAAATCATTTTACATGTTGCAGACACCTCCAGGAATATCCACCCTATTACTAACCTTTGTATCATCAGCAAACAGAGAAACTTTTCCTACCAAGCCTTCTCCTACCCGTCACTTATAAATATATTAAAAAGAATGGGGCCCAGGACAGAGCCTTGCGGCACACCACTTGTAACTCGCCTTTGTTCAGATTGCACATCATTAACAACAACGCTCTGATACCGATCCCTCAGCCAACTGGAAATCCACTGAACTATCCAGGGATTGAGTCCTACCTTCAATAACTTATCTATGAGCAGACTAAAACCCAATCTAAAGCAGACTAAAACCCAGGATTTTCACCCTCCTGGGTTGTGGTCTGCTGCCCAAGGCTTTGTGTGTGAAACCCCGGGGATCAACCAAAATTCTACCTCCATCCACACACTCAGGGTAAGAGGTGCCTCTCCTATCAGAATATGGATGGATTGTGCGCACCTCTGGTTGTGTGCACCTGCTGCAAGGTGTGTGAGGCAGGGACAGCCTTAGGGTAAATGTTGCCTTGTGAAAGATTTCAGGATGGTGCCACCCCCACAGACACACATCACTGTTCCTCAACCTGTAGCTCGGGAGCCATGTGTGGCCCACAGACCCTCATACCTCCCAACTGTCCCGATTTTTCCACAAAATCCTGCGGTCCCGGACCGTTAGCAAATGTCCCGGGACGCCCTGCGCTGTGGCAGTGTGCCCAGGGCCCCAACAACGCCGGCGTCTTCTGTATAAACACTGGCCGGCGCGAAGATACTAACTTCCTGGCAGGGGGCGGCGCGCGGGGGGCTGGGTTGGGAATAAAAAAAAACTTACGGAGGTTGCCATGCAGGGGTGAAGGCAGCCGACATTGCTGGAGGATCGGAGCTGGAGGGCGTGACAGGGGGTGTGGCCGGGGCGTGGCATGGGTGTGGACGTGGGTGTGGTCAGGGGCGTGGCTTGTCCCACTTTCACATTTTCAGAAGTTGGGAGGTATGGACCCTTGCTGTTGCTCACAGACTGCCTGGGGTCTGCCTTGGATAGATGGAGATGTGTGACAGCTTACCTGTCTTTGCAACGCCCATTGAGTGTTGTGCTGGAAGCTGCAGGTTAACAACTGGTAAGCTGACACTTCTCTGCCTGCGTGCTTCCACTGCCATTTTAAAGTGTACCAAAACCCAGGATTTTGACTATCCTGGGTTTTGGTCCCTGCCCCCGGGGCACCCACTGTGTGAAACCCCCCAGGTCACCAAAACAAACTCACCTCTTTCTGGTTCTATAACGCACGAGTGGCCGCTCGTCCAGTCAGCACGCTGACGGCTGCATTCTCCGCTTTCCTCTAACGGGGAGCGTGCCCGCGTCTGCCATTCGCAAATTCCTGGCGCGGGTACACACCCTGCTAGAGGGATAGCGGGGATGTGGCCGCGGCTTGTGCATGCGCCGTTGGACTGGAAAAGAAGGTAAAAGTACGGGCAACCTGGGGGGTTTCACACAGCGGAGCATCGCGACTTTGGAAGCCCAGGAGGGAGGGAATCAATCGGCCCAGGAATTGTATAGATTCCCGTACCAATCACTGTGGGTTTTGGTCCACTTTAAATGAACCAAATGCTTGCAGTCTAATTTCAAGAGACTTAGGGCATCCGATCTGGCATGCCATGCTTTGTGAGACCCCTGCTTGCTGTGGCAATCGGGTCAGTGGGGTGCTTTGCTAACACGCAACCCATGCAATTGCACAGGGTCCCCACATTTCAGGGGCTGCACAGAACTCTGCTGAGTGAACCCCCCGGAAGTGGCTGGCATCCTACTGTAATAGTGATGAGCCTGTCAAGCAGGGCCAGATTATGAGGGGCGCGCACCCTGGGGCCTCCACCAACCTTTGGGTTATAGTCTAATCGAGGAGGCTTTTTGGGTGTGACGGGCCGTGGGGCGGGTAACAAAGCTATCGGCAGCAGTGGGGCCCCCTGTGCGCCTGGGCAAGCCTTTTTTAGTTTTTGTAAACCTGCAGCCAAAGCCACCACAGGGCAGTATGAAGAGTCTAGAGCAGCAAAGCCGCCGCCAGAAACGCTACAGTGATGGGTGCAGAGCTGTCACTGCACATAAGCCACCAAGCACAGCCGCTGGCAGCTCAATGCAGGGAACTGTTATCTGCTGGACCAGCCGGGCCACTACACCCCCCCCCCCCAACCAGAATGGCAAAGCAGGAGTTCCCGAGCAGCACGCACCCGCACAAGGGGGGCACAAGGGACTCGATCTGATGATCCAGTAAGTGGGCGGGTGCCAGACAACCACCAATCAGTTACTCGGCTGGACTATTATTTTATAGGAAAAATTACTGTATCTGGGGCCTCCACCAGATTGTGTGCCCGTCATTCTGAATAAGAGCCTATCTTATATGTTTCCCACACCCTGTACATACAGATTGCTCACATTAAAAATCATCCTACCTGCATCTATTGCATGTTATGAGCCTTTAAACATCCAAGATGGCGGCTCATGGAACATCCGGCAGCCTGCAAACAGGAAGTGCCTTCTGACTGTGCTGCTCTGCATTCTGGGATTGCTGACCTTTTCCTGACCCCAGCTCTGCTCTGTCTGAGCAAAGTACAGCTATAACCCGCCTCCCTCTACTTTATCCCGCTCTCCTCTCCTCAGTAAGTGTGATGCTTCTGAGTCAAGATGGCAGCGCCCGTATCCTAAAGTCCTGAACAAAGTTGCAGCCCAGTGGGGGAAAGAATAATAAGTAAGTGACTAAAAACTTCAAATGTATTAATTTTAGATGCTGGGGAATCGTTTAATGAGGGTTTGGGCTTTTCAATAAATCATGGTGAAGGTCCGGTTTAATATTGTATTTTATTATATAAAATGCCTTTGATTGGGGCCCTCAGACACAACTTTGCACGGGGCCCCAGAAATTCTAAGCCCGTCCCTGAACGGGGGAATGCACTCATTATTGTCGCACAATGACAATGTAAGGGTTGGGTGTCTCGGCTGTACAGACATAGATCCACACTGAGAAAAATGATGAGGAAATATAAAAATAAAGCATTGAGGAATAGAGAAAGGATGAAGAAATGAATGGGAGGGAAAAAGACAGAGGTAAAGAAAGACGGCACAAGGACACGTGTAAATAATGTGAGATGGAAGGAATGTGACAAGCAAAATATAAAAGAAAATGGGAAAAAGGAGGAGATAGAGATGAATGGGGTAAAAAAAAGAAAGGTGAAAAGATAGTAGGAATGCAAAAAGAGAGATAGAGACAGGGAAAGACCAAGTAAGTGAAAAAAAAGTGCAAAAAAAGACATGGGCCTTGATTCACAAAGGGTTGAAAAAAACTCTCATGGTAGTAAAAAATTCAATTCATGAGAAAAAAGCCTGAGAATGTCACTGTTAGTGAATCACCAGATAGGAAGACAATGAAAGTCAATGGCACTTTTTTACTTCTGGAAAAAGTATTGAACATTTTTCCCCTTTTTTACCTGTAGTAAAAAGTGCCATTGACTTTCATTGTCTTCCTATCTGGTGATTCACTAACAGTGACATTCTCAGGCTTTTTTCTCATGAATTGAATTTTTTACTACCATGAGAGTTTTTTCAACCCTTTGTGAATCAAGGCCATGATGTGTTATATGGGTAATCTCCCAGGGGTTTCACACAGTGGGCATCTCTAATCACAGCCAGATGCCATGTGTTTTGGACTCTATAAATAGCAATATGCCCTATTACATCCCAATTCGGGATGCCCCAAGGAGTGGCACTCAGATGTTCTTCTTTAAACCATGCCCCAGCCACGCCCATAAAGGGAGACACCACATAAGAATTAAATAATAATAATAAATAATCGTACAGGCAAGCCCCCCCCCCCCCACATTACAGCCAGTGAGGGGCATCCCTTATTACAGGCAGTTTGGGGCTTCTCTCATTACAGCCAGTGAGGGGCCTCCATCCATTACAGCCAGTGAGGGGCATCCGTCCATTGCAGCCAATGAGTGGCATCCCTCATTACAGGCAGTTTGGGGCATCCCTCATTACAGGCAGTTTGGGGCAACCCTCATTACAGCCAGTGAGGGGCATCCCTCATTACAGGCAGTTTGGGGAATCCCTCATTACAGGCAGTTTGGGGCATCCCTCATTACAGACAGTTTGGGGCATCCCTCATTACAGCCAGTGAGGGGCATCTCTCATTACAGCCAATGAGGGGCATCTCTCATTACAGCCAATGAGGGGCATCCCTCCATTACAACCAGTAAGGGGCATCCCTCCATTACAACCAGTGAGGATACACACACACCTACCTTACCTCTCACCAAATTCTTCTTTCCTGCACTGGAGCAGGACCCAAGTGGTGTGAGTAAGCTCCTTCCTTTTGGCGTCCTGCCCACCCACTGAACCACCAATTAAATAAAAAGCAAAAAAGCAGCAGCCAGCGCCGTCCCAGGGAAGACAGGCGCTCAGATGCACACACTCGGGACAAGGTTGGAGGTGGCGGCAGTGGCGGGGTAGTCGTTGGGACAAACAGAGACAGCACGGTACATCGGGATGATCCTATGATGCTCCTGTCGAAATCAGGACGGTTGGGAGGCATGCTTGCCTTTATTTAGTATATTATATTTTCTATATGATCAATAAGCTTTGAATTTTTTATTATTACAATCTAATTGTAATAATAACGTATGGGCCCCAATAACGATTTCCTCAGGTGGGTCCAAGGTGTTCCAGTCTGACCCTGCGCGTGGCGGCGGCCTGCCCATGAGTTTAGGCTGCGTTGCGGTCGCAGTAAGGCAGGATGCAGTGTTTTCAGAGTCGCTAAGAGGCGTTAAAGGGCCGGTTTAGCCCTCCTTCACACCTGTCCGGTGCGGCATACCTGTGTGCGCTTGTGACAGGCGCCGCGGTTCTGCTGAGAATATACAATGGCACCTCTATGGCCCCTTTCACACCTCTCCATTGTGGCAGAGAGAAGGAAAATACGGGCGCAAAAAGTCCTGGCTGCTGTGTACGGGCCGCAAATGCACCCCATTAAAGTCTATGGGGCCGCAAAAGTGTGTTCATGCGGTGCTACATACGTTTTGCGCTTGCAGCACTACAGATTTTAATGGGATTCAATAGAGAGGAAGGCAGGGAATAGGACCTGGAAACAGCGTGTTCTTTTATAAAGCAGACGCAAACTTAAACGCAAACCGCAGAACCCACGAAGTAATAGACAGGGTGCTAGTGGGCCTCTCCGAAACTTGTTTAAAGATTCACGGAAGAAGGTGTGTTTAAAGGGAACTAGCAGGGTTTCAGACAGCAGGCCATCCTAGATCTGGATTTTGGTCTGCTTTAAGCAGCTTTGGGTATGCAAGGCCTAGTGATGGATGACTTCCGTGATTGCTGTTTGTATGCTTCCCACAGCACTTCCACAAACTCCTCAGTCAGCCCGAAAAACAAACACCCCGGGGCGGGGGCAGGTGTAGGGGTTTAGGGTTAAAATAAAGCAAATGTAAAAAGGCATTAGGTTCCTTTTAAAAGGAGACAGCTGTACACTGCATTGAAGCAGGTCTACTATTGGAAGAGGTGCAGCTACTGCCTGGTCACCCCCTGAAAGCTCAATGCTCAATCTTGGCTGCTTGGGAATCTTTAAAGTGGACCAAAACCCAGGATTTTGACTATCTTGGGTTTTGGGGCGTCCCGATTGGGGGTGCCCTGCTGTGTGAAAACTCCCAGGTCGCTGAAACCAACTCACCTCTTCCTGGTCCTGCGGCCGCTCGTCTAATCAGCTTGCTCGGATCTGCTGACGTCCCTTCGTCTAAGGCGAGCGCTCTGAGCGCACTGATGGCCGCATCCCCCGCTTCCCTCTAACAGGGAGTGTACCTGAGTCAGCCATTCACAAATTCCTGGTGCGGGCATGCACCCTGCTAGAGGGATAGAGGGGATGCGGACGCGGCTCGTGCATGCGCTGTTGGACCGGAAAAGAAGGTAAGTGTATGGGGCGACCTGGGGGGGTTTCACATAGCAGGGCATCCCGATTTTGGATGCCCCGGGGGGGGGGGGGAAGGGAATAGATCGGCCTGGGAATCATCTTGGTGGGTTTTGGTCCACTTTAAAGTGGAGACACTAGGTGCAGTTAAATTCCCAGCCCAGATTTGGGATGCCCCACAGTGTGAAACTCTGCCAGTTACCAGATATTCTTACCTCGCCATAAAATCTACGGCGGTGGCATCTGTAGCACTTTATGGTCTGTGCGCGGCTGCGGGAAGGGTTGGTGTGGCTGGGCACAGCCATAGAGGGATGCAGGTGCCAATCACAAGTGCAGCTAAGCTCCCATTCAATGTCTTAAAGTGGACCAACACCCAGGGGTGATCGGCCCGGGAATCTATAGGAAACCCCCCCCCAAAAGCCCCAAAAAAACCTTACCTTATCGGCGACGGATCAGCCGCTGCCGCCTCCCGCGCGCACTGCTAGAGTGAATGGCCCCCCTGTAAGGGGGACACGCGGGAGGCGGCGGCGGCGGCTTGTCCGTCGCCAAAAAGGTACGTTTTTTGGGGCTTTTGGGTGGGTTTCACACAGCGGGGCATCCTGATCTCGGATGCCCCGCTGAAGTGGACCAACACCCAGGATAGTGAAAATCCTGGGTGTTGGTCCACTTTAAGGCATGCATTAATCTGCCAGGGGAACACAGGTGATGTATGTATATCAGGCAAACTGCAGGGTTTCACACATGGGGGCATCCTAAATTGGGATACCCCAAAGGTACAGACCAAGACCTGGGCTGGTGAAAATCCTGGTTTTCCATCCAGTTTAATGTGAATATCCAAAAATTGCTTTACATCCCTTTTATCTTCTCCTTCTGGGATCCGTATATGGGATTCCCCCCCCCCAGGTTTTGATCTGCATTACAGGTGCATCTCGATTTGGGATGCCCCTGTATGCGATATCCCATGGAAGCAACAGTCTCCTACCTCGCTCCCACAATGCATGTGCGGGCTCTTCTCCAATCAACACTGATTGCTGTGCATTTTAATGCTTGGCAATTAAGCCGGACCAACAGCCCGGCCCAGTTGGAAAAGAAAGGTAATGGCCATTCTGGAGCTTCCTCTCTCAGCATCTCGGCCATGCTGCTGCCTGGATTCAACTGACATAACTGACAATGCACAGTAACAGGAAGCCCAGCAGCACTTCCTGTTCGCAGGTAGCCTGCAAATGCATGAAGCACCATCTTGTTTTTAAAACTGAGCCCAGCAGGAGTTAATGAATTTTTATGTGCTGCAATTTAAATTGCCCTGGGGAAGGATGCATATGAGCACTATTTGTTGTGTTGCTCTGGTTTAAGTCATTTTTGACTGTTGGTCCACTTTAGAGCTGAATGAAATGACTTTCAGTTTCTCCCCTCTGGCTGCACACACCCAGTGCATCGGATGGGGAAGGGCAGGGGATGATATTGCATGTGAGTATATGGCAAAATCAGGGGGTTTCACATACTGCGATATCCCCGGGGTGGGTTATTACTCGTCTTTTAGAGCTGGGCACAGTGGACTTTGGTTAGGGTTGCCACCTGGCTGGTATTTTTTTCACTTTACTGGCCACTGGCCTGGTGGTGGCGGTATTTGTTTTTTTTTTTTTTTTTTTACTGGTAATTACTATAAGATTCCCGGGCCGATCAATTCCCCCCCCCTCCCCCCGGGGACATTCAAAATCATGATACCCCGCTGTGTGAAACCCCCCAGGTAGCCCCATACACTTACCTTGCTTCCGGGTCCAACGGTGTATCCACAATCCGCGGGCGCATCCCCGCTATCCCTCATCAGACATTTCTGAATGGCCGGTGTGGGCGTGCTCCCTGTTAGAGGGAAGCAGGGGATGTGGCTGCCAGCGTGCTCGGAGCCACTGGCTTGGAATAAAGCCTTAGACAACGTGACGTCAGCTTCTCTGAGCGTGCTGATTGGACAAGCTAGCTTCGGCGATCTAGGGGTTTCACACAGCGGGGCACCACAGATCGGGGTGCTCTGGGGAAAGGACTATAACCCAGGATAGTCAAAATCCTGGGTTTTGGTCCACTTTAAATGATTTGGGGGGAGGGGAGGATAAAATACTGCAATAAAGCATGTCTTCTATTGGAGGTGCTGTGGCTGCCGCATAGGTGCACAGCTGTTTCCTGTCCCTCATCACATGGAGCACTGATAGTAATAGGTGTGTATTTCTCTAATGCAGGGTTGTGGGGGGGTTGGTTACGTTATCTTCATTGTTCAGTTCATTGTCTCTGTGAATCAGGACCCTGCCATTGCCAGGGAGACTGTAGGTCCACTTTAAAGCAGACCTTCCCCCTGAATAAGAGCATGTCTTATATATTTCTCACACCCTGTATATACAGATTTGCTCACATTAAAAATCATCCTACCTGCATGTTATGAGCCTTTAAACATCCAAGATGGCGGCTCATGGAGCATCAGGCAGCCTGCAAACAGGAAGTGTCTTCTGACTGTGTTGCTCTGCATTCTGGGATTGCTGTCCTTTCCCTGACCTCAGCTCTGCTCTGTCTGTGCAAAGCACAGCTATAACCCACTCCCCTGCACTTTATCCTGCTCTCCTCTCCTCAGTAAGTGTGATGCTTCTGAGTCAAGATGGCGGCGCCCGTATCCTGAAAGAGTAATAAGTAAGTGACTAAAAACTTAAAAAACGATTCCCCAGCATCTAACATTAATATATTTTTAGGGTTTGGGCTTTTCATTAATTGATGCTGAAGGTCCGGTTTAATTGTCTGTGAATCAGGACCCTGCTGTTGCCAGGGAGAGTGTAGGTCCACTTTAACCGGACAGGCATCCCAAATCTAGAAGGAACCTAGTGTTATTTTTGACTTGTGGTCCACATTAGGAGCCCCCCTCCCCAGGGTTGTTTGTATACATCTCACAGCACTTCCACAAACTCTTAAGCCAGGCCGAAAAACAAACAGTAGGCCCGGAAGCCATCCATCATCAGGCCTCTCTCTCATACACCCAGCCGTCCGGCTGGCTGCCGCTCTGGCCCTTCATTAGCCCGTCTGGCCCAAGGGTCACAGGGATTTATTTTAGGAAGCTGAGGGATCAGGTCAGCCAGACGGCTAGGCCTCAGGAAACAATGGCTGCCATTGAGGTGGCCGAGTAGGTCCTGTCAGGGGAGGCCCTTGTTTGGGCCATGGCTGGCTCAGGTTGAAGGGTAATTGCGGGTGGCATGAGAACCGGTCCTAGAGGCCGAGCCGCCCCGCTAATGACCCCGGCTACAGGCCGATGTTTACACTACTGCCTCATGGCACAATGGGCCCCATTAATAAGAGGGATGGGCCCTAATCTGCCACATCTCTGTCCTACCTCATGTTGCTAAGTGACCTGTAATGGTCTTCTAAAGCCCAATACGTTTCGGATAGATGAACATCTTTAAAGCAGACCTAAACTCTCCCTTGCAGCCATCTGCCAGGGAGGGTCCTGGTTCACAGGGACATAAAGAGGGACAAAAATGTGACTTTCCCGGGTTTTGTTCTGTGTCCCTGAGCAGGCTCCAAAGGCGCACATGTGGGCTGTCGTCCAATGGGAGCCGCCAGCTGTGATGTCATTCAGCAGAGGGCTCTCATTTACTAGAATGGGGAGCGTGTACTGCCGCATCCCCCGCAACCCTGGCCGTGCACGCACTCCCGTCCCAGCCTGTCTTAGTGGCTGGGGTGGGCGCACGACACCTGGGATGCGGCAGCGTGTGAACAGTGAGAGGCGTTTGTTGAAAGACATAGTCATAACAGACGCCTCTCATTGGACGAGAGACCACACATGCAACGTTGGAGTAGGGAAAGGTGAGTTTTTATGGGCGCCCTGGGGAGTTTCACAAAGTGGGGCATCCCGATTCGTGATGCGTCAGGGAACAGCCAGTGGCTTGCCCTGGGATCTTTTGAATTCCAGGCCGGCTGCTGCTGTTTTGTTCTGCTTTAGACTAACCTACCCCCCTCCTGCCATCAGTACGCCTTTCATTACAGATACTCACTTTTCCCTAGCAGAGCCGTGTCTGGTGGGGCAGTTACACACATGCAGAATCTGCAGCTCATCCAGTAGGAGACTTGCCTTACTAAAGTGCGCTGCTCCACCCCACCCTCATCATAAAGCACTAAAAGAGGACCAAAACCTACCATGGATTATATGAGACCCCAGGGCAGGCATACTAGCTGCCCCCAGGCCACCCCCTGTGTGAAGTCCCCCAGGTCGCCCGAAAACTCACTTTCATTCCCGGCCCAACGACCATGCGTGAGCAGTGGTCGCATCCCCTCTATCCCTTTAGCAGGGTGCATGCCCGTGCCAGGCATTTGTGAATGGTCAGCGCAGGCACACACCCTGTTAGAGGGTAGTGGGGGATTGGACAAGCATCTGCGCATGCGTCATAGGACCGGTAAGAGGCGAGTTGGTTTTGGGCAACCTCGGGGGTTTCACACAGCGGGGCACCCTGATCTAGGGCAAGGACCAAAATCCAGGTAGTCAAAATCCTGAGTTTTGGTCCACTTTAATGCCTGATTTTGGCTTCCTATCATTATTATCATCATGATTATTAAATCATTAAAGCTGAACAAAACCAAGGGAGTTTGACTTTCCCGTGTTTTGTTCCGTTCCCCTGGGACATCCCCAACTGGGATGTCCCACTGTGCAAAGCCCCTGAGAAAGCCTGTAATCACTTACCTTTCACCCGGTTCAATGGTGCATGTGCTGGCTCTCGTCCAATGAGAGATGTCTGCCGTGACTATGTCATTCGGCAAACAGCTCTCATTGGCTTCAATGGGGAGCACAAACTGCTGCATTCCCGGCGGCGTGCACGCTCCCGTCCAGCATTAAAGATTCCAGGGTGGCTGAAGGTGGGTTTTGTTCAGCTTTAATTGTAAAGGCATTGCAAACTGGCATGCCCCAGCGGCAAGTGTTTATAGGGACATGAAGTCATTTTTCTTTTTCCTTACTTTCAGGGCCGGATTAAGTGTGGTGGAGGCCCCTGGGCACAAAATCTGGTGGGGGCCCCAGATACAGTATTTTTTTCACGTTAAAATAATAGTCCAGCCAAGTAACTGATTGGTGGTTGTCTGGCACCCGCCTACTTACTGGAACGTCAGATGGGGTCCCTTGTGCCACTCTTGTGGGGGTGCGTGCTGCTCGGGAACTCCTGCTTTGCCATTCTGGGTGGGGGGTAGTGTAGTCACCCGGCTGGTCCAGCAGAAAACAGTTCCCTGCATTGAGCTGCCAGCGGCTGTGCTTGGTGGCTTATGTGCAGTGACAGCTCTGCACCCATCACTGCAGCATTGCTGACGGCGGCTTTGCTGCTCTAAACTCTCCGTCCTGCCCTGTGGTGACTTTGGTTTGCCCAGGCACGGGAGGGCCCTCACTGCTGCCAATTGCTTTGTTGCTGGCCCCGTGGCCCATCAGACCAGAGACTAAAAGGCCTCCTGGACCAGACCATAATCCAAAGGTTGGTGGAGGCCCCTTTGCAGGATAAGTGGTGGAGGCCCCTGGGTGCACGCCCCTTGCACCCCCCACCCCCCCCCCCCCCATAATCTGGCCCTGCTCACTTTTTCTGTGGGAACCAAACAGGAAGCTCATGCAAAGGAAAGCAGGCCAAAGCCATGTAATCTGGGCGGGCTACAGGGGCATCCCACAATGAATGAAATCCACTGGTGCCCCCTGTTCTCACCTCGATCCAGCTTTGCCTATGTCATTCGGAAAATGGCTCTTATTGGGGGAACGAAAGCGGTAGCATACCCTGCGTCTTTGAACTGTGCGCGCGCTCCTGTCCCAGTCATTCAGGTAGGCTGGGGTGGGAGCGTGCACTGCTGGAGATGCGCCCCAGCATTTGCCTAATGACGTAGGCATGGGAAACCGCTCTGATTGGACAAAAGCCTGTGCAAGTGCCAATGGATCTGAGAAAAGTAAGCGGTTACTGGCGAACTTGGGGGGGGGGGGTTTCATTAGTTCAGGTTTCTTTTTATTAGTTCAGATTTAAAGTGGACCAAAACCCACACTGAACAGCCCGGGAATCTATATCTATCTGTAAGATTCCCAGGCCGATCGATTCCCTCCAAACAGGGCATCTAAAATCAGGATGCCCCGCTGTGTGAAACCCCCCAGGTCGCCCAGTACACTTACCTTCTTTCCTGGTCCAACGTCGCATGCGCGAGCCGCAGCCGCATCCCCGCTATCCCTATACCAGCGGGACGCATACCTGCGCCAGGCATTTGTGAATGGGCACGCTCTCTGTTAGAGGGAAGCGGGGAATGCAGCTGCCAGCGAGCTCGGAGCCGCTGGCCTTAGACAGTAGCTTAGAGGACGTGACGTCAGCTCCGAGTGAGCTGACTGGACAAGCGGCCGCGCATGACCCATAGGACCGGGAAAAGGTGAGTTGTCATCGGTGCTCTGGGGGGTTTCACACAGGAGGAAAGGACCAACACACAGGATAGTCAAAATCCTGGGATTTGGTCCACTTAAAGCAGTAAGAGTACCCGCCATCTCAAACAGTCACATTTTTTTCTGAATTGTAGAAAAAGAAAAAAGAAGAAAAAGAAAAAAGAAAGAAGAAAAAAGAAAGAGAAGAAAAATAAAGAGAAGAAAAATAAAGAGAAGAAAAAGAAAGAGAAGAAAAAGAAGTCCCCTGGGCTTACCATTCCCAATCCTGTATCCCCAGGAGAGCACGATCCCGCAGATCTTCCCGGTGTCTAATGTCTATGGGCAGGTGCATAGAAATAGATGAATAGATGGCTTCAGTCTGTACAGCCCAGGGCTGCCCTGCAGCTATGCATAATACACACTGCCCCCTGCTGCCCATACTGGAGAATGGCCAACATATTACTGAAATCCTTTGTTCTTCTAAGACAAAACCCCCAGCTAGCGAAAATCCCAGAGTGTGTTCCTATTTAAAGTGGACCAAAACCCAGGATTTTCACTATCCTGGGTTTTGGTACATTCCCCCAGGGCACCCCAGATTGCCCGAAGAAACTCACCTCTTCCCGGTCCTAAGGCGCATGCGCGACTGCTTGTTCAATCAGGGGGCGCTCTGAGCGCGCTGGTGGCCGCATCCCCCACTTCCCTCTAACGGAGCATGCCCGCGCCGGGCATTCACAAATAGCTGGCGCAGGCATACGTCCTGCTAGAGGGATAGCGGGGATGCGGCTGTGGCTCGCGAATGTGCCGTTGGCCCAGGAAGTAGGGTAAGTGAAGGGAGTGACCTGGGGGGTTTCACACAGAGGGGCATCCGGATTTTGGATGCCCCGGGCCGATCGAGCTGGGTTTTGGTCCACTTTAAGTCAACCAAAATATCTGAGGCCCCTTTAAAGTGGAACTAGACCTGGGATTTTCAATCTCCCAGGTGTTCCTCTACTGAGGCATCCTGATTTGAAATGCTCCGCTGTGTGTAAAAACTCCTCACCGCTGGCCGCTCCTCTGCATAACCGTGCAAACCATTCAGAAATTCCAGGTGCAGGTACGTGGCTCGGCTAGAGGTGAGCAGGGATGCCCCCGTGGCCCACACCATGCGCAATGGGATTTCCAGCCATGTGAGTATAGTGGCCGATTGGGGGGTATTACACAAATCGTCTATGAGACTCCAGGAAGGATATTCTTCTTAAAGTGGACCAAAACCCATCTGATCCATTCCCTCCCGGATGCCCCACTGTGTGAAACCCCCCGTGACGACCGCTACACTTACCTTAATCCCGGTACAACAGCGCATGCGCTGGGCCGCATCTCGCACTTCTCCCTGTTAGAGGGAAGCGCGAGATGCGGCCGCCAGCATGCTCGGAGCTGCTGAGCTAAGACGTGCATGGCTCAGCGGCTCCAAGTGCGCTGATTGGACGAGTGGCCGCACATGTGCTGTAGGACCGCGGTAAAGTGAGTTGATCCAGGCGATCTGGGGGTTTCACATACTCTCGGGGGAGTGGACCAAAACCCAGGATAGTCAAAATCCTGGGTTTTGGTCCGCTTCAAAGGGACATTCCAGGCAAAGGTTTTCTGCTCTCCCCAGGGGCTGTCATTCACCAGCACCCAAAACCTGATAAACCCTATTGAACTTGCTCCCTTCTGCTGACTCGTCATACACTGTGAAGGACTCTCAGAAGGCTAATGACAGTCAGCAAAGCATGACTCGCGTATGAGCAGACTCAGCAGAAGAGAGGAAGTTTACTAAGGCTCATCAAGAAATATAAAGCAGGGAGAGCAGAAAGCAAGCTCATTAAAAGCGGAACAAAACCCAGGGATATGACTTTCCCGGGTTTTGTTCCATTCCCCCTGAATTGTGAAACCCCCCAGAACTCTGCTTTTCACTCACCTCTTCCTGGTTCCAACAGCGCATGTGCTGGCTCTCATCCAATGAGAGCAGTCTATCGTGACATATGATTTAGCAAACGGCTCTCATTGGCTTAAAGTGGACCGTCACCCAGGGGTGATCGGCCCAGGAATCTATAAGATTCCCGGGCCGATCACCTCCCTCACCGCGGGACATCCGATGAGGTAAGTTTTTTGGGAGTTTTGGGGGGGGGGGTTTCACCCCGCAGCACCTGGGGGGGGTTCACACAACAGGGCATCCCGATTTGGGATGCGCCAGGGGAAAGGCCAGCATCCAACCCTGGAAGCTAACCCAGATGTGTTTTGTTCCGCTTTAAAGTGGACCAAAACCCAGCGAGATCGGCACAGGAATCTATAAGATTCCCAGAACGATTGAGTCCCTCCCCCCCCCCCCAGGGCATCCAAAATCGAGATGCCCCGCTGTACGAAATCACCCAGGTCGCCCCATTCACTTATCTTGCTTCCCAGTCCAACGGCGCATGCGCAAGCTGTGGCCTCATCCGCACTAGCAGGGAGCGTGCCCGCACCAGCCATTTGTGCATAGCCAGTGCAGGCACGCTCCCTGTTAGAGGGAAGCGGGGGATGCGGCCACCAGCGCAGTCCCTGGACTTAGATGCTGGCTTAGATGACGTGACGTCAGTGGCTACGAGCGCACTGATTGGACGAGTGCCCGTGCTGTAGGACCCTGAAGAGGTGAGTTGCGCTCAGCAATCTGGGGGGTTTCACACTGCGGGGCACCCCCAACCAGTGTAAAGGACCAAAACCTAGGATAGTCAAAATCCTGGGTTTTGGTCCACTTTAAGCTTTTGAAGTTGGCCTATGTGCTCCATGTAGATACATGTTTTCTTTCTAATCATGTATATGATGAAGTGCGTTGTCCACCCTCATGGTGTTAACTATAGTCACAATCATTTTACCTTTTGCCTTGAATGTCCCTTTAATCTGGACTCGCTCACAGATTTGCTGCCTCATATCACCCCGCCGCCCCCTTAGTATTCAAGATCCTTATATATTGGCCAAGCACCTTATAGAGCCCTATGCATAGGACTGGGGGGGGGGCTAAATGCAGACAAGGGCCCCTATACAAACCATTGTTCTGTCCCACCACACTGTATACCAGACCTGGGCATTGTAAGGCCCGGGGGCCATATACGGCCCTTTAATTGGCTCTGACCGGCCCGGGCTGAGCTGGCTGGCGGAGTCCCTCCGGTCATGATTCGGCGTCCCTTCACTCGTGCTGCCTGCGAGGCGCCCGCCCGTCCCTCTTCGCAGCAGGTCGGCACCTCCCGCACTATACACAGGCGATTGGCCGCTCAGCTCGTCGAGTCTGGCGCGTTTTCCCTTCCTCGTGAGGAAGCGAGAACGCGCCAGACCTGACGATCGGCTGCTGCTTAAACTGCTTAAAATCTTCACCATGATTTCTTGAAAAGCCCAAACCCTTATAAAACGATTCCCCACCAAAATTTATATATTTGACGTTTTTAGTCACTTACTTATTATTCTTTCCCCCACTGGGCTGCAGCTCTGTTCAGGATTTTAGGATACGGGCGCCGTCATCTTGACTCAGAAGCATCACTTACTGAGTAGAGGAGAGTGGGATAAAGTACAGGGGGCGGGTTATAGCTGTGCTTTGCTCAGACAGAGCAGAACTGGGGTCAGGAAAAGGTCAGCAATCCCAGAATGCAGAGCAGCGCAGTTAAAAGGCACTTCCTGTTTGCAGGCTGCCTGATGTCCCATGAGCTGCCATCTTGGATGTTTAAAGGCTCATAACATGCAGTAGATGCAGGTAGGATTTTTAATGTGAGCAATCTGTATGTACAGGGTGGGGGAAACATATAAGATAGGATCTTATTCAGGGTGAAGGAACACTTTAAAGTGGACCAACACCCAGGCTGAATGGCCCCGGAATCTATAAGATTCCCGCGCCGATCAGATCCCTCCCCGCTGGGCATCCAAAATTGGGATGCCCCGCTGTGTGAAACCCCCCAGGACGCCCCATTCACCTTACCTTACCCCCGTTCCAACGGCACATGCGCAGGCTGCTCGCGCTTCTCTGTAGCAGGGCGCGCCCTCGCCGGGCGTTTGTGAATGGCCAGCGGCATGCTCGGAGCCGCTGTGGTTGTCCGTCCCTTGTACGTGCATACCACAGCGGCTCTGAGCGCGCTGATTGGACGAGGCCCGCAAGTTTTTTCTGCCATTCTGGGGGGTTTCACCCCCCGCGGAAGTGGACCAAAACCCAGGATAGTGAAAATCGTGGGTGTTGGTCCACTTTAAGCAGCAGTCGATCGGCCGCTTGGGTCGTCGAGTCTGCCGCGTTTTCCCTACCTCGTGAGGAAGCGAGAACGCGCCAGACCCGACGCTCGGCTGCTGCTTAAGTGGTCGCCTGTGTACAGTGCGGGAGGTGCCGACCCGCTGTGAAGAGGGACGGGCGGGAACCCGACAGCGAAGAAGAGCCCAACCAGGGGAGGAGAAGGAGGTAGGCTCCGGCGCCATCTTGCCTGGGTGGAGGGGCGGGACTCATAAGTGCCCTGACTGGAAGCCATCCTCAGGCTGCTGCTAAGCTTAAGGGGAAGGAGAGTAAGGGAAGTGGGGCTGCAGTGTGGTGGAAGAGTGAGCTGCTGACACCTGTGGGGTGATATCCCCTCTTTCTGTGGATCCTACCAACCGCTATCACCCTCCCCTCCAGTTGTCATTGCACATGATCCTCGTCACAAGAGGACTTTAGCCCTCAAAATGTCCGCTAAAAAAAGAAAGGTAGATGCTGAATGCAGTTTTCCAAAAATAATTTACTGCTTTATATAAAGAAATACAATTAATATTATGCAGAATTGAGTCAGAAGCCCCCCAACCTGTCAGGCTGGCATCTGTGGTGACTGTCTCCCAGCACGGGGCCAGAAAGGATCTGCCCACCAACAGGTTTCTTGAGTCCAGCCACCACTAGAGAGAACGTCTGGCCAGGGGGAACAGAACCAGCACCTGATCCAGGGACCCAATCCCAAACTGACAAGAGGTGAATTTGAAGGGGTCTCATGTGAAACTGAGCATATGGAACCGCCTCGAAACAAGACACCATCAGGCCCACCAACTGCATCCCCTGCCGGATGGAGGGATGAGGGGAGGACATAAGAAGCCTGGCTAGGGCCTGAGGATTCTCCACCTTCTGCTGAGGGAGAAAGATCTTGACCTGAGATGTATCCAGAGTAATGCCCAGAAAGGATCTCACCATTGACGGTGACAGGAAAGACTTGGGATGGTTGATCACCCAGCCGAAGGACTCCAGAGTGGACACCACCAGCTGGATATCCAGCTCGGCCTGCTGGAAGGACTGGGACGTGATGAGAATGTCGTCCAAGTAAGGAAGGATACGAATGCCCTGAGATCTCAACAGAACCAGTACGCCCACCAGCACCTTGGCGAAAACCCTGGGAGCCGAGGTGAGCCTGAAAGGCAAGGCCACAAATTGGTAGTGCTGATCCTCCAGAGCGAACCTGAGGAATCTCTGATGACCTGGAAAGATTGGTACATGAAGGTAAGCGTCTTTTTCTTTAATCTCTCTTTATTGAAGTTTTATAATAGCAGTAGTAATACAGCAGAGCATAGAAACATAGATATACAGAAAAAGGAGTGCACCCACCACCCCTCAACGCCCCCCCCCAGGTGCACCCAGACCCCCTCCCCCCTACGAACGGGCCACCCAGGCAAGGTAAGAGTCTTTGATGTCCACAGGGGTCATGAAGTCGCCCGGGCGTAGAGAATTGACAGCTGAGCGCAGAGTCTCCATACGAAAGTGTTTGGTTCTGACAAATTTGTTGAGGCACTTTAAATCCAGGATAGGTCTGATGGACCCGTCTTTTTTGGGAACAACGAAAATATTGGAATAGTAGCCTCTGCCCCTTTCCCTCAAGGGCACCTGGCAGATGAACCCCAACTCCAGAAGGTTTTGGACAACAAGGCACAGACCCTGAGCTGACAGGGGGTTTTGAGCCCTCCGGGATTTGATGAATCTTGGGGGCGGCCAGGCTGCAAACTATCTTGTAACCGGAGGACACAGCCTCCTGAATCCACCGGTCTGAGACATGAAGCCTCCAGACGTGCGCAAAGAGCCGGAGCTGTCCCCCCACCCGGACGGGTGAGGGCGCCCCTTCATGCCTGAGGGGGCTTGGGTGAGGATTATGGCTTGAGACCCCAGGAGAGGCCAGGACGGCCAAGTCCTCTACTCCAGTGATCTCGCGGACCCCAGTAAAGGAGACTCCTCGGCCAGATCTGGAACCACGGAAGGATGGGAGAAAGGCACCCATCCCCCGAAAGGACCGGGATGGCCTCCTACGTTGAGGCAACCTGCCGCCCCTGGCAAACAAATACAAGCGCTCACTAAAGAGACGCAGGCCCTTGAAAGGGAAACCAGTGAGAGCTTTCTTAGCAGCATTATTAGCTACCCATTGACGTAGCCAGACAGAGCAGCGTATAGCCACCAACAAGGCAGAAGTTCTACCACACATTCTAATGGCATCATCCATAGCAGACAGAATATATGCAATAAATTCCTCACAAAGCAGTAGAGATCTATACTCTTCTCTACTCGCATCCTCAGATGCCCCGTCCAAGAGACACTTAAGCACCCCTTTAATGGCAATAGCCATAATAGCAGAGGCACAAATCGGGCGCAGCGCCGTTCCCACACAGGCAAAGGCGTGACAGGCTAAGCGTCGGTCCTCCCCATCCCTCAGGGTAGTAGTATCAGGAGAATGCATGACAGATGTATTAGACAACCCGAGAAAGGGCGTATCCATCTAAGGAGGACATGACCAATGCTTAACAACATCAGCAGGAAAGGGATACCTCTTGTCCCAACTCTTAGGCACCCCTGGCAGCTTGCTAGGCCGTTCCCATTCCTTGAGCACTAGATTATTAAAGTGAGACTGCTCAGGGAACTCCCAGCCTGGCTTGACCGTATGAAAAAGCTTGCCCTGCTGCTGCAGAGCCACTGCCGGGGGAGAAATACAAAGCACTTCAAAAATATGACTCAGCAATCTGTCAGTGTCATCAGGGGACCACGGGTCTTCCCCAAAGGGAGTCCCAGTACTACCGTAAATCTTAGGCTGTT
Source organism: Gastrophryne carolinensis (assembly GCA_027917425.1). Classification (NCBI taxonomy): domain Eukaryota; kingdom Metazoa; phylum Chordata; class Amphibia; order Anura; family Microhylidae; genus Gastrophryne; species Gastrophryne carolinensis. The sequence goes on from CM051238.1 coordinate 36,000,787, forward strand.
CCTCAGAGGATTCTGAATCAGAAAATAATTCCCCCTCCTCAAGGGGGTAATGACTCAAGAGTGAATAAGGGCTCTCATCTTCTACAGGGAAGAGGGAAACCGCGGGTGATAAATGCCGCTTCTTAGCAGAAGCCTTACGCGGGGCAGGCCCAGCAAGATGTTTTTCAATGCTGGCCACCCGTGCAGCTAAATCAGGTTGTGACTCCCCGCTATTATGCCCCTCAGTGGGGGTCAGATGTAAGCGTGGGGGGGGGGGGTAGTCGAAGCCATAGGGGGCGCCGAACCAGTAACAGGCAGCCCAGGCTGCATCGCAAGTATCTGCTGGGCGCAGGGTACACACACCCTGACATCACTTATAGGGGATACTTCACACACAACACATAACTGGGCTTGTCCCGAAGGAACCCCAAGCCCATTATCCCCAGAAGCCTCCATATGGTGATTATAGTGGCCCAATAGGCCAATATAGGGTTAACGCTAATGATAGCAGTGGGTCCAGAATGGGTGGTAATACTCCTGCAGGGCCACAGGCTGGTAAGCCCCGCTCGCCTGCGTATATAGAGAGCCATCTTCTATCTTCGCAATCCAGACTGCAGATTAAAACTGGGGAATTTGTGGGAGGTCCCCGAGTTATATAGGGCCGGGAGGAGTCACAAGACGTTTTCTGCAGTCCAGCGCCATCTTGTGGATGTATTACCCATGTTTAAGGAATATTCTGGAACAGGATGTGCTGTATACTTAGAATATGGTTCACCATAAAAGGTATACAGGACATAATGAACACAAGGGCGGGGTGGGACAGCCTGGACTGGATGTATACAAAAACCATTCTACCAGGTGAGTTTCACAGAATTGTATTTTTTCCTATATCCAGTCCAGGTCGCCCAATATTCTTACATATGGGACATCCAAAAGCAGTGTCCATATGGGCGGGATCCCCAGTGCGCTACAGCATGTAATTCATTTCACTACCGTCTGAAGCACCTTTTGGCCAAAAACAGCGTCAGCTGAGGCCCGGACATCCACCCTGTAAAACTTTGTAAAAGTATGAACAGAAGACCAAGTTGCGGCCTTACAAACTTGTTCCACCGATGGCTGGTGCTGAAAAGCCCAAGAGGCACCGATATCTCTGGTAGCATGAGCTGTGATCGAAAAGGGGGTTCCTTCCTCTTGGCAGAATAAGCTTGTACCACAGCATGTCTGATACACTTACTGAGAGTGGACTTGGCCAGTGGCAATCCTTTCCTAGAGCCTTCTGTTAGGACTAAGAGCAAATCTGTCTTCCTGAAAGATTCAGTCGCAGCCAGGTAATACTTCATGGCTCTGACCACATCCAAGGCATGGAGGGTCCGTTCTTTGGAATTAGCCGGTGCTGGACACAAGGAAGGTAGAACAACTTCCTCATTAAGGTGAAAGGGAGAAACGACCTTAGGTAAGAAATCAGGTTTAAAGCGAAAAACCACCTTATCCCTGTGCAGCTCAAAGTAGGGCGTTTCATATAAAGCGCAGCCAGCTCAGATACACAACGCACCGAGGTGATCGCTACCAGAAAGACCACTTTGAGAGTCAACATAGTCAATGTAGCATCGCTCAATGGCTCGAAAGGAGGACCCTGGAGAGCAGATAGTACTAAATTCAAGTCCCACACTGGCAATACTGACTTACGCAGTGGCCGGACGTGGGTAACTTCCTGGAAAAAAGTCTTGATCAACCTATGGTTGGCAATGGATCTCTGGAAAAAGATGGCTAAAGCCGAGACCTGACCCTTGAGGGTGCTCAGCTGGAGACCCAAGTCTAAGCAGTGTTGTAAAAACTCTGGGATCCTAGAAATAGCAAATTTTCGGCAAGGAAGACTCTTGGCCTCACACCAAGCGATATAGGCCTGCCAAACTCTGTAGTATATCATGGAAGAAGATTTCTTCCGTGCCTGAATCATAGTATGCACGACCGTGGCCGATAACCCCTTCTCCATCAGGATTGAGGTTTCAATAGCCAGGCCGTCAAAGCCAGCGTCCATAAATTGGGGTGCCCCACCGACCCCTGTGTGAAAAGCCCCGGGTCGTCGGGCATGATGTAGTGATCTATTGACATCTGGACTATGTCTGCAAACCAACTCCTTCTCAGTCCCGGGCTTTCTTGCACAGAACTCTGCCCAGAAGTGGAAACGGAGGGAATGCATATAGAAATTTGAACTCCGTCCAAGGAATCGCCAGAGCATGTATTGCAATGGCCAGAGGATCTCTTGAGATGGAGACGAACCTTGGAAGCTTGTGATTGTGTCTGGACGCAAACAGATCCACGTCCGGCTGGCCCCAGCGGAGACACAGAGCCCGAAAGGTCTCGCTGCTGAGGGACCATTCCCCCAGGCGCAGGAAACTCCTGCTCAGGGAGTCTGCCTCCTGGTTTTCCACCCCGGGGATGTAGACCGCCGAGATGCAGGGAACATTCTCCTCTGCCCAAGTCAGAATCTGTGTTACCTCCTTGAGGGATCTCTTGCTCCGATTCCCGCCCTGGTGGTTGATGTAGGCTACAGCAGTCTGATTGTCCGAGCGAACCTGGATCGCACGGCCTCTTAAATGGGGAGTCAAGTGTAGAAGAACCAACCGGATTGATCTCAGCTCCAAGAGATTTATGGGTAAACGGTTCTCCTGCGGACCCCACTGACCCTGGATCTTTTGGGTCTGCCAAACGCCTCCCCAGCCTGTCAGACTGGCATCTGTGGTAACTATCTCCCAATGGGAAGTCAGAAAGGACTTGCCCACCAGCAGGTTCCGGGAGTCCAACCACCACAAGAGGGACTGCCTGGCCAGGGGGGACAGTGAAAGGCCTTTTTCCAGAGATTCCTGCAACCGATTTCAGCCGGTCAGCAGGTTCAATTGTAGAGGTCTCATGTGAAATTGGGCGAAGGGTACTGCCTCGAAGCATGAGACCATTAGGCCCACCAATCTCATCCCCAGATGTACCGACGGCTGCTGACAAGACAGCAAGGCCTGCACTTGCGTCTGGAGACCCAAAACCTTTTGCTGTGGTAGAAAAACTTTGACCTGAGCGAGTATCGCTCTCGGCCTGCTGAAGGGACCAGGCCGAAATCAGCAAATCGTCCAGATAGGGTAACACACGAATACCCTGACAAAATAGCCATGATGCCCGCCAGCACCTTGGTGAACACTCCAGCGCAAACCTCAGGAACTTCTGATGTCCTTGGAAAATCGGGATGTGCAGATAAGCGTCCCTGATGTCCACCGTGGTGATGAAGTCGCCAGGCCGAAGCGATCTCACCGCCGACCGCAACGTTTCCATGCAGAAATGTCTGCCTGTTGTCGGGACCCTTCGGGTCCAGGATCGGCCTTAGCGTTCCATCCTTCTTGGGAACCGTGAACAGATTGGAATAGAATCCCCGACCCTGTTCCTGCGGGGGTACAGAGCAAATCACACCTATCCGCAGGAGGTGTTGAACAGCCGTTCTCGAAGCTTGAGCCTTTAGAGGACTTCGGGATATCCTTGAATGGAGGAATTTTGTGTGCTGCCTGGCTGCCAGCTCTTTCTTGTAACCAGAGGACACTACCTCCTGAATCCACTGATCCGAGACGTGACGCCTCCAGATCTGAGCAAACAGCAGAAGCCGTCCCGGATGGGTGAGGGCGCCCCCTCATGCCTGAGAGGGCTTGACAGGGGATTTGGACTTAGCTCCCCATGAGGGGTTGGGTCGGTCGCGGGACCTACCTCTGCCCCAGGTGTCTCTGCGGTGTCTCTGCGGGCACCAGGAAATGAAGAACCTCTTCCTCCCCAAAAGGACCGATACGAAGTGGAGTTCCGAAAGGACCGAGCAGGCTTCCTTCTCTGAGGGAGTCTACCATCCTTGACCAGAAGGTCCAGGCGCTCCCCAAACAGCCGGCTTCCCACAAAAGGTAGACTTGTGAAGGACTTCTTGGCAGCCACATCAGCCAACCACTACTTCAGCCAGAGCGAGCGGCGCAGAGCAACAAGCAAGGCCGAAATCCTGGCACCAAGCCTGACCACATCCTCCATGGCAGTAACAACAAAGCCAATGAAATCCAAGCAAGCCTTGAGTTCCTTATACTCCTCAGCCCGCTTGCGAGCCTTAGCTCTAGCCACAAGGCGTCTCACCTTTCTCCTGTTGGCTAGGGAGACGATTGCCGAGGCACACGCCGGCCGAAAGAGGGCACCAGCAAAGGTGAACGCATGGCAGACCAGCTGATCCATGCACTTGACTGCAGGGTCAAGTAAGGAAGCATTGTCAGGTGACGGCATAACAGTGGTATTGGACAGGCCTGACACAGGAGGATCCACCTCGGGAGGGTTACACCATAACCAAACCAATTCAACAGGGAAGGGGTACCGCCTATCCAGGCCCTTAGGGATCAACGGTAATTTGTTGGGCCTTTCCCATTCCTTAAGAATCATGTTAGAAAAGGGAGGCTGCTCCGGGAAGACCCGTCTTTGCCTCTCAGGCCGAAATAAATCGCCCGCTTCCTCTTAGCCACTCTGGGAGGAGCAATGTGTAGGGTATCAAACACGGAGGAGAGCAAATTCTCTGTATCATCCGGGAGACAGATACAGTCATCGCCAGCGGAATATTCCACCATGGTGGGTGTATCAACTGGCAACTCACCTTACACCGCGGAAACCATGCAATCAAAAAGATAGTCATCCGAGTAAATCAGCTCCAGATGCTGCTTCTTACTCGAGGCTTTCCTAGAGGCCGTCAACGAGATCTGCCTCTCGAGACTAGCCAGCCTATGCGCAAAATCAGTATGAGACCCCTTGCTGGCTCCCCCTTCGCTAGGGGCTGAATGCAGCAGCGGAGGGTCCAGAGAGGCCGATGGTAATACAGGGCTAGGGTCAGGAACGACCGCCCGCTCATGGTCCAAAAATACCATTTTGTGAGTACTCACCTGAAAAATGGATATTGTTGGTGTGCCACACACCCCGCTTCACTTCTAAATATTCTTCACTTAATGGGTTAACTCGCCGCCAGGTGACGTAGTGCAGAGAGGAAGTCTTGTAACGAGCCCCCTTCCGGCCTATATATACCTGGTACCTCCCTTCAATCACCAGTATATTAAAAAAGCAGAAAGACAAGGTACCAGTATTCCACCGGTAACCTCAAAATCAATTTTGACATAAATAAAAAAGGCTTCACCATATAAAAGCTTCGGAAATACCGAAAAGGGTGGGAGTGAAGCGGGGTGTGTGGCACACCAACAATATCCATTTTTCAGGTGAGTACTCACAAAATGGTATTATTCTTGGTGTGCCACACACCCCGCTTCACTTCTAAATATTCTTCACTTAATGGGACATCCAAAAGCAGTGTCCACAAGGGATGGGCATCTCAAGGCCAGGTGAAGCATAACTTAAATGACTGCAGTCTGCAGAACTTTGCGGCCAAAAACAGCATCCGCTGAAGCTCGCACATCAACTTTGTAAAACTTAGAAAGTGTGAACAGAAGACCAAGTGGCGGCCTTACAAACTTGTTCAACAGAAGCTTGGTGCTGAAAAGCCCAAGACACCCCAACGGCGCGAGTGGAATGAGCAGTAATACGAAAAGGGGGAACTCTTCCCTTAGCAGAATAGGCCGCAGTAACGGCCTGACGTATCCACTTGCTAATGGCAGATTTGGCTGGTGCCAAACCCTTCTTAGGCCCATGGGGCACAACAAAAAAGGAATCCGTCCTATGAAAAGGAGACGTGATAATCAAGTAGTACTTAACACAGCGTACTACATCCAAACAATGCAAAACCCTCTCTTTGTCATTCTTAGGATTAGGACACAAGGAGGGGAGAAAAATATCTTGGTTCAAATGAAAAGCAGAAACAACCTTAGGAAGAAAGTCTGGCTTGAACCGAAAAACCACTTTATCCTGATGCCTCTCAAAGTAAGGCGCCTGGATAGACAAGGCCGCCAACTCCGAGACACGCCGGACCGAAGTGATCGCTACCAAGAAGACAATCTTCTGAGTCAGGGTAGACAAAGCAATATCTTGCAAAGGCTCAAAAGGAGGAGCCTGAAGAGCAGAAAGAACCAAATTCAAATCCCAAACAGGGAGTAATGGTTTCCTGGGAGGCCGCACATGCGTAACCCCCTGGAAAAAAGTTTTAACTAAAGACTTAAGCGCAACACGCTTCTGAAAAAAGATAGATAAGGCAGAAACTTGCCCTTTCAATGTACTTAGCTGGAGACCAGCCCTGATTGTAAAAACTCCAGAATCCTGGAGACCGAAAAGACCCTACAAGGAAAAGATCTTATCTCACACCAAGCGATATAGGCTTTCCAAGTCCTATAGTAGGTGATGGAAGAAGACCTCTTCCGGGCACTGATCAGAGTCTTAATGACTGAATCAGAAAGACCCTCCTCCTTCAGGATGGAGGTTTCAGCAGCCAGGCCATCAAACCCAGCGCTGGTAAATTGGGGTAACACAATTGACCCTGAGTGAGCAGATCGGGCCGAAGAGGCAGAACGAACTGGTCCACTGCCAGCCGAACGATGTCTGCGAACCTCACTCGCCTTGGCCACCTTGGGGCCACGAGAACGGCGGACACCTATTCCAGAGCAAACTTCTGAAGCACCCTGCCCAGCATGGGCATCGGAGGAAACAGGTATAGAAATCCCAGAACTCCCCAGCTCAGGGACATGGCGTCCACTGCCAGAGCCAGAGGAACCTGGGAGAGCGACACGAAGTTCGGGAGCCTGTGATTGTGACGAGAGGCAAACAGGCCCACCTCCGGGGTCCCCCACCTGAGACACAGTGAGCGAAGCACCTGAGGATGGAGAGCCTATTCTCCCAGACGGGGAGAGCCCCTGCTCAACCGGTCCGCTACCTGGTTCTTCACCTCTGGAATGTAAACCGCCGAGAGACAAGGAACATGGGACACCGCCCAGGTCAGGATCAGGGACACCTCTCAGAGCACTCAGACTGCGAGTCCTTCCCTGAAGACCGATATAAGCAACCGCTGTTTGATTGTCTGAACGTATCTGGACCGGAAGGCCCAGAACGAGCCGAGTCAGGAGAGCACGCACCTGACGGATGGTTCTCAGTTCCAGAATATTGATGGGTAAGTGGGGCCTTTGAGGTCCCCACTGCCCCTGAAACTGCAGCTCCTCCCAGAATCTGCCCCATCCCGACAGACTGGCGTCCGTGGTGACAATTTCCCAAAGGAGGGTCAGGAAGGACCTGCCCTACACAAGATTGGTCGAGACCAACCACCACAGGAGGGACTGCCGGACCCGGGAGGACAACTGGAAGGACTGATCCAGCGACCGAGGCCGCTGGTCCCAAGACGCTAACAGAAAAAGCTGAAGCGTTCTCGTGTGAACTTGGGCAAAAGGAAGAAACACTCTGTGTTGATGAGAGTCCAGGCCGGGACGAACAGACCCCTCTCTCTCGGGGACTGCGAAAAGATTGGAGCAGAAAACGAGGCCCATCTCTAAGCGCGGCACCGGCCGGATGACCGCCATCTCTAACAGATTCCTTACCGACGGCAGGAGCCCCTGCGTGGCCAAAGGATCGATGGGCACCCGAGACCGAACAAACCGTGAAGGAGGGCGAGACCCGAATTCCGGGTAGCAACCGGCCGACACTACCTCCTGGATCCATCTGCCTGGAACCACTTGGTTCCAAACCTGGGAGAAGTGTCGCAATAGTCCCCCCCACCCGCACGGATGAGGGCAGCCCCTCATTGTTGAGTGGGCTTATCAGCAGGTTTGGGCTTGGTGCCCCAGGACTGAGCGGACCGGCCACGGCCCCTCCCCCGAGTCCAACCTGCTGCCCCCACCAGCATAGCCGCTGCCTTGCTACTCATAGCCAGTGCATCGTCCTGAGCGGATAGGACATGAAAGATTCACACTGCTTAAGCGAAGTAAACTGTTTACAAGCGGGATTGAGATCCTCATACAGCCCCTGAATTAAAGACTTAATCGCCAATAGCAGAAGGGCTGAAGCACATACCGGGCGCAACGCTGACCCGGAGTAAATAAAGCCATGGCGCGCGTATTGGTCAATCCCACGATCCTCCCCATCTTTAGGGACAGTGGTCTCAGCAGACTGTACCATAGCCGTGCTGGAGAGCCCTAGCACAGGGGTATCGACGTCAGGAGGGACAGACCAAAGCTTTACCAACTCTGGCGGAAAAGGATAACGCTTTTCCCAACTGGAAGGGATTCCAGATAACCGCGTGGGATGTTCCCAATCCTTAAGAACCACCCTCTCAAAGTGGTGTTGTCTGGGAAAAACCCAACGCGGCTGAGGCTCCTTAAACAACTGACCCTTTGGCAGGGTGGCCGCCTCAGGTGGATCCAAATTCAAAATTTTAAACATTTGAGCCAGAATGGAGGGGGTGTCAAAGACAACCCCCTCCGACCAATCGCCAATCACATCAGCCACAAGCTGATCTGTAGGCTCATCTGACTCCAACGGGAATTCATCCTCGTCCGAGGACCCATCGGACCATTCCACAGGCTCACATAACTCGTCCTGTGGAGCCGAAGGTACCGGAGTCAGGTGCCTCCGTTTTGCAGCGGCCTTTAACGCTGCTTTAACGGGCACTACTTTCCGGGGGCTGGGCTGTGCCACCACCTCGGAATGCGAATCCCCACTTTTGGCAGTGCCATGCGGGGTCCGGAACAGGGAGGGAGAGGTAGGAGATGATGAAGGATGCGATGGGCCAGCAGCCGAAGCAACGGACTGGCGCGCAATAGTCTGCTTTGCACAAGGGATGCAGATAAAGACATCATCAGCTGGGAGTAGAGCCCCACAACTTACGCACCCCCCGAATGGCTCAGAAGAACCGTTTTCGGCAATTACGGAAGCCTCCATATGGTGATTTATGGTATTCGCAATACTTGGGTCTTTTAAGGCATAAGCCAACCCGGGATGCCCCTTTATTTGTAAATGTCCCGGAAGGGAGGATTTTTTTATATATATATAATATATACACAAGCATTTATAATATATCCCAATTAATAGCCAGGCAACAGAGCCGGAGGGCCACCATAAACAGGGATCCCTGGATCTGTAAGCAAGAGAAATCACAATCAGATCCTCACATGTGTGCAACAATCATATAAACATGGCACCAAAGTGCCTTTAAAAAATGAGCAAAACCATGCCCCCTAATAAAAAATGACTCCCCACCATATTCAATACAAGAGGATATGAAATTCCCACTTAACGGCTTACCTGGCCAAGCGAGAGCAGCAGCCGGAGAGCGAGACAGCAGCCAGCAGCCGCAGCACCGGAGAACAAGTGCGGCCGCGCGCCCACGTGACTTCCCCCTTTGAAGGGAAGTGAAACTGGGGCCGCCGCATGACGCCGCCGCCACGCCCCCGTTGCCGCGTCACCGGGACCTGCCCCCTACGCTGATCAGTGCAGCCAGTTCAGCTGTGGATTACACCAGATGGGCCACTACACGTGCGCCCAGGCAGCGGAGGGGGGAGGAAGGACACAAGACCGCATAGCGCAGCCTATGCAAAAAATAAAACTTCACACAGTGCCAGCGGGGAAGGGGGGAGGCGGGAGGGGGCCGCTTAAGCAACAGTCTGCCTAGTTAAAGCGGCCAGCCACCTACCCAGCGCGGTCTGTCATTCAAGCAGACCTAAACAAAGTGAACAAAAAGTGCACACATGCTGAATAAACTTAATGCATAACATGAACACACACATGTTGAAATAAAGTTATACTAGTGAAACACACAAACTAAATGCACACCCTCAAACCCCCCCCCCCCCCCATAGTGAAGGGAGAAGCGACCGAAACAGGAGAGAAAGGTGCTACGGGGACCCTCGGGACAGGGGCATCCCATTTCCGGATCACCATGCCGGATAGCCGCATTGCCCCACGCATGAGGTCGAGCGGTAGGAGATAAGCTCCTAGGCACTTAAAGTGCCATCTACCATTTGCCCAGTGAGCAGCCTAGGCTGGGAGGCTTCCATTCCACCATCAAGGTATAAACACTCAAACCGGGCAGAAATAGACCAAAAGGGGGGTGCCGGGGTAAAAACCCAGGCCTACCTGTAAGCAGGAGACTTCCATCTTCTGACTTGTCGTCAAGCAGAGAGAAAATACTGGTGATTGAAGGGAGGTACCTGGTATATATAGGCCGGAAGGGGGCTCGTTACAAGACTTCCTCTCTGCACTACGTCACCTGGCGGCGAGTTAACCCATTAAGTGAAGAATATTTAGAAGTGAAGCGGGGTGTGTGGCACACCAAGAATATAATGCCTCTGGCCCAAGTGGGACAAACAGTGCTGAATCTGCCCAGAGGATTCCTTCTGCACAAGGGGCAGAGCCTTTCCTTCCCAAATGGGGCCCCCAGCTCACTATCCACTGATGCCTCCATTATTGTGATTAGGAATAGTAAAAATCAATAAGGCAACTAGACGCTAATGGCCTAAGCCTACAATCGATCCCTCTTATTAAAAAAGGGGGACCGGGAGGAACCACAACCCTCAACCTTAGCCCACGATCTAAAAGAAAAAAAAAAAAAAAAAAAGAGCCCCATGTCAGCATTAACATGATACATGTGGCAAGTGCAACAACATCAAAAGAGGAACTCACGACACCGCAAACCGACAGGAGGGATCACCGCAGCAAGGAAGGCCTGAGCCTGGCTCCCAGCGCAGCAGCAATAGCAGCAGCAGTACAGAAGTGCATCTGGCCTCGGGGGGGGGGGGGGGCGGCACCGGCGCGACGTCAGCTGCGTGCCGACGCTGGGCCCCGCCCCCCTGCGGCACGTCAAGAAGAACGCCGCCCTCCTGCATACACTGTCATGGTGGCGGCCCCTGTCAGCGACACGCCGCGTGAGTCCCCCCTCCCCAGTCTCTCACACAGACAGCACCGCACACGGCGGTGCGGACGAGGCCCGCGGGGCGCGACTGCCGCAAGAGGCGCGTGCCCCGGACACACAGACGGGGGAACGCAGGGAGGTGAGTAGGAGGTCAGAGACCGCTCCTCACTGCCTGTCAGTGAGGAGCGCAAGTGAAGTCGCACCAAGCATGCAGCACACACACAACAAAAATAAAGCTTGTGGGCAGGGAGGGACATATACATAAAAAAAAAAAAAATACACGTGGTTCCCCCTCAGGCTCACCATAAGCCTGTGGCCGGCTATCTTTTAGTATAAGGTCTGCGGCCAGAGCATGAGCTCTGCCGAACGCCACAGACCCCAGCGTTCACCCTACCGTCACAGATCCTGTAGCAGCCAAGGGCTGGGAGGAAATAGAGTTTGCAGCGGCCGACGGGCTAGGTGGCCCCGCTCTGCCTCAATAATCTGAGAGTGCCAACGATCTTGTGCAGCCAAACTGCAAGATGAACGACTGGGGAATGATAGAGGGGCAGCTGCCTTTATAGGGGGCCGGGAGGAGCTACATCTTTGATCTTGCAGTCAAGTGCCCCCTAGGGGCAAACACCCAATTGTGAGATATTGGGACGGCCTGGACTGGATGTATCGAAAAATAATAGGCTTATGAGGGGCAGTAGGTACCCACAAGTACACTGGGAGAACAAACAAAGGTTTGAGTTTTTTTTTTTTTTCTTCTTTAGCTTCTAGTGGGATTTTTTTTATGTTATAGGTAAATGTAAAGGTATCAGTGGAATGCTTTTCAAGCTGCGTGTAATAATCACATGACTCAATTCAGCGGATTGAATAATCATTTTATTTTATCTCTCAAAATGTTCCCCCAGACCCCAAATAAAAAAGGATGAAGCGTACATTCTGATGCCATATATTACAATGATTTTCATGACAGTCTATTGCAGTGTGAGCGGCTTCACAGTCAGGCCAACAATGAGATATTACCATTGTCCAGCTGCACCAGCTATATATTTTCCACATGGAATTTCATGGCCATAGGACTTTCCATCCGATTGTACAATCTCACCAATACCTTGTAGCATATCAGAGCCTGAAGGTGGACCATTACCTTCTATACAGCCTATAACACTGTAGGGCCAGTGATCCCCCCTCTGCCCAGGTTTTCCCGATATTAAATGACCTGCTATGTAAAATCTTTCAGTTCGCCATATTACAGTTTGAGCAATCCCATGGCACATGCATTGTGGGACCACCGGCCAGGCAAGCATATCGTTATTTTCTCTGGCTTACACACAGCAGATCATCCCAAATGGGGTTGCCCCCTGAAAAAGCAACAATTAGAGAAAATCCCAGTTTTTGTTCCTCTTTAAAAATGCCCTAAAATTAAAAGGGGCCGTCCAGGCAGAGGCAATAATAAAGCAGCTCACCTGACGCTTGTCCCATGTGCCTCTCCTTCCATTGACTTGCAATCAAATCATCCAGAGATTGCCATGTGTAGGAACAGCACAAGAGGTATGTAGGTTGGTTATTATTCCTAGAGGTCAGCTCTCATCTATAACTTACAAAGAGCGGGACAGTATTTTTAATGGATAAGAAAATGTGTTAAAATAGATTCGCAGATTTATTATTTGCCCTGACATTTTATAATTGGTGCAGATTGTTCAGAAGTCTAATACAAGGTGCTGGAGAGTGTTCAACCGGATTGTGACCAATAGACACAGACCCGCTCCGATACCGCTATCCATTGAGGCTCCACCCAAGTGCCCAGCATTAGAGGTACAGTAAGTATTTCAAGCTTTTCACCATATAAACAACAAAAAGACTTAATAATCTAACTCCAGGCAAAAATGTAACCCCCACCGATCCCAGATTAGAGATTAAAAAATTTCTATCCCAACACAAGACCAGAGCCACACTGCAGAGGGAGGTCAGGTGAGTATTTTTACATTTCCTCTCTGTGGTCAGCAAAGCAGTTTAACATAAAAAAAGTGCGTTTCGGATGCTTTTCCCTTATGATAAAAAACTAAATTATTCCCTTTGTGCATTGGAGTTTCTTATGTGGAACATGTTACATGGCAGCATCGGACATATCTTCCTGCCCGCCCCATTCATCTCTGCCGATAGGGTAGTCGCTAAACAGGATTGGATCAATACACGACCACTCACAATCATCAACAGGGGGTTGTAGAAAGATCATATGGATTACCTTAAAGGGGAACTATTGTGTAATATTAAAAATCCATATAAACGTTAGCTAATGAGAGGAGGGGTCACTTATACACCCGAAGTGAATAAAACTCCCGCCCAGCTTGTGGTTTATTCTCTCCTGGTAGAAATAAATCCAGGGGTGACAGGTTTAGTCTATCAGGGGTGACAGAGCCCGTCACCCAGGATGTCATTTCCTTCCATTAAAAAAAAAAAGATGAAAAAACAAGCCTGGCTGCATATTTCTTGATGCTGGTGTATAAGTGACCTCCTCCTCCCACCATCCAACATATTGATATGTATTTTTATCATTGGGCCATTTTTTGCTATAGTGCTCCTTTAAAGCAGACCAGAACAAAAACTTTGAGCTGGTTTACTGGGGCAAAAGTGAAATCTCGGTTATTTTAGTATTTTTAACTCTCCGGTGACCCCACGTGCAAGCGCACCTCCAATCAGAAAAGATGGTCATGTGACGTCAGCCAATAAGAATGGATTGCATCATCCACCGATCTGTTAATGAATGGAGTGCTTGGCGCTTCCCTCTAACATTTGGAAATGCATGGATGCGGGTACGCGCATCAGCTGCAGAAAGTCTGTGATGCTGCCAGGCCCCACCCATGTGCTGTGCGAGCGCCGGATCAGTAAGTATACTGGGGGAGGGGTGGGGGTTACAGATCAGGATCTCCAATGCCCCAGAGACGGGGAACCTCCCAGGCCTTGGATTATTTTAGACTCCAGGGCGGGGCCAATGGGTTTTGGGCCACTTTAACATGGCCAGTGGAGCTAGCCATCTATAAAAGGATGTGATTGTCAGAATCCCTGAACAGCAAAGGGCTGGGTCAGAAGATTCTCCTGTTCACATCTATGAAGGTATATGGACATGTTAGACTGCAGACATTTTAGGGTGGGGGGGGGGGGGGGGGGGGAGCGTGGCGTACAACTGAGCCACAAAATATCTTGCTTAAAGTGGACCAAAACCCAGCATGATTGACCTGGGAATCTATAAAATTCCCAGGCTGATCAATTCCCCCCCCCTCGGGGCATTCAAAATCGGGATGCCCCACTGTGTGAAACCCCCCAGGTCACCCTGTACATTTACCTTGCTTCCCGGTCCAACGGTGCATGCTCAAGATGCACATGCATCCCCGCTATCCCTCTAGCAGGGCATGTGCCTGAGCCAGGCATTTGTGAATGGCTGGCATGGCCACACTCCGTCAGAGGGAAGCGGGGGATGCAGCCACCAGCACGCTCGGAGCCGCCGGCCTTAGACGGCGCAAGGTCATCGGCTCCGGGCACGCCGACTGGCCGCACGGCCTCGCATGCGCCGTAGGACCGGGAAAAGGCGAGTTGCGCTTCGTGGTCTGCGGGGGTTTTCGGGGAAAAGGACCAAAAACCCAGGATAGTCAAAATCCTGAGTTTTGGTCCACTTTAATCAGGGGTAGATTAGGTTAGTGTGGATTTAAAGTGGAACAAAATCCAGAAATGTGACTTTCCTGGGTGCCCCTGGAACTCACCTTTCCAGTCTCCAATGGCGCATACACAGGCTTTTGTCCAATGAACGATTCCATGTTGTGGCTGTGTCACCCGGCGGGCGCCTCTCACTGACTGAATGGCTGGGGCAGAAGCGTGCGCACGACCCCGGGGATGTGGCAACAATGAGGGACATCTTCCTAATGACGAAGTCGCAGCAGGTGGCTCTTATTGCATGGAAGCTCGCTCATGTGCTATTAGAGCCTGAAAAGGGGAGTTTTTGTGGGTGAACTGTGGGGTTCACACAGCCAAATCAGGGTGCCCCAGGGAAAAGCCAGTGGCGGGCCCCTGGAATCTTTTAGATTCTTGTTTTATTCCGCTTTAAGGCAAGTTTAAGGGGCTGGAGCAGCAATTGAGAAAGCTCCCTCTACCAGGTCCTCCTTTGGGAAGAGACTTCTAAAGAGGATTTTAAAGCGGACCAAAACCCACTGAACTCGTGAAATACATTTGATCAAAGCCCCTGCCAATATGCCATTCGTAGGGTGTAGGACTATAAATGGATATTTTCGCTTATCAAATCTCACTGGAACACAGTTTTTTTTGCTGTCCCTCTATGTAGGATTGCAAGTGACTAGTCATTGCATAGGTGTGGCAACGACATCATTGCCACATACAACAGTGGAGGAAGCGGAGTGGATGGAGGAGGCGGAGCTTTACAGCTAAAACAGGCGCCATTAGCTGGGATTAGAGTGAAGCAGGAGCAGTAAAAATACACAAAAGTGACTATTCGCGGGGAGAGCAATTCAGGAGATGCAAGTTAAAAATGTGGGTCTGCATTGCAAAGCATGTTCAGTTTAACCCCCTACCGTGAAAAATAGTTTCAACGTTTTGCAGACAGCCGACGCTTACAGCCCTGTGCTGCTGAATAACACCCTCCGCCTCTGTGCCACCACCCAGGGGGGTTTCACACAGCGGGGCATCCAAAAGGGGGAGGAAAACTAATCTTATAGATTTCTGGGCCAATCACGCTGCGTTTTGGTCCACTTTAAAGTGGAACACCACCCAGGGGGGATCGGCCCAGGAATCTATAAGATCCGATCAGAAACCCCCCAGGACGCCCAGAAACCTTACCTTATCCCCGTTCTAACGGCGCATGCGCGGGCCGCATCTCGCGCTTCCCTCTAGCAGGTCGCGCACCCGCGCCGGCCGTTTGTGAATGGCCAGCGCGGGTGCGCTCCCTGTTAGAAGGAAGCGCGAGACGCGGCTCCCAGCGCGCTCAGAGCCGATGTGGTTGTCCGTCGCTTATCCGTACATACCACAGCGGCTCTGAGCGCTCTGATTGGACGAGTGCTCGCGTAGGAGTGGGGTGAGGCGAGTTAGGGCGATCGGGGGGGGGGGGGGGCGGGGGCTGTGTGACCCGCGGAAGTGGACCAAAACCCAGGATAGTGAAAATCCTGGGTGTTGGTCCACTTTAAAGGGACTGTCCAGGCGAAGTGTAAAAACAAACCATCGTTTGCGTACCTGCCACCATGCAGCACAGTCACCTTGGTCTATGAGGTCCTATAAAGAAAAGGCTGAATCTTGCCTATTAGATGGTGTCACTCCAGACTATGGGTCACCAGAACAGGAAACAGAGACAGCAGTTAAGTTATAGGCGTCTCTAGCATCAGATGTATTTTCCAGGCGAAGTGTAAATCACAATCAAATCAATTCACCGTTTGCTTACCTGCCATGCAGACAATGCATCCTGCATTTGTGATTATTAAAATAAATCCAAGTGAATAAATAAAATCCAAGGGCTTGGCCACAGGAAAGGGGCTAAAACTACAAATACTATTCTGCAGCATCTACGTGGCAGGTAAGCAAACCACAATCTGTTTTATACTTGTCCTGGACAATCCCGTTAACCCTGGAGGCCCCCATATCTTACCCGTTTCCTGTTTGGTGACCCCGTGGTCCGAGTCTAGGGTGACACAATCTATCAGGAAAATTTTAATTACTGCTTATTTTAGGACCTTAATGCTAATCATTTGAGGGTGGGTGGGGGTGCAAGGGGAGGTGGTGAACCACAAAAAGAAGCACGAGCCTTCTAGGAAAAGTCCAGTAATCGGTCCTCCGCTTTAAAGAGGACCAAAACTGAAGATACTCAATTTGTTTAATTCCATATATTCTATTCATCTCAATTTGGGATGCCCTGCTGTGTGTATCGCCTGGGATCGCTCATAAACTCCCCTTTTTCTCATACTTGCGCATAAAATAAATGGAGCGCGCACTGCCAGTCGCATCCCTGCTAGTCTCTAGGTGTGGGCGAGCCCATGCTGGTAATTCAAAAAAGTCTGGTGCGGGCCTAGCAAAAATAAAAAAAAGGAAAGCGGGGATGCGGCCACAGCACCAACAGCGTAGGGTAAGTAACGGACGATCCGGAGGCTTCACACAGCAGGGCATCCCAGCCTTATAGATTCGAGGGGGGGGATGTTACTCTTTAAAGCCAGCAGAGGCCGGCCTGGAATCTAAAAAGATTCCAGGGCCAACCCCAGGCTTTTCCCCTGAATCGGGATGCAGGGGGCGTTAAACTGCCATCAGACACCAATAAAAATGCGCGGGTCCTCATCCAGTGAAAGCCACCAGCTACGATTACATCTTCGGCAGTTAGCTCCCATGGTTTAGAATGGGGAGCAACCCCTACACCCCTGGCGTTGTGCGCGCTCCCGCCCCAGCCATTCAGATAGTGACGTAGTCACAGCAGGCATCTCTCATTGGACGAGGAGCCTGGACGGGTGAGTTGTTTCACACAGCGGGGCATGGAACAAAAGCCAAATTCCAAGGTTTTGTTCTGCTTTAAAGCCATGTCAGGTGGTGGACCACTATCTACATGTCACATGCAATTTCTCACAGTAATCGGTGATGGAAGCTGGAGGGGCGTCATGGCCGAGGCCGAGGGGGCGTCGTGGCCGAGGTGGCCAAGGGGGGCCGACGTGGCCGATGTGGCCGAGGGGGCGTCGTGGCCGAGGGGACATCATGGCCGAGGGGGCGTCTGCGGAGCACAGTTGAATAGGATTTTAATCTGCATCTTCTGCTGGATGAATAGAGAAAGCTTTCCAAGGGCTCAGAGAAAGTAGAGGCGGCTGTAAAGTTATATTAACAAGGTGACTCAGTTCCCCAGAATATTTAAAAGAGTTTTGCTATTCTTTGCAGTACCTGATCAATTTCTGGCAGTGTATAAAATGCTACATCAGGGCTGTACCTGTATCTGACGGGAAAAAGCTAATTCAAGGAGGGGGGCCGAACCACAGGCACCTTGTCAACTTTCCATCATGATCACTATAGCAAATAGTCTTGCACCACTTATGTCCATCCAAGGTCGATAGGCGGAGTGATTGACGTAGTGCGCAGTAACATGAAAAAATAGTCACAAGATAAAGTGCTGCTTGTAGTGTCTTGATTCTTCCTTTTTTAAATAATCTCAGGGTTCCCTTTTACAGTGACAGAGTGTCACCATCACCCCTGGAATGCAAAAATGAGGTATAAAAATGCAGCTTAAAAAATATATCTTCGAAAGAAAAAGAAAAAAGTCCATTTTTTTACCCACAATGCTTAGCATCCAGTGTGGGGGGAAAATGCAGTTTTTAAAAAAAAGTTTTTTTTTTCAAAGCCAAAAAGTCAAAGTTTTAAAACTTCTAGAAAGTGAATTTTCAAGCAGACGCCCCTCCATTCCCGCTGTGAACTCAACTCCCAAAAGCTGTGCGCGATTGTCTTGCGTGGGAGGGGAGAGGCGTCAGCGAGTGTAATTGTCACCCGGCCAATCGGGAGCTCCGGCGGTTCCTCCAGACTGGTCGCAGCTCCCGCACGATGAGAGGAATGATGAAGAGGAGGGTGAGGGAAGTCTGCAGGAGAACAACAACATTAGCATACGGATACAAATAGCTGTATTATAAGTATAGGAAACTAAACACTTTAAATAGCCATTAAAAAATTACACAATTACCTCACTAGAGACCTGTGACATCAGAGAATTATGCCTATCCAGTCACTAGAGACCTGTGACATCAGAGAAGACCACCATTCACTAGAGACCAGTGACATCAGAGAATGATGCCTATCCAGTCACTAGAGACCTGTGACATCAGAGAAGGCCGCCTATCCAGTCACTAGAGACCTGTGACATCAGAGAAGGCTGTCTATCCATTCACTAGAGACCAGTGACATCAGAGAAGGCCGCCTATCCAGTCACTAGAGACCTGTGACATCAGAGAAGGCCGCCTATCCAGTCACTAGAGACCTGTGACATCAGAGAAGGCCGCCTATCCAGTCACTAGAGACCAGTGACATCAGAGAAGGCCGCCTATCCAGTCACTAGAGACCTGTGACATCAGGGAAGGCCGCCTATCCAGTCACTAGAGACCTGTGACATCAGATAATATTGCCTATCCATTCATTAAAGACCTGTGACATCACTAAGAACACAGTCTATCCATTCACCGGTGACATCAGAGAAGGCAGCCTATCCATTTACTAGAGACCTGTGACATCATAAATAACGCTGCCTATCTATTCACTAGAGACCTATGACATCATAAATAATGCTGCCTATCCATTCACTAGAAACCTATGACATCATAAATAATGCTGCCTATGCATTCACTAGAGACCTGTGACATCATAAATAATGCTGCCTATGCATTCACTAGAGACCTGTGACATCATAAATAATGCTGCCTATCCATTCTCTAGAGACCTATGACATCATAAATAATGCTGCCTATGCATTCACTAGAGACCTGTGACATCATAAATAATGCTGCCTATCCATTCACTAGAGACCTGTGACATCATAAATAATGCTGCCTATGCATTTACTAGAGACCTATGACATCATAAATAATGCAGCCTATCCATTCACTAGAGACCTATGACATCATAAATAATGCTGCCTATCCATTCACTAGAAACCTATGACATCATAAATAATGCTGCCTATCCATTCACTAGAAACCTATGACATCATAAATAATGCTGCCTATCCATTCACTAGTGACCTGTGACATCATAAATAATGCTGCCTATCCATTCACTAGTGACCTGTGACATCATAAATAATGCTGCCTATCCATTCACTAGAAACCTATGACATCATAAATAATGCTGCCTATCCATTTCCTAGAGACCTATGACATCATAAATAATGCTGCCTATCCATTTCCTAGAGACCTATGACATCAGTAATAATGTGACCTATGCATTCTAGACAGGATATTTGCTTAGTTTGTGACTCTTTTTGGGCCAGGCATTGTATAAAAGAAGTAGGCCGCAGCCCTTGTACGATGTCACCGGGCTGGCTGGAGGTGCCATTAAAACTTAGGCAACACGAGATTTTCAGTCATTTAGACAAGCGCCAGAGAGTGAATGAGATGACAGAACTTATGGTGCTCAGCTGCCATCCTGGGACTCCTTTGAAGCGAGATCTGCCGAGGGCTAAACCAGCCACAATGCACTCTGGGGGAATCCCATCACAGCTATAAAAATCATGGAGGATCACAGCGACATGTCACCAATTCCCCGGCGACATTTATAGCTGGGAGGAGAGTTTAGCAAGCCTGGGACGTTACTAAGCAACATTTCTTTGGTCCCTTTATTAGCTCTAGATCTAGTTACCGCTATAATGATCATGGAGAATACCACCTCCTATCCGTATAATAAAGCCTGATGACATCACTGAGCAGGTTGCCTATTTAATACATACCTATGACATCACGTAGAATGGCACCTATCAGTATAATAAAGTGATAACATCACTAAGCATGTTGCCTATTTACTACCTGTGACATACCCAGAATGGCACCTATCAGTATAATATAATAATAAAGTCTGAGGTATGTAGTAAATAAACAACTTGCTCAGTGATGTCATAAGGCTTTAGAATATACTGATAAGAGGAGGCATTCTCAGTGAGGTCATCAGGCTTTAGTATAATAAAGCCCAATGACATCACCCAGAATGGCACCTATCAGTATAATAAAGCCTGACGACATCAAGAATGGTGCCTGTTTACTACGTACCTGTGACATCACCCACAATGGCACCTATCAGTATAATAAAGCCTGACAACATCAAGAATGGTGCCTGTTTACTACATACCTGTGACATCACCCACAATGGCACCTATCAGTATAATAAAGCCTGACGACATCAAGAATGGTGCCTGTTTACTACAGTACATACCTGTGACATCACCCACAATGGCACCTATCAGTATAATAAAGCCTGACGACATCAAGAATGGTGCCTGTTTACTACATACCTGTGACATCACTGCAAGTGGCACCTATCTGTTCAATAGAGCCCATAAACACACAGTGAATATTGCTGCGAATTAATTCATTACAGCTTGAGGATATCATTAATATAAACTTTTCATTAAGGGACTTTATATTGGGGGACTTTAAGTGTTTATTGCCTAAGTGTTATAGAGCTAAACTAAAGGAGTTAAAAGCCAGAGTTGCTGCAACTGTAAGCACTAAAACTGCTGTTCTTGTAACATTGGAGGTCTACTTCACTCAGTGCACAAGTTGTCATATGTATACACTTCAGGAGCAGCAGTTCCAGGGTGAATATCACAGTGTTAAATGTGAACATATTGCAACCTTGGAAGCTCGGGTTAGAGATCTGGAGGTGCAAAATGCAACACTGAGGAGGATTGACAATATGGAAAAGGGCATCCTGCTCACGGAGCAGACATTAAGTGGGGTAAAAACAGAGGGTGGAGAAATGGGCCAGGAGGAGCAGATAAGTAGCTGGGTAAATGTAGATTAGAGGTATTAGAAAGGGAGCACAGAAAAGGAAGGCCATACCTGTGTCTGCGCACCCTAGAAAAATTGCCAAGTTGGGTAATGATGTGAGAGTGTCAGTCTCAGAAATGGCAGCACTAGGGGATACTGCTCTCCCTAACAGCCAGGAGGACAGCCCAGCTAGTGAGCAGGTGGCTGGGACAGTTACTGGTAATAGGGGATTCTATTATCAGGCAGACTTGTAAAAATACAATTCTGTGATTACTCACCTGTAGAGTTGGTATTGTGAGTATACAGTATGTCCCGCTCCAAATCTAATAATTACACTTGGGATATACTCCGCCAGATGGCGCTGGACTGCAGAGACATCGAAAATAGGCTCCTCCCGGCCCCTCAAATACCCAGGGACCTCCCACAAATCCCCAGCATTGAAAAGCAGTTAATGAGAAGCCGGGAGAATTAAACAATCCAAACTATCAACTATAACAATGATAACAATCACCATACAGGTGATCCAAGATAATGCAAAACCAAGGGTGGGTTGGAGCAGGACGTACTGTATACTCATAATACCAATTCTACAGGTGAGTAATCACAGAATTGTATTATTCTTAGTATACAGTACGTCCTGCTCCAAATCTAATAATTACACTTGGGACATCCAATAGCAGTGTCCATAAAGTAGGGTGGGATCCCCAAGAAAAATCAGCAGCAGGCAGTTTAAACCACATCAACCTTGTAAAACTTTGAAAAGGTATGAACAGAAGACCAAGTAGCGGCCTTGCAAACTTGTTCAAGGTGCTGAAAAGCCCAAGAGGCACCAATAGCACGAGTGGAATGAGCAGTAAGGCGGAAGGGAGGATTCTTCCCCTTAGCAGAGTAGACCTGAATCACAGCCTGACGAATCCACTTGCTGATAGTAGACTTGGCAGGAGCCAAACCCTTCCTAGGACCAGAAGGGACCACAAAAAGAGCATCAGTTTTCCTGAAAGGTGCAGTAGCCACCAGATAGTACTTCAGACACCTAACCACATCCAAAGAATGCAAAACCCTCTCCTTAGCATTGCTAGGATTAGGGCACAAAGAAGGAAGAACAATATCCTGATTCAAATGAAAGGCAGACACTACCTTAGGCAGAAAGTCAGGTTTGAAACGAAACACCACCTTGTCCTGGTGTCTCTCATAGTAGGGGGGCTGAATGGAAAGCGCCGCCAACTCTGACACACGCCTGACAGAAGTGATAGCCACCAGAAATACAACCTTGAGCGTAAGAATGGCCAAAGCAGCATCCTGCACAGGTTCAAAGGGAGCACCCTGCAAGGCTGACAGAACCAAGTTCAGATCCCAAACAGGCACCATAGGCTTACGTGGGGGCGCACATGAGTGACCCCCTGGAAAAAAGTTCTGATCAGATGGTGCTTAGCAAAGGACTTCTGGAAAAAAATAGCCAGGGCAGAAACCTGACCCTTCAGAGTACTGAGCTGGAGTCCCATCTCCAATCCATGCTGCAGGAACTCCAGAATCCTGGGAATAGAGAACACACGACAGGGAAGAGACCTAGACTCACACCAGTCAATGTAGGCACGCCAAACCCTGTAATAAATGGAAGAGGAAGACTTCTTCCTAGCTTTAATCAAAGTATCCACAACTGAGGAAGACAGCCCCTTCTCCATCAAGATGGAGGTTTCAGCAGCCATGCCGTCAAAGCCAGAGTTTGTAAATTGGGATGGCGTAGTGAGCCTTGAGTGAGCAGATCTGGCACCAAGGGCAGAGCGTACTGATCTACTGCCAGCTGCACCACGTCTGCGAACCACACTCTTCTTGGCCACCTGGGGGCCACCAGAATTGCTGGCACCCCTTCCAGTGCAATCTTGCGCAGAACCCTGCCCAGCAGGGGGATTGGAGGGAAGACATACAAGAACTGAAAGTCCTGCCATGACATTGCTAGCGCATCCAAGGTCAAGGCCAGAGGATCCTGGGACAGAGAGACAAAAGCTGGGAGCTTGTGATTGTGGCAGGACGCAGACAGATCCACATCTGGTTGGCCCCAACGGTGACACAGAGATTGGAACACCCTGCTGCATAGGGACCATTCTCCCCATGCTCAGATAGTCCGCCAGGCAATTTTCCACCCCCGGGATGTACACAGCTGAGTATCCAACTCTGATGTAGAGACTGGGAAGTGATGAGAATGTCGTCCAGATAGGGAAGCACGCGGACGCCCTGACATCTGAGCAGAGACATCACGCCAGCCAGCACCTTGGTGAACACCCTGGGAGCTGAAGTGAGGCCAAAGGGCAAGGCCACAAACTGGTAGTGTTGAACCATTAGAGCGAACCTGAGGAACCTTTGATGACCTGGATGCACAGGAATATGAAGGTAAGCATCTTTGATGTCCACAGAAGTCATGAAATCCCCTTGGCGCAGGGAACTGATGGCAGAGCGCAGAGTTTCCATGCGAAAGCGCCTGCCCCTGACAAACTTGTTGAGGATCTTCAAATCCAGGATGGGCCTGACTGAACCATCTTTTTTGGGTACTGTGAATAGGTTGGACGAAAAGCCCTTGCCCTTTTCTGTTAAGGGTACCTGGCAGATGACCCCCAGCTCCAGGAGGCCTTGTACTGCTTGCACTAGCTCCTGAGCTGACACAGGGTCCTGAGGAATCCGGGATCTGATGAATCTTGGAGGGGGACAGGCAGCAAACTCCAACTGGTAACGGGAGGAGACTACCTCCTGAATTCACCAGTCTGAGACATGAATCCTGCAGACCTGAACGAAGTGCTGCAGCCGTCCCCCCACCCG
Organism: Gastrophryne carolinensis; assembly: GCA_027917425.1. Classification (NCBI taxonomy): domain Eukaryota; kingdom Metazoa; phylum Chordata; class Amphibia; order Anura; family Microhylidae; genus Gastrophryne; species Gastrophryne carolinensis. The sequence continues at coordinate 36,024,883 of CM051238.1, forward strand.
GATGGGTGAGGGCGCCCCATCATGCCTGAGGGGGCTTGGGAGAGGATTTAGCTTTGGGACCCCAGGAGGAGCCAGGACGTCCCTGTCCTTTGCCCCTACCCCAGAAATCTCCCCGGGCCCCAGGAAAGGAAACCCCCCTTCCCCGTCTGGCACCACGGTAAGGGAAGGAGAAGGAACCCTGACCCCGAAAGGGCCGAGATTGCCGCCTGCGCTGGGGTAAACTGCCTCCCTTAGCAAAAAGGTCCAGGCGGTCCCCAAACAGGCGCAGTCCTTTAAAGGGAAACCCAGTGAGGGCCTTCTTGGCAGCGTTGTCAGCAGCCCACTGGCGCAGCCAAACCGAGCGGCGTATAGCCACCACGAGGGCAGATGTTCTGGCACACATTCTGATGGTGTCATCCAATGCTGAGAGGACAAAATTTACAAAAACATCACAACTGGAGAGTGCATTAAACACCTCACAAGGCAAATCATCAGGGGCACTATCAAGAATATTTCTGATAAGGGTTCTAGTGGCCACAGCAGTAATGGCAGAGGCACAGACCGGGTGCAGCACCGTCCTCGCACATGCAAAGACGTGGGATGCCAGCTGGTCAATGCGCCGGTCATAAGCATCCCGCAGGGTAGTGGAGTCAGGGGAATGCATGACAGAGGTGTTAGATAGCCCTAGGATCGGGGCATCCACCTCGGGAGGGGATGACCAACATTTAACCACCTTAGCAAGAAAAGGATACTTCCTATCCCAATTTTTTGGAACCCCGGGAAGTTTACTGGGGCGCTCCCATTCCTTGAGCACAAGGTTATGGAAATGTGCCTGCTCAGGAAATTCCAAACGTGATTTTGCTGTATGGAAAAGCTCCCCTCTTTGCCTGGGAGCCGCAACAGGGAGAGAGATGGACAGAATCTCAAAAATCTGGGTCAATAATCTGCCAGTGTCATCCGGGGCCCAGGGGTCAGAGCCAGAATCGTCATGACCCCTTGGTCTCTCATCAGATGAGCCCGAATCAGAAAAGAGCTCCCCTTCATCAGACGGGGTATAGCCACAAAGATTCCAAAACTCCTCAGTTCCCATAGGGGAAACAGTGACATTATGCCGCTTCTTAGCAGGGGCCTTACGCGCTAAGGACTTAGCAATCAACTGCTCAACAGTAGCCAGTCTAGAAGACACATCAGGCTGAGAATCCCCACTAGTATGCAACTCAGTAGGAGTGAGGTTTAAGCTTGGGGGAGTAGGCGAAGTGAAACGAGGTGCAGCCACTGGCAGGCCAGATTGCAATGCAAGCACCTGCTCAGCACAGGGTACACAGACCCGCGACTTATCAGCGTCAGCATGAGGCTGCCCACACGCTACACACAGCCGGTCTTGTCCCGAAGGGACCCGGGTCACATAATCCTGAGATGCCTCCATATGGTGATTATAGCGGCGCTATACGCCGATAGGGAATAACGCTATATAGCAACCCCGGATGCCTTAACCCGCTAGGGAAGTGGGAGTATTATTTTTACAAGGCCTACAAGTTAAATACTAATATAGGGCCGGGAGAAGCCAAGGGGTTCGTCCCGCCTGAAAGACATAAGCAGACAAAGACCTGTAAGCACACAGTATACAAAAGTGAAAGATATAACGCCGCCCGCGAGGGCAATTACGGGCCGCGGTAGGTAGGGGTCCGTCGCACATGGGCCAACCAAGCAGGTTAAAGATGGCGTCCGTATACCTCGAGGGGCGGGGCGGTATCAGCGATGACGCTGAGCGTGCCATAAACGGGCCCCGCCCCCCGAAGAGCGCGAAGCCATGCAAGCAGCCAATGACGGCGCACCAGCGACTGAGGTAATGCCGCCGCCAAGCGCGGAACAAAGTCAGCGTGCGGCGGCAATTTTTTAAAAATACAGTAAAGGCAAGTCAGCGCGGCAGCTGACACAAGACTATACAGAATGGAAAAAATGTAAAACACAGAATGCATAGCATACACATTTACACCCCACCCCCCTCTTTTACCCTGAAGGCTACAAGGAGAATGAGGGAGGACAGCGGCCACTTAAACAGGGCCCACCAATAGGCAGGGGCAAGGGGCACTAGTGCGGGAGGGGCATCCCATAGAGGCTCACCATAAGCCTGAAACGCCTACCCTTTGGTGGGGGATTGCGGTGGAGCAGCGCTCCTAAGCACCTAACAGCGGTGCTGCCTACCTTCACCCGACCAGCGCAGCCAAGGCTGGGAGGCATATTACTAATGGAACGGGTGGGAATAGTCCTACAGGGCCGCGGGCTAATTGCCCCGCTCACCTGCGAGTAGAGAGACATTTCTCGTCCTTCACAGCCAGACTGCAGAGAAATTCTGGGGATTTGTGGGAGGTCCCTGGGTATTTGAGGGGCCGGGAGGAGCCTATTTTCGATGTCTCTGCAGTCCAGCGCCATCTGGTGGAGTATATCCCAAGTGTAATTATTAGATTTGGAGCAGGACGTACTGTATACTAAGAATATAATAAAATATAATTTGTCACCAAGACTGCCTCAAACGAATGGTTTGCTGTCTCCTTGGTGCCAGGGTTCAGGCATGTGGTGGAAAGGGTGGACAAATTACTGGTAGGGGCTGGGAATGATCCAGTTATGGTCCACGTGGGGACCAATGACAGAATTAATGGGAGATGGAGGATCCTTAGAAATACATTGAAGAGAAGGACCAAGGTTGTATTCTCTGGAATACTGCCTGTGCCATGTGCTAAACATGAATGACAGCGGGGGCTTAGAGAGTTAAGCACATGGCTCAAGTCCTGGTGCAGGGCTAGAGCACTGGACTGGCTTTTCATTGGGGTACAAACTGTATTCTATAGATAATTTGCACCTGAACAGAAGGGGCTGCTTTGCTGGGTAAGAGGATGCTAGAAGGGGTGGAGGGGTATTTAAATTAGAGATGGGGAGAGGGCAAGCGAGAAAAAAAAAGCAGAAGACAGGTTACTTAGGGGGACAGCATATGATGGTGGGTAGAGAATTAGTAGTGGGGAGGATTAGTAGGGAGGAGGATGGGTAAGGAGATCCATGTGTTGCAAACCAGCAGTGAAAAATTAGGTGGACACACTACTGCAGAAGCCAATACTAAAGCTCAATGTGTCAAACTAAATAGGAACATAAAGTGTATGTTCACAAATGCCAGAAGTCTGGCAAGTAAAGTGGGGGAGCTTGAGGCTCTGGTACAGGAAGAAAATATTGATGTTATTGGTGTGGCTGAGACATGGCTGGATTCCACACATTACTGGACTGTCAATCCTCAAGGTTTTGCTCTCTTTTAAAAAGAGAGCAAATAGGAAACGGGCGGAGTGCGTCTCTATGGGGATACTAGCAGAAGATTGTGAGTATGTAGAATCAGTGCGGCGCGATGTAAACAATGTTAAAATGCAATTTCGTGCAATCTATAGAAATAGAGGGTTAGCTGCATAAACAGATAGAGCGGGGCTGGTACAGTGGTGGTGAGGCACATACATCATCAATATGCATGGCACAAAATGCTTCAGGGCCCCATCCTCGCCCCGCCTCCCGCTTAGCTGTTGCTAACCAACAAGCAGAGCCGTGCTCGTCAATGTCCAACTGCGATCTCGCAGCCCTGCAAAGTTTCGCAGGATTTCGTGCGGCTCCATTGCAACCCATGGGCAATGCACAGGCACGAGATTAGGGACCATGCTCAGTGCCTGATGGGATGCAGGATGGCGCTGCCCGGAATCCGAGGGACCCAGAAGATAGATACCCTGGTGAGGAGAGTAAATGGTGCCCAATTGTGAAACCGGGGGACGGTCCGGTGAGGTTTAGGGGGGGGGGGGGGGAGGGGGGGTTTAACCCCCCCCCCCCCCCGATGTTCTCTTTAAAGTGGACCAACACCCAGGATTTTGACTATCCTGGGTCTTGGTCCACTTCGGTGGGGCACCGCCGATCGGGGTGCCCCGCTGTGTGAAACCCCCCCCGAAAAACTCACCTCTCCCCGCGCCGACGGACAAGCCTTTTGACAGCCGCGGACAAGCGGCTCCTCCGCTGCCGCGTCCCTCTTGACGCCCGCGCCGGCCGGCCGCCACCGAAGACAAGGTAAGGGGATTTGGGGTGTTTGGGGGGGTTTCACGAGATCGGGATGTCCCGCGGGGAGGGAGGTGATCGGCCCGGGAATCTTATAGATTCCCGGGCCGATCACGGGAGGGTGACGGTCCACTTTAATTTGAGCACACAAATGTGAGTATAGATGTATACATAAATCAACCTCAGGGGTTATAATTCAGGAAATTAGACCATATAGTGCAACAAGAAAAAATGAAATGTACACGACTATGTACATGAGTTCTGCAATGTACAGTTAATATAAAAAAAATGTATTATCTTCACACACATATATGTAAAAAGGAAAAAAGTCTCTATCAGACAAATAGAAAGCAACAATGTGTAGGTAACATACTAAAGAAAAAAAAGTGGCAGCAGTACACATAGGCCTGAACAAAATACAGATATATACATGAATGTACATGGTAGACAACTAACATAGCTCCCCCATTGGACCAGCGTGGAGCAGTTACGTAGAGAAAGTATTGCAAAAACGCAATTCTGTGAGACTCACCTGGGCGTGGACTGCAAGATCAAAGGTGTGGCTCCTCCCAGCCCCCCTATAGATAGCAGCTGCCTCTTAACCAAGCCCAGTAATTAAAAAGCAGTAACTCAAATCGCAAGAGGCAAGGCCGGGAGGCCCCGAACATAGGAGACCATGTTACTTCACATAGCCTCCGCTTGTATTCTCTCGAAAACTACAATCTTACATTTTTATAACAAGTGTCCTATGAACAAGTATGGTTCAATCACCATAAAAAAAGGCATCCAGGACAATAAGAAACCACAAACAGGGCGGGTTGAACGGCCTGGAATGGATCGGAAGCAAAACCAATTCTACAGAATTGCGTTTTTTCTTCCAATCCATTCCAGGCCGTCATTTATGCTTTACATCTGGGACATCCAAAAGCAGTGTCCAATATGGGCGTGATCTCCAATGCGGAACAGCAGGTAGTTCATTTCACTACCGCCTGCAGCACCTTTTGGCCAAAAACAGTGTCAGCTGAGGCCCTCACATCCACCTTGTAAAACTTGGTAAATGTATGAACTGAAGACCAAGTGGCAGCTTTACAAACCTGTTCCACCGAGGTCTGATACTGAAAAGCCCAGGAAGCACCAGTGGCTCTAGTAGAATGAGCTGTGATCCGAAAAGGGGGTTCTTTCCCCTTGGCAGAATAGGCTCTTACCACCGCCTGTCTAATCCACTTACTGAGTGTGGACTTGGCTGTTGAAAATCCCTTTCTAGAGCCTTCCGCTAATACAAAAAGCAAATCCGATTTCCGGGAAGATTCAGTAGCAACCAGCGAATATCTTATGGCTCTAACCACATCCAAAGCATGGAGAGTCCTTTCTTTAGGATTAGCCAGTGCGGGACACAAGGAAGGTAAGACAACTTCCTCATTAAGGTGAAAAGGAGAAACGACCTTAGGCAAAAAAGGTCTTAAAACAAAAAACCACCTTGTCTCTGTGCAATTCAAAATAAGGTGGTTTCATACATAACGCGGCCAATTCCGAAACTCGACGCACAGAGGCAGTGATCTGTTGACATCCTTACTATGTCCGCAAACCAACTCCTCCTTGGCCAACGAGGAGCCACCAGGATGGTTGGTACCCCCTCCTGGACTATTTTGCATAGTACTCGGTCCAGGAGCGGAAAAGGAGGAAAAGCCCAACTCAGAATCTGGCTTACCTCCTTGAGGGATCTCCTGCTCCGAGTACCCCCCTGGTGGTTGATGTAGGCTACCGCCGTCCGATTGTCCGAGCGGACCTGAACCGCATGGCCCCTTAAATTGGGGGTCAGATGTAGGAGAACAAGCCAAATTGCCCTCAGCTCCAAGAAATTGATGGGCAACCGGTTTTCCTTCGGACCCCACTGACACTGGATCTTCTGGGTCTGCCAGAGGCCTCCCCAGCCTGTCAGCCTATCTCCCAATGAGGAGTCCGAAAGGACTTGCCAGCAGATGTCGAGGATCCAACCACCTCAAGAGGGATTGCGGGGGCCAATCCCAGCTGGATAGCAGGTTCAGATGAAGAGACCTCATGCGGAATTGGGCAAAGGGCACTGCTTCGAAGCAAGCCACCATTAGGCCCACCAGTCTCATCCCTAGGCGCACCGATGGCTGTTGACAAGCCAGCTCTACCTGCGTCCGAAGACACAAGACCTTCTGCTGCGGCAGAAAGACTTTGACTTGAACGGTGTCTAGGGTCATCCCCAGGAAGGATCTCACCGTTGACTGAGTGATATGCGACTTGGGGTAGTTGATCACCCAACCGAAAGCTTCCAGAGTTGACAGCACAGTCCGGGTGTCGCTCTCGGCCTCCTGAAGGGACGGGGCTGAGATCAGAAGGTCGTCCAAATAGGGTAAGACACAAATACCTTGAACCCTCAGGATAGCCATGAGGCCCGCCAGCACCTTGGTGAACAGCCTGGGAGCTGAGGATATGCCGAAAGGGAGTGTCACAAACTGGAAATGCAGACCCTCCAATGCAAACCTCAAAAACTTCTGATGCCCCGGAAAAATAGGGATGTGTAGATACGCGTCCCTGATGTCCACCGTAGTCAAATGTTTCCATGCGGAAATGCCTCAACATTATAAACTTGTTGAGGCCCTTTAGGTCCAGGATCGGCTGCACCGATCCATCCTTCTTGGGAACCGTGAATAGGTTGGAGTAAAAACCTTGACCCTCCTCCTGCCGGAGCACGTGACAAATCACCCCTGTCCGCAGGAGGTGCAGAACAGCGGCTCTCAAAGCCTCCGCTTTTAGTGGGTTTCGGGATGCCCTTGACCATAGAATAGTGGGTGGTCTGGCTGCCAGCTCGATTTTGTAACCTGATGACACCACCTCCTGAATCCAAAGATCCGAGACGTGATGCCTCCAGATTGGAGCACACAGCAGTAGGCGTCCCCCCACCCGTACGGGTGAGGGCACCCCCTCATGCCTGTGTAGATTTGGCTGGGGGTTTGGGCTTAGATCCCCAAGCGGGATTGGGCCGACTGCGGGACCTACCTCTGCCCCAAGAATCCCTGCGGGCACTGGAAGAGGAAGACCCTCTTCCCCCCCAAAAGGACCGGTAAGAAGAGTGCCGAAAGGGCCAAGTAGGTTTCTTTCTCTGAGGGAGCTTACCATCCTTGACCAAAAGGTCCAGCCGCTCCCCAAACAGCCGACCCCCCACAAAGGGTACGTTCGTGAGGGACTTTTTGGCGGCCGCATCGGCCGACCACTGCTTCAACCACAGCGAACGGCGTAATGCTACAAGCAAAGCCGAAGTCTTGGCACCTAGCCTGACTACATCATCCATGGCAGTAACAACAAAGCCGATGAAATCCAAACAGGCTCTGAGTTCCTTGGAATCCTGCACCTGTTTGCGAGACTTAGACTTAGCCGCAAGCTGCTTAACCTTTTTCCTCGTGGCTAGGGAAACAATTGCAGTGGCACACGCAGGGCGTAGAAGCGAACCCACCAAGGCAAAAGCATGGCAAGCCAACTGATCCATGCGTTTGTCAGCAGGGTCTCTTAAAGAAGCATTATCAGGCGACAGCATAATAGTGGTGTTGGACAGACCTGGAACCGGAGGGTCCACCTCGGGAGGATGCAACCATAATTTAACCGACGGCAGCTTGTTAGGCCTTTCCCACTCCTTAAGCACCATCTTAGAAAAATGCGGCTGTTCAGGAAAAACCCGCCACAGTCTCTCAGGCCAAAACAAATCATCCTTCCTTCTCTTGGCCACTTTTGGAGGAACAATGTGTAAAGTGTCAAAAACAGGAAAGCAAGCTTTCCGTATGGTCTGGAAGTAAAGAATCCTCATCCGAGGAATAACCAAAGCTGCCATCTTCTCCACCGGAGAGCAACTCACCTTACGAGAGTGGCTCATCCGCCGTCTCCCCTTCCTCCGCGGAAGCATACAAATCTTCCTCTGAGTAAGCAGGCTCCAAGTGCCGCTTCTTACTCGAGGCCTTTTTAAGGGGCTACCAATGAGAGCTGTTTTTCGAGGCTAGCCTGCGCCAAATCTGAGTTTGTCCCCCTGCCGTCTCCCCCTTCTCTAGGGGCTAACTGCAGCAGCAGAGGAGCCGGAGAGGCTGGAGCTGACACAGGACTAGGGGCGGAAGCGACAGCCCTCTCATGGTCCAAAACAATGCCTCTGACGCAAGTGGAACAAATCGTGCTGAACCCGCCCAGGGGATTCCGTCTGCACAAGGGGCAGAGCCTGTCTTGCCCAAGTGGGGTGCCAGGCTCACTATCCCCCCGACACCTCCATAATGGCGATTTTTGAAATATTAAATATTTGTGAACGGCAAAATAGATGCTAATGTCCTAAGCCTATAGCCGATCCCCTACAACGGGGACCGGGAGAAACCACAACCCTCAACCTTCTTCCCACAATCTAAAATCAAAACGAGAAGAGACAGAAATCAAAGCATGGCCTACACTGCCATAATATATACAGGTGCATATATACAGATACATATACATAGATATATGAAAACATTTTTTTTTTTTTTGAAAAAACAACATGAAGGCCGCATCAAAGAAATTGTAGAACTCATAGTACCGGTTCTCTACCCCCGCGCAAGCGCCGTCCTGGCTCAGTGTGCGTCCGGGGCCACGATGCAGCATGCAACAATCTAGAATTTTCTGCCCGGGGGAGCGTGACAAGGCCCGGCCACGCACTGTTCACGTCGTGACTCCGAATTGCGGCCTAGCAGAGGGGGGGCGTTCGGCAAGCCGATGCTCGCTCTCCACCCTCACCCGCGAGGAGCTCGTGGGGCGCAACGGCCCGCGCCCCCGAGCAAGGAGGCCGCCATCGGCGAGGGAACAAGGGTGGTAAGTATATGAGGCTGCTCCTCGCTGTAGGCCCCTATGGCGACGGAGCTCTCTCTGCCGCTCCCCCACGCCAGTAGTAAGCACAAGCACACACATTACACAAATAAAAATAAAAAATACATGTGGGAAGAAGGGAGGGAGATATATAAAAATATATCTGATTTCTCAGCAGGTTCACCATATAAGACCTGCGGCTGACTTGCTTGTTTATGAGAAGTCAGCAGCCCAGAGCATATATGCCCTGACAAACGCCCCAGACCCCGGCGTTTCACCCTACCGTCACAGATCCCAGAAAACAGCCAAAAGCTGGGGAGGCATTAGATGGGTCAGAGGAATCCGTGGAAATAGAGTCCTGCAGCAAGCAGACAGGTTGGCGGCCCCGCTTTGCTGCTCAAATCCCTGAGAAAGAATTAGCGATCTTCACAGTTCCACTGCAAGAAGTAGACTGGGCTTGGTTAAGAGGCAGCTGCTATTTATAGGGGGGCCAGGAGGAGCCACACCTTTGGTCATGCAGTCCACGCCCCTTCGGGCGGAGAAGTCCCAGATGTAAAGAATAAAGGACGGCCTGGAATGAATTGGAAGAAAAAAAAAAATATAGATATATGCAACCTTGGTACATAATGTTAATTAATGAAGCCAGAGCAGTGATTAATATTTGGCATACAAAAAGCTAATGAGGGCAACAGAGTGAGGTAAAGACATATACAATGGAAAAATCCATTCAATAGTCAATGCATTAAGATAAGGCAATGTTTGCCCTTTTGTGGAATGTTTCATTTGGACAGTTAGATGTACTTTGTGGCGCTGCTGGAGCCTCGTTTCTCATGTAAGATTGATATCTCATGTTTGAAATTGCATCCCCCTTAATAATAATAATAATAATTGGAGCACTTTCATGGGAAATATAACAATGCACTTTAGATTGAAAATTGTAAATTGATGCACTTTATTTCAGCACAAGCACTTTATATGACGTATATATGTTATATAGGATTGATTTAGACATTAGATAGTGGGGTTTATTAGTGTGGTGATGAAGGGGGATGAAATTGCACATACATCAAAATAGGCTGATAGCTAGAGGGCGATTTGGCGCCCCCTCCTGGAAGATTGTGCTATTTCTTGTTATGTGTGTTTAAAAAAAAAAAAAAAAAAATTAGCGATGGGTCTACAAATTGAATTGCATTTTCTTCTCGTCAGTTTGGGGCCTACTGGGAATTCTGTCGTTTAGTCAATGGCCAAGATGCACCAGCATTCTATGTGGTCACACAATGTGTAGTTTGGATGCTGTAGGATTGGCCACTATTTCCAGGATTGGACCTCGCCGTGTTGCGAACTTACCATAAGAATAAAGAAGTAGAAGACCCACATCCAGTCAAGTTTATTTTGAATCAACGACACCAGGACCTGAAAAGTAGGACAGCCCATCAAACATCGGAACTGTAATATATTCATCTTGTCTTATAAACAGAAGAAAAAAAAACCTCTCCAAGTTAATTTATGACAAGCAAGCAGCCAGTTAGAGATCGGGAAGCCAGAGTCCTCGGCAGCAAGTTCAGAATGTGTCACAACACATTGGGGTCAATTCAAAGCAAGGTGAGAATTCTAACTACCATTCATTTCATTGTCTCCCGGGTGGAAATTTCCACCCCCGCTCTGATTCAGCCCCAAGGTAAACTATGAAATGAATGGCAGTTTTCACCTTAAAAAAGGAGTGAGAATTCTCGCCTGGCTCTGAATCAATGTGATCTAATCACTGGAGGACCTAAGGGGTAACTCTTCCCAACCATAGAGTCTTCTTGGCCTATTTGAAGGAACTTTTAGTATGTTGAATATCGGGGCGGCCATTACCAAAGGGTTCAAATACATTGATGAGAACCCACCAACCTATTACTGCCAGGGTGCATCAACTAGAGCCCTGAATTGTAAAAGTTTAGGTTAGTACAATCTACAGCAAAGATGCACAACCTGCAGCCACATGCTCCCACGGGGTCCTCAGATGCGGCCCCTGGCACCCCACCCCTATATTTCATAATATTTGTATAGCCGAGATTGCCTTACCTGCAATGCATGCGGCTGGCCACTAGAGACAGTGTAGAGCCAATTCCTGAAACCCACCTCTTACTTACCTCTTCCTGCCTCACCTCACCTCTGTTTACTTCTTGTTACCTCTCCCCCACCTAACCCCTGTCACACCTCTGACCACATCACCTCCACTTTGCCTACCTCTATCCACCTCACCTATACTTGGTCACATCTTCTCTTTTACTCTGTCTCATCTCTTACCACCTCATCTTTTTCCCAACTCTGCTCCCTGCCCAATTCCTCCTGCCTCATCTCTGCCCACCTCTCCTAACCACTGCTGACCTCCTCCCACCTCACCTTTACCTGAATCTCCCATCTGCAGACGTCTACCCACCTCTTTCTGCTTCATCTCTTACCACTTCTGCTCACCTTTTCCACTTCTTCATCCCGCAATGCCACATAATAATCAGCATAATGGGCGGGGTCAGTAAGACGGGCATTCTTATCGCCCTGGCTGTTCTTCCTCTCTCCCAGTGTCCACTGTCTGATGATGTGGAGATTTAGACCACCAGCTTAGGCCTATGATTGGTGGTCTATAGCAAAGGGATTCAGGGCATGTTCCATTACTCTGACTTGTTTCTACTTTCAGAAGCAGCATAAGGATGACAAAATAGAATCACATCTGAAATTTGAGATATAATATATGCCCCATTTTTAGATAATGGGCAGTGGCATCTGGCATCTAGCAGGAAAAAGTCACCACACCACTTTGTGTACTCACCTGACCCATGGCAGCTCCAACACTGCCTGTTCCATCCACAATTCCAGTCACGGTGGCCAGGGCCTCACTGCTGCCTCTCACCATCTCCTGGCGCCCCAAATCTGCAGAGATGGCCGAGCTGATCATGTTGGAGGGACCGCCAATGAAAAACCCTGAGGACAAGGACACATGACACGATTTAGCATTTACAGGTGGGAGGGTTACTGCTCATCTACTTGTAAAATGATGCACCTCATCTGAAGAACTAATAATGCAAAGCAACTGTAACAGAGGGGTGTGAAGTCACTCCAAGGGTGGATAAAAGCCCCCCCCCCCCCCCCGGGGGGAAAACCCTGTTATGGGATGGCCCCACAGGAGAGAAACCATCATCAGCATGAAGATCCATCCTGGTGATTGTTCCTCATTAAAGCGGAACAAAACCCACCAGTGGCCGGCCTGGAATCTAAATAATTTGGGATGGTGCGAAACCCCCCAGAAAAACTCACCTTTCTCTGCTCCAACGACCCATGCACGGGCTCTCATCCAATGAGAGCTGCCCACTATGACTACCTCATTCTGCAGACGGCTCTCATTATTTACAACGGAGAGCGCACGCTGCCGCATCCCTGCCGTCTTGTGCACCTCCCGTTCCAGCCAATCAGGCCCGCACATGCGTCGTTGGAGTGTGGCGAGGTGCATTTTTTCAGGCTTCCTCTGGGTTTCACACAGCGGGCATCCATGATTTGGGTAAAAGGGGTCTGCCATAATCTTCCCGGCTCTGGTGCAGCATTGCCCGTTAGTTAGTTTAGCTGCAGGTCGGGTAAGCCTGCATGGATAACACCATAATATAATGTACGTCTGACCCGCTGCAGAGCCCGTTTATCCTATTGTGTGCCACATCAGGCCGGGATGTCAGAATACTCTCTATGACACATCTATAAAAGTTTTCTTGTACTCTACGGGGCAGTTTGTAACCTCCTGCCTCCTAAGAGGATATAACTGTGTGCTTTCTCCACCACAAAGGCTAGATCATCTTAGGAGGCTGAGAGTGAATGGAGAGGATGAGGCCACGCCCCTGTGACTGATGGCGGGGGGGGGGGAAGAGGATGAAGTTTAAACCCCGGGCAGCGTGGGAAGCGAGGGCTAGGATCCAGCTATCAGGTAAGTTACCGATTGCTGGACTAGCACCGATCAGCGGCAGGGGGACAAAAGGAGAATAACCTTTTGTTTCGTTTTTTTTCTGCCTGCTGAATGACTTTAAATAACATGGAGGTGAATTAAAGTGGATCAAAACCCAGGATCTTGACTATCCTGGGTTTTGGTCCTTTCCCCCAGGGCACCCTGCTGCGTGAACCCCCCCCCCCCCCCAGGACGCCAAGACCAACTCACCTCTTCCCGGTCCTACGGAGAGTCTAAGAGCAGCAGCTTTGTCAGCCGCATCCCCGCTATCCCTCTAACAGGGAGCGTGCCCTATTCACAAATGCCTGGCATACTGGGCATGCGTCCTGCTAGAGGGATAGCGGGGATGCGGCCGCAGCTCGCCGTTGGACTGGGAAACGAGGTAAGTGAATGGGGCGACCTGGGGGGGGTTTCACACAGCGGGGCATCCCGATTTTGCCCCGAAGAGGAAAATCGACTGGCCCGGGAACCTTATAGATTCCGGGGCGATCAGCATGGGTTTTGGTCCACTTTAAACAGAAAAAAAAAATTAAAAAAAAAAAAAAATTATATATTATATTATATTATATTATATTATATTATATTATATTATATATATATAAATATATAAATATATATATATAAATATATATATAAATATATAAATATATAAATATATAAATAAATATATAAATATATAAATATATATAAATAAATATATATATATATATAAATATATATAAATATATATATATATATATAAATATATATATATAAATATATATATATATATATATATAAATATAAATATATATATAAATATAAATATATATATATATATATAAATATATATATATAAATATATATATATATATATATATATATATATATATATATATATATATATATATATATATAAATATATATATATATATATATAAATATATATATATATATATAAATATATATATATATATATATATATATATATATATATATATATATATATATATATATATAAATATATATATATATATATATATATATAAATATAAATATATATAAATATAAATATATATATATATAAATATATATATATATATATATATATATATATATAAATATATATATATATATATAAATATATATATATATATATATATATAAATATATAAATATATATATATATATATATATAAATATATATATATAAATATATATATATATAAATATATATATATATATATATATATATAAATATATATATATATATATAAATATATATATATATATATAAATATATATATATATATAAATATATATATATATAAATATAAATATATATATATAAATATAAATATATATATATAAATATATAAATAAATATAAATAAATAAATAAATATATTATATATATATATTTTTTTTTTTTTTTTTTTTTTTTTTAATAATAGTAATAATAATATGGAGTGGACTTACCAGTGATTGCCATAAGGAAAGCATTTATAGCCTTGTTATTGGGGGAACCTGAAAAAGAAGAAAACCATTATAATGTGGTGTAGAACTCATGAAGAAACTGAAGTACATGTTGGGGCACACTGCGGCTTATCAGCTCCTCCAAGCAGGAGATTGAAGACTATGAAAAGTTATTCACACACAGCAGGTTCTTGCAACCTGTCCAACAGAACGCTTTGCACTCCAAGTATCAGGCCCAATGCAGTCACTGTCACAGGTCCAGGCTCCTGGTTTTGACTTACTGAAGCCGAGTCTACCACCGAGAGTGCAAATAAGTGTCTACCTCTTGATATGGGGGTTGTTCCTTCCAAGAAGCAGTGTCCTGGGAGTTAAAGCGGACCTTCACCCTGAATAAGAGCCTATCTTTTATGTTTCCCACACCCTGTAAATACAGATTGCCCACATTAAATCATCCTACCTGCATCTAATGCATGTTATGAGCCTTTAAACATCCAAGATGGCGGCTCATGGAGCATCAGGCAGCTTGCAAACAGGAAGTGTCGCTCTGCATTCTGGGATTGCTGTCCTTTTCCTGACCCCCCAGCTCTGCTCTGTCTGTGCAAAGCACAGCTATAACCACGCCCCCTGTACTTTATCCCGCTCTCTTCTCCTCCGTATGTGATGCTTCTGAGTCAAGATAGCGGCACCCGTATCCTGGAGTCCTGAACAGTTGTTGCAGCCCGGTGGGGGGAAGAATAATAAGTTAATAAAAACTTAAACTATTCCCCAGCATCTAAAATTTATATATTTTAAGGGTTTGGGCTTTTCATTAAATCATGCTGAAGGTCCGGTTTAAGATGATCTCAGCATTTTGGCCTTAAAGTGATCCTATACCCAGAAAGGAAGTTTATGTCATCACCTTCTATCCCCAGCGCAGTGCCCCAAAAACAGCCTGTGTATTTTTTTTTTTTTTTTATAAAAAGCCTTTGCCCAATATTCATAACACAGTCAGCCATATTGCTCCCTGGCCAGGCAGCCCCGCCCTCTGATGATTTCCAGGAATGATACATTCAGTTACAGCACACACCGCTCACTTCAACCTAACACAGGCTGTTTTGGGGCACTGGGCTGGGAATAGAAGGGAACGACAAACTTTCTTTATGGGTATAGGATCACTATAAGATTATACTCATAGAAAGCCTAATTGCTGTCTCCTTGTCTCGGGCTACACAATGCACTGTCCTAAATTTTATCCGTTTTCAAAAAGACCCTGTATTTCCTAAGTTATCTGTAAAAGTATTAGAGCATTGGAGACTCATAGGAGATCTGATTGTTTACAATGGGGAGCGCACACTGCTGCCTCCCATGTGCGCGCTCCCGGCCCAGACATTGAGACGGCCCATTGATTGCAATCAGAGCCATTTTGACGAAAGGAAGTAAACACGGCGAAGGGCTCTGATTGGATGAGAGCCTGTGCATGCACCATTGGAGGGAAGGGAGCAGAGTTTTGGGGGGATTTCACAGCGGAGCATCCCAATCTGGGACGCCCCAGGGACATGGAACAAAACCTGCGAATGTCAAATTCCTGGATTTTGTTCCGCTTTAAAGAAATGTAATGCTTGGATGCGCCTTTTTATTTTTCCTTTATGGTTGTGGCCGACAAACTGCTGGTACGGCTAACAGCCGCTTGTGTTGAAACATGCACATTTTATAGATTTCCCCCTTTAGATTAGGTGGAGGGGATTAAATGATATATATATAAAAAAGAGAAGTGAAAGAGAAAGCAAAGCAAAAGGAAAGAGAAAGCAAAGGAAAGGAAAGAGAAAGCAAAGGAAAGGGAAAGAGAAAGCAAAGGAAAGCAAAAGGAAAGAGAAAGCAAAGGAAAGGAAAGTGAAAGGAAAGAGAAAAAGAGAAAGCAAAGGAAAGAGAAAAAGAGAAAGCAAAAGGGAAAGAAAGCAAAAGGGAAAGAGAAAAAGAGAAAGCAAAGGAAAACGAGAAAGCAAAGGAAAGAGAAAAAGAGAAAGCAAAGGAAAGAGAAAAAAAGTGAAAAAGAAAGAAAAGAAAAAGGAAACAAAGAAAGAGAAAAAAGACAGGAAAGAGAATCTAAATTAAAGATAAAGTGACTAGGGCAGCGTGCTGGACCCGGGTGACAGACACTTACGGCTATATCCAAACAGAGCTCCCACCGCACACACCAAACTAATAGCCAGGACAGGCGATCGTTTCTGCATGACATCCGAGATGACTCCCTGGATTGTCCCTCCTGCAAAAAGACAACACAAACTTGATCAATGAAGTTAAATATCTCACATGATCAAATAATCAACTGGAGACATTAGAATTTAAAAGAGGACCTTTAGTGTAGTCCCGCTCTAATATGCAGCAGTGGAGCCCCCGCTGTGAGGACTCTTGCCCTGAGGAAGTGATGGGCTCGGCCATCACGTAACGCGTGGGCCAGTGGGGGTAGTGCTGCTAAGGTCTGCTGGTGATGTATGCTATTTGGAATATATATTAACCCTTTATTTTCCCCTCCTCTGATAGTACTGGGTCCTTTTTGATTGTAGTTGCACTTTGAAATGATATGGAATCGGGATTAGGGTAATTGCTTGTGCACTTTAATGATTTGGGGTATGGATATAGTAATCAGTTGATTGATTCTCTCTAGATCTATATATATCTATATCTATATCAATATCTATATATATATCCATATCAATATATATCTATCTATACACACAAACACACACACACACATTTGTTTAGATATATTTATGGCACATGCACTTAATTATTTATGATAAATCATAGCACATTGTTAGGTATTAGGAATATATTAAGGGAGAAGAAGCTTTACTAGGCTTAGATGTCAGATTTCAGGCTGGATCATGAGAGATAGTGGGCAGCGCTCCCCTGGATTGTGTTATGTTGTGTTTGTTTTTAATGTTATTTTCTTTGAGTTTGTCTGTGTATGTATTTTGCCTACGATGAATAAAAATTAGCATAACTTTGAATTAATCAGTGGTGCGGTCATATCACTTTTACGCCAGGTAAAAATAAATAAATAAAAAAAGGCCACCCGAATACCCCCACATTCTTCTGGGTTGTGCTCCCAAGTTATCGCAAGCTGCCCATTGGAGCAGCCAACACTGGCCGCGCAAGCCGATAGGCTGCTCCTGGCAGCCATAGAGGGGGGTGGTTACAATGCACATTGCATCATCAATTTGCATTGCGTCTGGCTCATTGAACATTTTTTTTCAATTAATATTAAACGTTTTATCTATTCCCACGTTTAGGCTGGGAAATTCTCATCCCACAGGCTCGACTGAATGGGGTCCCACCGATTCAGGACTGTTGGCTCCAATGCTGACAGCACACTCCCCGCCTGGCCTCTCCACTCAGACCTGTGGCCGGTCACCTGGGAAAGGATAGGATTGTGCCCACAAGACCTGTGGTTTACTTATCGACATATTGCTTCCAAGTTTCTTATACCCCTGTGTCTTGGTAAAGCAGGAGAGGCTTTCTTGCCCCATGGTAAAACGCTCAGTATCCTTTCTGACTACAACTCCCACAGTCCTTACACTGTGACAGGTGAACTCATTAGCATCTTTAGCTAAATCAAACAGCAGCAATCATCTCCAGATGAGAACGTTGTCAGTAACCCTTTAGCTTCTGGAACACAAGATTCTTTTCCTCCCATTTGAAGAGGTTGAATTAGAGCAGAAGGGTTAAAGGAGCATTATCACAAAATTGTGTACTATTAAAAATCCATATAAATATGTTGGCTAATGAGAGAAGGGGGTCACTTGTACACCCTGTAGTAAAGTGTATGGAAAAGTGCTGGATGGTATATATATTTCCCTTGTTTTTTTCAGCCAGGCACGATCCATGCCGGGATAACAGAGCTCCAGTCCACATCCCCAGTCCTCTACAGGTTTTCCCCTACTCCCAGGTCTGTCCAGGTGATTAGATTAATTGAAGGAAGGAAGCCTAATAGAAGGAGCAGCTGAGGCTTCCAGCGTGGAGAAGGAGAGACTGGGATGAGGAGTCAGAGCCTTGCTGCTCCCAATACCTACAGGTCTGAACTGCATCTGAAGGACTTTACGTGTTATGTTTTTGGAACCTGTGGATTGTATGCCCTGAAAGTGGACCTGTGATATCGAGGACTTGCAATACTCTGTACCTATCAGACTCTGGACATTGCTAAAGCTGGTGAGGAAACCGCTGACGTTACTGCATTTTACTGCTTATTATTTCAACTAAGAACTGTTTCCAGTGTCATTGCCATTAGCACCCCAGATCCTGACAACCCGACCTAAATAAATCTCCCACCAAGCTTGTGTTTTATTCTCGAATGGTAGGAATAAAATCCAGGGGGTGACAGGTTTAGTCTATCAGGAGTGACAGAACCATTTAAATAAAAATTAAAAAAAAAAGCCTGCCAGTATATTTCTTGATGCTGGATGTATACGTGACCCCTTCTCCTGCCATCCAGAATATTTATATGTTATAGAATTGGGCCATTTTTCACAGTAGTGCTCCTTTAATTTTCCAATTAATATTAAATGTTTTATCTATTCCCAAGTTTAGGCTGGGAAATTCTCATCCCACAGGCTCAACTGAATGGGGTCCCACCGATTCAGGACTGTTGGCTCCAATGCTGACAGCACACTCCCCGCCTGGCCTCCCCACGCAGACCTGTGGCCGGTCACCTGGGAAAGGATAGGATTGTGCCCACAGACCTGTGGTTTAATTATAGACATACTGCTTCCAAATTTCTTATACCCCTGTGTCTTGGTAAAGACACTTTACTTTACTTTAATACTCTTGTCTCAGCCAATCAGATGATTAGCAAGCTAGAGTCAGGAAGTGTCTGATCTGTACTTTAAACACACCAGTTGATGTACATTGCTAAGGTAAAACACATTGTTGCTAGGGAAAATTGTCATTGTTGCAAACCAATAGAAAACCAAAATTAACAGATAACTTCAGCACTTTGATGACATCATATTGGTACACAATAATGGAAATGTTTAAAATGCCTTTAAAAGTGGAATTCCCCTTTAAAATGATAGACCAACCATATCAAAATAAAAAAGGTGAATCGCCTTTATGCTTCTACAGCTCATCTGAGCAACTCTGGTGGTGGGCACATCACCTGCTCGCTGGATCACATCCTGTGCTGCCCGGGGCCCGAACAGAAGTGGACAGTGTTTCCGTCTCTGGTCCCCCAACATCAGTCTCAGGAGCTCTACCACCACATGAAGAGGGCGAGCCTGACACGTATTGGTTTTTGAGCAGGGCTGTGGAGTCGGTAGATAAATGTTCCGACTCCGACTCCTCTGTATTAATATGTGAATGTATTTTATACATTCCATGAAGGAAAGAAAGGCAACATACATGTCATTACTTCTAGCAGAGAGAGGTAGTTGGGCAGAAGCTGCCTTCTCCTTTCTGTGTGCTGATCTTCTGCTGAAGATAGGGCAGTGGGAGGATCCAGAAAGGGGCCTTTATTATAAAACATGATTTCCCTAGTAGAATCCCATAGTCATGTTTAAAGTTTAAGCTAACAATCGAAGTTTACACATTTTTATAGCCTTTTGCTGAATAACAGCAGTTTTTCCAATGGTAAAGCTTCAGTCTTGAACTATTGATCCTCCATTCCCTTCACTTATACAAGTGTCTCTAGTCCTGCAAAAACATATTTACTTAATCCCTTATCAGTGAGAGGCTAGGTTACCCATGGGTTCCCTGTAACAGCAGAACACAACACTATGCAAAGTATAAGTATTGCCGCTTCTAATTGTGCGTTGCGTGCCATATAGTGAAGCACATGAAAAGCACGCTTCTTCACGGTCACTTAACGTGTTCGTTTTGCGGTTACGTGAGGCACTGCATGCATTGGTCTTTATTCTTACAATAGAGAAGTCAATTATAACTTTTTGTGAATTGGGACATTTAAACTTGCTAAATCAAAAAATTTGGTAGGAGTCGGAGCATTGTTTGCCGACTCCGACTCCAGATACCCAAAATTTACTCCGACTCCACAGCCCTGTTTTTGAGTGTATTATTGTGTGCCAAAATGAGGTCTTCAAGATGCTAAACTGATCTAGTATTTTTATTATTATTTTTTTTACATGAGCTAATGTATATTTTATGGAAGCAGTTTTTACTTCATGGAATCTGTTGCCATTAGCAACTGTACAACAAGATCTACAAGTGAGGCCTGTACACACATAACACTGCTGCTATGGCGGCTGAGGTGAGGGACCTTTATGCTCCTACAGATCATCTGTGCAACTCTCACCATGTGTGGCAAACATTACATTTCAGTTTGTGTAATGAACAGATTAATAAATGTGGAAATGCAGCTACTGTGCAAACTGGACACCACGACCCAACAGCTGCTCCACCTCAGCAAAGGCCAGACAGGAGGGTCAAGTGTACGATGACAGACAGCAGCAGCATGGCCACCCCTGAGCCTCCTCATGTTCATCTTGTTATGGTTTCCTCCCATAGGCCCCCCACTGATTAACTGTCAGCAGCTCTTCTCAAAAGCAAACCACACCGGTCTAATTAAAAGATTTAAAGTGGACCAAAACCCAGGATTTTGACCATCCTGGGTTTTGGTCCTTTCCCCCGGGGCACCCCGATCGGGGGTGTCCCACTGCGTGACACCCCCCAGATCCCCGAAGCCAACTCACCTCTTCCTGGTCCTATGGCACATGCGCGGCCGATGACGTCACTTTGTCTAAGCCTTCGTCTAAGGCCAGCGGATCCGAGCGCGCTACAGCCGCATCTCCCTCTACCCTCTAACAGGGAGCGTGCCCGCGCTGCCATTCACAAATGCCCGACACTGGCACATGCTCTGCTAGAGGGATAGTGGGGATGCGGCCGCAGCTCGCGCATGCAACGTTGGGCCGAGAAACAAGGTAAGCGTATGGGCGACCTGGGGGTTTCACACAGCAGGGCATCCCAATTTTGGATTCCCGGGGGGGGGGGGGGGATTGATCGGCCCCTGATCGTCGTAGGTTTTGGCCCACTTAAACTTTCCCACTGGTCCTGCAGCAATCCCCATAAATTTCAGACACCACCGCCTCTTGGCAATCCTTGGCATATAAACAATGAGATCCCCGGCAAAGTCAAGATTTTGGTCGATTTGCGGGGTATCCCAAAGAAAGCAGGCAGCTGGCCATGGAGCCTTTTAGGCTCCAGGGCAGGTCCGTGCAGGTTTTGGACTCCCTTTTGACTTGAAAAAGACACTACTAACTGCAGGGCTGGGGTGGGTATAACGAGAAGACCGTCACTGGCTGTAGGTCTGTAATAAGGCCCATTTTGCAGCCTGTAAAATCAACATCTTTTGAAGTGGACAAAACCTGGGATTTTTATTATCGCTGATTTTCGTCCTTGGCCTGTGGCATCCTGATTTGGGATGCCTCGCTGTGTTAACCTCCAAAACTCACCTTTCCAGGGTTCCACGGCGCTTGCGCAGGCTCCAGTCTTCAAACTGCGCCATATGTTGTTTAGACACACAGGCTGACATAGGTGAGCGGGACAGGACACATCCCCCGTCTCCCTGCAGCGTGCGCATCTCAGATACAGGGACGCTGAAGATCCAGCTGCGGCTGGCGAGTGTGGCCTGGGAGCCCTGGAAAAGCTGACTAATGCTCACATAGGGGGAATCCCCCTTATAAGAAGTGTATTAGGTCTTCTGCTGAATGGACTTACACAATATATCACTCCTGCACCACCCTAATGAGGATACACAATTGAGTGAAGTGTGCCAATAAGGGGTTCCCTAAAATATACAGGTACAAACATTATGTCTATATATTTATAATTAATTAACATATTACACAGCAGGGTCTTTACAGCCAAAAGAGTGACATGCTGTGTGCAAAGGTATAATCCATCACAACCAATCAATCAATTTCATACATTAAAGTGGACCAACACCGAGGATTTTGACTATCCTGCGTTTTAGTCCACTTCGGGGTGCCTCACTATGTGAAACCCCCCACAGAACGCCCAAATAAACTCACCTCACCGCGGTCCTACGGCGCATGCGCTCGTTCAATCAGCGCGCTCGAAGCAGCTGAGCTATGCACGTCAAAGCGACATCTTACCTCAGCGGCTTGGAGCACGCTGACGGCCGCATCTCGTGCTTCCCTCTAATGGCCGGCGCAGGCACGTGCCCTGCTAGAGAGAAGCGCGAGATGCGGCCGCCAGCATGCTCCGAGCCGTAGGACCGGGATTCAGGTAAGGTTTGCGGATGTCCTGGGGGGTTTCACACAGTGGGGCATTTAAAAGTGCCAATGTGCCCTAAAGTGCTATATGCAATACCAACTATTCAAATACAGAAAGAGAAAATACTATTAGAATACAAAGTGCTTAATCAAGGTCAGCATGAAAAGATATCACACCATAGTGAAGGCTGAATAATGTCCCCGCTGTGGCCTGGTATCCTCTATTGCCGTCGCGTTTCGTGGGATAAACCCACTTTTTCAAGATGCCAGGTCCAAGAAGATTGTTTTCTTATGCTGAATGGACTTCACTGTGCTGACTCATTAAGAAACAGAGACCTGTCATTGTCTCTAACTATTCCTCAAGATGTGTTTGTTTAAATCACGTGTGTTCTGTTTACTACCTATTGTAACGCTGTGTTGAATTAGGCTTAACTTTGCAGTCTGTGTCTTCTGTTATGTGTTAACCGACACTGGAGGTTTAACCATTGTCAGTATATTTAATTAAGGTTTAAACTGCAGACTATAACCTGTCCCTAAAATCTCTGATGCAATGGAGAGTGTTCTCTAAGAAATCTGGTGACACTAGGAGGGGGACCCACTCAGGTGTGGGTTAATGATCGGCTTCTTTGAAAAAAATGGCCGACTCCACAAAATCTGCTGCCGAGTCCCTATAAAAAGTGGACCAAAACCCAGGATTTTAAATATCCTGGGTTTTGTTTTTTGCACCCCAATTGGGGATGCCCTGCTGTGTGAAATCCCCAGACCGCCCGATCTCACTCACCCTTCCCCGGCCCTATGGTGGACACGCAGCCTCACGTCCAGTTAGTGCGTTCAGATCCGCTCCCGCCCCTTCGTCCAAGAGGTTGTCTAAGGCGAGCGCGCTGGTAGCCTCAGCCCACCCCTTTAAAGGAGCACTATTGCAAAATTGTATAATTTATAATTGTATATATAATATTAAAAATAAATATAAACACGTTGCCTAATGATAGGAGGGGTCACTTATACAGCCAAACCGAATAAAACTCCCGCTAAGCATCTGGTTTATTCTCTCATGGTAGGAATAAAACCAAGGGGGACAGAGCCTGTCACCCCGGCTGTCCTTTTCTTTCCGTTAAAAGAAAGAAAAAAGCCTGGCTGGATATTTCTTGATGTTGGGTGTATAAGCGACCTCTCCTCCCTCCATCCAGAATATTATATATATGGATTTTTATCATTGGGCCATATTTTGCAATAGTTCTTCTTTAACAAGGAGCGGGCCCGAGCCAGCCATTTACAAATGCCCTGCTAAAGGGATAGTGGGTATGTGGCCTCTGTTCACGCATGCTCTGTTGGACCGGGAAACAAGGCGGGTTTCCCGGCAACCTCGGGGGTTTTACACAGCGGGGCATCCTGAATCTGGATGCCCTGGGGGAAGAGAGTATGCTTGCCCTGGAGTCTGACTCCAGGGTGGGATTTGGTCCACTGGGTGCCAAGGACCTGCCGTAGGTGTGCCAGAAGGAGGCACCATTCCCATTCAAGTTCCCATAGGAAAGGTGATGCTAGGTTAGTGTGTAAATGAAGGAGCGACACCACATGTGTCAGTGACATAGTGTTTTCCCATGAACGCCTTGTCTGTCACCCACCCTGCTCCTGTGGCAGATGAATCTGACAGACAATACTTGTTTCTGTGGCGAGGTAATATGTATCCCACTGAGTTTTAGGCCATCTATGAGGTGAAGTTTTCTTGTAGCTTTAGTATTTTTATTACCTTTGCAAGCCCTTTTCTGTATAGAAGTATATTATATATATTCTTTTTGTATCTTGTTTTATAATAAAGAACATTCCTTATTGTTCTGGTATGATCTCATTAATACAATATAAAGAACCTGCATTTATATTAGTAGCCCTGTCTTGGGCATTTAATAGTAATATTAGTAATTGGGCATAATTAGCATTAGGTATTTGGGCATGTTTTGGCCATCAGCCATACAGATGCCCCAAGGTTGCTTGATTGGCCATCCCCTCTTTTAGACTCCAGGGCCAACTGTTCAGGTGGTTGGTCCACTTTAAATGCTTTCCTTTCTGGGAGATAAAAACAGACCTCTCCAGAAAAACACACAGGGCTGAACCAACGTGCTGCAGCAATACCTGGATGAGACATTAAAGCAGAACAAAACCTGAAAGATTGCAGGGCTAGCCGCTGGCTTTTCCATGGGGCATCCCGATTTGGGATGCCCTGCAGTATGAACCCCCCCAGGGCGCCCATAAAAACTCATCTTTCCCAACTCCAGCAGCGTATGCATGGGCTCTCGTCCAATTAAAAGCCTTTGCTGTGTATATTTCCTTTGGAAGGGCTCCGATTGCCCGCATCCCCAGCGTCGTGCACACGCTTGCCTTAGCCATTTAAATAGGTTGAGGTGGGAATCCTGATTTTACCGTCACATTTACAATAACGTTTTTTAAAGCAATAAAGAAGATTTCAACCCGTTATTATATACCTACCTGGAATAACTTAAGGTGGAACTAAAGTGCAACAATTCATCACATAAGAGGATTTGCCACTGAAGGAGCATTGGAATCTCAGAGGCCCTGGGCAGGTTGTGTACCCCCGGGCCATGGCGGTGAGTGCCTGTCCATTCATTTTAATTATTTTGATTACATTTATTTAATTCATTTCTAACTCTGAAATAACAGATCAAATATATGAACTACACTGCTTAATTGCACACAGTTGTGCCAACCAGGGTTGTGGAGTCGGAGTCGGCAAACAATGCACCGACTCCTACTAAATTTTGATTTAGCAAGTTTAAATGTCCCAATTCACAAAAAGTTATAATTAATGACTTCTCTATTGTAAGAATAAAGACCAATGCATGCAGTGCCTCACGTAACCGCAAAACGAACACGTTAAGTGACCGTGAAGAAGCGTGCTTTTCATGTGCTTCACTATATGGCACGCAACGCACAATTAGAAGCGGCAATACTTATACTTTGCATAGTGTTGTGTTCTGCTGTTACAGGGAACCCATGGGTAACCTAGCCTCTCACTGATAAGGGATTAAGTAAATTTTTTGCAGGACTAGAGACACTTGTATAAGTGAAGGGAATGGAGGAT
The DNA here is from genome assembly GCA_027917425.1 of Gastrophryne carolinensis. Taxonomy (NCBI): domain Eukaryota; kingdom Metazoa; phylum Chordata; class Amphibia; order Anura; family Microhylidae; genus Gastrophryne; species Gastrophryne carolinensis. The sequence continues at coordinate 36,050,518 of CM051238.1, forward strand.
CAATAGTTCAAGACTGAAGCTGTACCATTGGAAAAACTGCTGTCATTCAGCAAAAGGCTATAAAAACTTGTCAACTTCGATTGTTAGCTTAAACTTTAAACATGACTATGGGATTCTACTAGGGAAATCATGTTTTATAATAAAGGCCCCTTCCTGGATCCTCCCACTGCCCTATCTTCAGCAGAAGATCAGCACACAGAAAGGAGAAGGCAGCTTCTGCCCAACTACCTCTCTCTGCTAGAAGTAATGACATGTATGTTGCCTTTCTTTCCTTCAAGGTATGTATAAAATACATTCACATATTAATACAGAGGAGTCGGAGTCGGGGAGTCGGAAGTACAAAAATCTGAGGAGTCGGAACATTTATCTACCGACTCCACAGCCCTGGTGCCAACACCAAGGTTCATTTCTTAAAGGTGACACACAGCTGACACCAAACTCTCAAAGGTTATGCTCAATTCACCCCAGCCATAGTAATTGTGTCTGGTCTTACTCACCTTTGATCCAGTCCCTAATGCGCACCTAAACTCTGATTACATTGCTTGGCTATTCTCTAAGGAGAACCAAAAAGAGTAACCAAAGTACTATTTTCATTGCTCAGGTTGAGACAGGAGCCACCTGCCATTACAGCCATGACAGACGGCTCTTATTGGAATGAGAGCCTGAGCATGAGCAGTTGGGAGCGTAGAAAGGTGGAGAGTTGTAGTGGGCAAAATGTGGGGGCTCACACTGAGCATCCCAATCCACCACAGAACCAAACCCGAGAAAGTCAAATTTCCGGGATTTGTTCCACTTTAAAGTGGACCAACACCCGATGCTGATCGGCCCAGGAATCTATAAGATCGGGGTGCCCCACCGAAGTGGACCAAAACCCAGGATAGTCAAAATCCTGGGTGTTGGTCCACTTTAACCCCCTGAGCAGGAGTTCCTGCTTGGATTTTTTTCATTTTCAGTTTCAATACACTTCTCAAAGGTTCTACTTACCAATGATTCCTCCGATATCGTACCAGATAGAGAGCTGGTCGGCCTCGGCTTCCTTCCACTGGAAGTTGTTGCTCAGATAGAAAGGCAGCCAGAAGAAGAAGGAGTAATTCACCAGCTTCAGGCAGGCGTAGGCCAGCGAGTACTGCAAGGAAAAAATCCAAACAGCAGGATACTCTTTAATAAGACTGGTTATAGACCAAATGGAAACACTTCTCATCTGCATTTAAAGTGGACCTCTAGTAAAAAAAATGGGGATCCCCTCACTCCCCACAGCTCTGGGGCATCCCAATTTGGTATGCTCTGCTGCACACACTAACAGCAAGACAAAGACAGGACAGAGCTATCCATCTTTTTTGTGTTCTTTAGCTAACAGCATTCAGCATGGTGCCCCACATGACCTCCATCGACCAATAAGGTTAGTGGGGTGGGCCTGAACGTTCTGTGCCGTCTGGCTAAACCCCACTGGCGGCCAGACTGCAGCAAAGAAACACTGAAATGGTAAGAAGTTCTGACCAGTCTTATGCAGATTGGATGCCGCACTGCAAACACCCTAAGTTGGGATACCCCTGAACTGCTGGGGGTATCAGGCTTACAATTATTGGTGATTGGAGTCCATTACTTCCGCCCAATGTTGGACTTTTTTTTAGGGTTTGCATGGAGAAGCAATTAGGATGCCTAGTAGATGGGGGTGAACAAACCTCCAGTTTATTTTGGGTGGAGGTCTGCTTTAAAGAGGAACTTCAGACGCTTTAGAGTCTAAAAGCCTCCAGGGGTGTCCATGTCCCACTCCTTGGGGCATCCCTTTTTGGGATTCCCCCGTGTGACCCCCCCCCCGCAGGCACAACCCCACTCACCTCTAGCTATGCGCTCACCCGCGTCGGGCCTTTCTGAATAGGCGGCGCAGGCACGCCACAGCTAGAAGCCGAATGCGAGATGCCGCCGGCAGCTCACTGTTCGGCTTAGTCGCTAGCAAAGCCGATGGGAGACGTGCGAAATCATACATGCTCATTGGCTGAGCGGCCACTTGGCGAGCTCGGGCGAGACTGTGCCACGGGAACGCCAGGAGTGGGCGAACTGTCGGATACACACAGAGGGATATCCCGAATAGGCCAGAGAGAACACATGGGAAAGTTAAATTCCTGTGTGTTGTCCCTCTTTAAAGTGAAAAAAAAACCTCAAAAACATTGGGGTATAGGTAAACCTCAACTTCTAGACCTTGGAGTTGGGAGTTTTTGTTTAATTTTCTGCCGTCCTTTTAAAACAGACCAAACCCCTTAAAATGTTTGACAATTTTTTCTTACATCCCTTAACCCACACGCAGTGGATGGTTTCACCACCGTCTTCTCTCCTTTCTCAAAAATACATCCGGCAATTTCCCCGAAGATCCAGATTGCCCGGGGTTGGAGTGGCAGGACCAAAACCTAGGTCCTTGGGTTTTGGCCCTTTCCCCTGGGGCACCCCGATTCGGGATGCCCCACTGTGTGAACCCCCCAGCTACCCCAGTAAAAACCTTCCCCTGTTCTACGCCACATGCACAGGCTTTCGTCCAGTCAGTGCACTTGGCTGCGCTTGTCAAAAATCAGCTAAGGCCTGAGTCTAGCCAAGAAGAGCTGAGCGGACCGGCGGCCATATTCCCACTACCCTCTAACAGGGTGCGTGCTCACGGCCATTTACAAATGCCTGGCGTGCACCTGTGCTAAAAGTATAGCAGACGGTGGCCACGGCTTGCGCATGCACGCTGGATCGGGAATAAGGGGGGTTTTACAGGGGTTTTTACACAGCAGGGCATCCCAAATCTGGATGCCCCAGGGAGGAGGGAATCAAGAGTCCCTCTAGTCTTATAGACTTCAGGTCCGCTTTTGGTCCACTAAACATTTTTCAAATCCCACAGCGCTGGGTCTTCTCATTATGTAAGAAATTGGTTTTACATAACCGGTGGGTTCTGGTCCCCTTTGTGAGTGCTCAGTACTGTCCCAGACCACTCACACTTCTCACCATCTGAGAGATGCAGATTTTTTTTTTTTTTTTTTCACACCATTAAAAAAAAAAAAAAAAAAAAAAAAAAAAAAAAAAAAAAGGAAGAAGAAGAAGAAGAAGAAGAAGAAGAAGAAGAAGAAGAAGAAGAAGAAGAAGAAGAAGAAGAAGAAGAAGAAGAAGAAGAAGAAGAAGAAGAAGAAGAAGAAGAAGAGAAGAAGAAGAAGAAGAAGAAGAAGAAGAAGAAGAAGAAGAAGAAGAAGAAGAAGAAGAAGAAGAAGAAGAAGAAGAAGAAGAAGAAGAAGAAGAAGAAGAAGAAGAGCAGATATGAGGGTACAAAATCTCTAAATCCGATTGGTCCTCACCAGTAACACCCCAGGTAAGCAGCAGGCCTGTGCAAAGCTGATGGCTTTGGTTGGGCTGGGTGTATCAGAAGCCTGAATAGAATAGCTGCTCTCACTGTCCACCTCGTTCTCATCACCAATGAGGGGTCTGTGCGCCTCTTCCTCGGCGTCCGCACTGTTGCTCTCCTCCTCCGCAGCATCAGGGAGTCCTACAACAATGGAACACAACAGTTGACTTTTTACTCAGGGATTTTTTTTGTTTTTTTTTACATTTTTTTTTTTTTGAGAAAACACTTTTTTCCCCTCAGTGCAATTCAGCTCTATATTTAGCAGTATAATGTTTAAAAAGAAAAAAATTGTACAGCCAAGTATGGCGCTGAATTGTACTGAGGGAAAAATATAAAAGGAACATTTTCTCTCAAAAAAACATTAGTAAAGAAATTACCCCAAGGTGCTGATCAACCCTATAGTTAGGCCTTTTTGCCAACCTTACCCAGCTCTTTAGGAGATGTAACCAGGCCAAAGAAGATGACTAAACCTCCTGCAAACTGCACCGATGCCGTTACCAGGAACGCATACTAGAGACAGGAAAGAAAAAAATATATATATTAAAATAATCAGAAAAGCTTCAGACATGGAAATATATGAAAAAGATATTTAAGTAATTATCACAAAGACTCTCTTCGGCATATGTTGGGGATGCAGGCTGGAGCTTCATTACAGACAGTGGATGACAGGAATTCCCTACAGGATTGTGCATGCTCCCAAAAATACAATTCTGTGAAACTCACCTGTAGAATTGTTTTGAGTATATCCAGTCCAGGTCATTCCAGCGATGAGATGTGGGTATTCCGCCCCTAGGGGGCGCTCGGCTGCAAGATCAAAAGATGTAGCTCCTCCCAGCCCCCTATGAAAAGGCAGGTGTCCCTCTATGATTCTCCAGTGGTTAAAAAGCAGTAAACAAAAAAGGACAGGGTCGGGAGGCCAAGAAACTATGTTATTCTAAGTATGTCACACACCCCCGCTTCAAGAATCCATAACATGTGGGTAATATCGTCCTGAAGAGGCGTTCCTGCAGAGATGATAGTAAAAGAAAAGCCCCTCCCCGATCCATAAATACCTGGGACCTCCCACTCATTACCCAGTTTTCCATCTCTGCAGACGGCGAGCAAGTCAGAAGATGATGGCTCCTCCTTGCACAGGGGGATTTTCAGGTAGCCGGGGTAACTCCCGGCCTGTTATTGGATTATTTCCGCTCGGACCCCATTTTTTTCCCCGGATTGACCTTTACATGCCTCCACAGTCCCGGCTGCTGGCCCGAGCGAGGGTATATCGGCACCTCTGGTGCTTAGGAGCAGAGCTCCACCGTGAGACCCTAAATAAGAGGGTAGGCGGTCACACCGGTTAGGTGATCCCGGTTTGGGATGCCCCGTCCCTGGATTCTGCCCCTGGGGGGTCCTTCCACATTTTCCTTGTACAATGGGTTGGGGGGGTCTCCCTCTTAGGGTTAGTCCCTTATTTTCTGTTTTGTGTGGCGTTTCTTCACTTTATTCTGTGTCTGTGTGTATTTTATTTTTTGTGTCTTTTACTGTTTGTGTGCGGCGCCGCGGCCGCCATTACAGCCGGGCGCCGGTATGTTCGTTTTTTTGTGAGGGGATTTTTCCCCTCACGTTCTTCAGGGGGGCGGGGCTGGCACTCGGCGCACTGCCGCGGCCAGCCCCCGTTCTCTGTGCATCCCGCAGCGAGCGGGGCGGGTGCCCCGCAGGTCCGCGTGGATGCACCCGTTGCTGTGCCTTAGTCCGGCGCCGCGGGTTCTTGGCGGCGCCGGTTTCTGAAGGGGCTATATGTGAGGGAGCTTCTCCCTCCCTTCTGCTTCAGGGGGTGGAGGACAGGGCTGAGCTGGATATTAGCGCGGGCTGCGCTGACCACGCCCTAATCTCGGCCTGCTTCTCCCCTCACGAGTGCTGCACGGTCGCCATTATCCTGATTCCTAAGGATCGGTGAGTGGCCCTGTGGGCCCTATCTATTTATTTGTCTCTGTAGCATTTATTGTCATTTATGGGTTTTCTCTGTTTTTTAGGGATACAGATGTTACTCAGAGGATCATCATTAGTATTTGAGGGTCTCTCCTGGTCCTGGGTCCCTGGGTTCATTTTTATCATAAATCCTCCCACTCGGGACATTAAAGGGGCATCCCGGGTTGCTTACTGGCGTAATTCCCTGGGTCTTAGCGACCACTAAAATTTCACCTTATGGAGGCATCCCCGGATACTGGCTAGGGACCCCTTCGGGGCATCCCCGCAAGTGTATGTTGTGTGGAGTATCCATTACTGGGGACGACGTACTTCTGTGTATTCCTTGTGCACAGCAGACTATTGCGCGGCAGTCCGGACCCCAGGCGTCTGGGTCAGCGCCGCCGGCCGATTCATCTCCCCCTCCCGCCTTGACGCGTGCTCCGTGTGACGTCGTCATGGGCAGGGACCTGCAATCTGAGATGTGCGCCAGATTGGCCAACCTTGAGAAAATTGTTTCCAGCTCGGTCGCCCGTAAGGCTCCGGCTAAAAGAAAGCATTTGTCGCCGGCTCCGCCGGTGGACGACTTTGATGACGTTAATAATCTGGATTGGTCTGATTATTCCCCGCTAGAGGAAGGGGAGGTTTATGAGGGTTCAGATGTTTCGGAAGATGAGTTGTCTGCTGGCGCTGATGCCGAGCCTGGTGACTTAGGGAGATCTTTGGATTCTTCTCACGCTCTGGCTCTGATGTTGGAGGTTCTGAATATTTCCCCTCCCGAGGAGGCGTCACAGCAGAAGGGTGAATTGTTTGAGGAATCCAGGCCGCGCTTGGAGTTTCCTACGCAACGACATTTTGACAAAATTATTGATAAGGAGTGGGATAGGCCGGCTCGGCTCCCTGGCATCCCTCAGGGGTGGGATAGGAAATATCCTTTCCCTTCGGAAGCGGTTAAGCGCTGGGCATCTCCCCCCGAAGTGGATGCACCGGTTTTGGGGTTGTCTAACTCCTCGGTTTTAAATAGACCTGATTGTTCCACCCTCAAGGATGGAGAGGATAAACGTATTGACCAGATGGCTTGTCATGGCTTTACTAGCATTGGGTCGGCCATTCGGCCTGTGTGCGCTTCGGAACTTATGGTGTTGGCTGCCAGGTCTGTGGTCAGGGACCTGTTGACTTCTTCCGGGCTTCGTCCTGGTAGTACCGAGTTCCATAGTCTTAAACGGTGTGAGCTGTTTTTATCCTTTGTTTTAACAGCCTTGGATGACACTTTGATGATGTGTGGTAGAACGTCGGCTTTGCTGGTGACCATTCGGCGTTCAGTGTGGCTGCGCCAGTGGGCGGCTGATTTTATGTCCAAAAAGTCACTAACGGCTCTACCTTTTGTTGGATTACGGCTTTTTGGAGAGACATTGGACTCTGTTACCAAGGGTGGTAGGTTACCTCAACGCAAGAAACAGCGCCGTCCCTTTCGGGGGGCGCCTTCCTTTACCCCTTCCTTTCGTGGGGCCAGATCGGGCAGGGGTATTGCATTCCCCTCTTCCAGAGGAGATTCTGGGAGCAGGGGCAGAGGACGTGCCCGTCCAGGATACAGTTGGGGCTCTAAGCCCAAGCCGGCTCCTAAGCCGGCTCAGCAATGAGGGGGCGCCCTCACCCATGAGGGTGGGGGGACGGCTGCAACACTTCTCCCAGATCTGGGATCAAGAAGTCTCGGACAGATGGATCCGGGAAGTGGTGTCTTCCGGTTACAAGCTAGAGTTCGAGCTCCGCCCCCCCTCCAGATTTTTCAGGTCTCGGATGCCTTTGGAGCCTCTGGCGGCGCAGGGGCTCCTGGTGGCAGTGGAGAATCTTCTGGATATGGCTGTCATTTGCCCAGTGCCTCCTTCAGATCGGGGCAGGGGTTTTTATTCCAATCTGTTCACTGTGCCCAAGAAGGACGGATCGGTCCGACCCATCTTGGATCTGAAGGTTCTCAACAGGTGGTTGATCACCCAACCGAACTTTCTGGGGAGACTTTCTGACGTCCATAGACATCAAGGATGCTTATCTACACGTTCCGGTTTTTCCAGCACACCAGAGGTTTCTCAGGTTCGTGGTGGAGGATCGGCACTTTCAGTTTGTGGCACTTCCTTTCGGTCTCACCTCAGCACCTCGGGTGTTCACCAAGGTGCTAGCGGGGGTGATGGCTCTGCTCAGAGTTCAGGGTATCCGCATTGTACCCTATTTGGACGATCTACTGATCATGGCCTCTTCCTTCAACCAAGCGGAGTTGGACACCAGTGTGGTGGTGTCCACTCTGGAGAGGTTCGGTTGGGTGATCAACCACCCCAAGTCTTCTCTTTCTCCGTCCAGAGTTGTAACCTTTCTGGGAATGTCTCTGGACACATCGCAGGCCAGGGTGTTTCTACCCCAGGCCAAGATTCTTTTGATTCAGGAGTTAGTTCGGCTTCTTTTGTTGGCCCCTCATCCGACCATTCGGCTCGGGATGAGGCTGGTGGGGCTAATGGTGGCCTCATTCGAGGCAGTTCCCTTTGCGCAGTTTCATACGAGGACGCTTCAGCTTCATCTGTTGAAGGTTTGGGACAAGTCTCCTCTATCGTTGGATCAGTCCTTCCGGATGTCTCCCCGTGTTCGTCGATCCCTGCAATGGTGGCTGGGGTCTGTCAATCTGTTGAAGGGCAGATCCTTTCTGGCGCCGTGTTGGGAAATGGTCACCACGGATGCCAGTCTGTCAGGTTGGGGGGGTGTTTGGAAGGACCTCCAGTTTCAGGGTCTGTGGAGTCCGCAGGAGGCTCACGAGCCCATCAATATTCTGGAGTTGAGAGCCATCAGGTTGGTTCTGTTTCGCTTGACTCATCAGTTGAGAGGCCTGCCAGTTCAGGTCCGGTCGGACAACAGGACGGCGGTTGCTTACATCAATCACCAAGGAGGGACTCGCAGCAGGAGTGCCCTCAGGGAAGTGTCTTTGATTCTGGACTGGGCCGAGACCCACGTCCCGTGTATCTCAGCAGTCTACATTCCGGGGGTGGAGAACACGGAGGCGGACTTGCTGAGCAGGGCCTCCTCTCGTCAGGGGGAGTGGTCTCTCAGTCCCAAGGTGTTTCGTTCGATATGTCTCAGGTGGGGGGTCCCAGCGGTGGACCTCTTTGCCTCTCGTCACAATCACAAGCTTCCAGTCTTTGTGTCTCTCCCGCAGGATCCTCTGGCTCTGGCAGTGGATGCCATGTCTCTGAACTGGAGGGATCTGGGGTTCCTTTACCTGTTCCCTCCGTTCCCAATGCTAGCCAGAGTGGTGCGCAAACTGGCCTTGGAAGGCGCGTCGGCAATTCTGGTGGCCCCAAGGTGGCCAAGGCGCGTTTGGTTCGCAGATCTTGTAAGGCTGGCAGAAGATCAGTTCGCCCTGCCTCTACTGCCGGACCTGCTCACCCAGGGTCGGCTACGCTATCCCAATTTACCATCGCTGGCTTTGACGGCGTGGCTGCTGAAACCGCCATCTTGAGGGAAGAAGGTCTTTCTGACGTGGTGATTCAGACTCTTATCAGCGCCAGGAAGCGGTCTTCCTCTTCTGTTTACTACAGGACCTGGAGGTCCTATATTGATTGGTGTGAAGGTAGGTCCTTCTCTTGTCGAGAGTTCTCCATTCCTAGAATTCTGGAGTTTCTTCAACATGGTTTAGATCTGGGGCTCCAAATTAGTACCTTGAAGGGGCAGGTCTCTGCCCTGGCGGTGTTCTTCCAAAGGTCCTTTGCACTTCATCCTTTAGTCAGGACCTTTTTCCAAGGAGTTACGCATGTGCGTCCGCCTAGGAAGCCCTTGGTTCCAGTTTGGGATTTGAACCTGGTTCTTTCTGCTCTTCAGGGTCCTCCGTTTGAGCCCTTGAATGAGGTTGCCTTGTCTTCGCTTACTCAAAAGGTGGCCTTTTTGGTGGCTATCACTTCGGTTAGGCGTGTTTCTGAGAGGCGTGTTTCTGAGTTGGCAGCTTTATCCATTAAAGCTCCATACTTTGAGAGGCATCAGGACAAGGTTGTCTTTCGTTTCAAGCCGGATTTTCTTCCTAAGGTGGTCTCGGCTTTTCATCTGAATCAGGACATTGTTCTGCCTTCTCTATGCCCTAATCCTAGCAACGACAAGGAAAGGGCCTTGCATTCCTTGGATGTAGTTCGTGTTGTGGAATATTATCTGGAGGTTACGTCTTCCTTTCGCAAGACGGACGCCTTTTTTGTGGTGCCCTCCGGGCCTAGGAAAGGTTTGGCTCCTGCCAAATCTTCCATTAGTAAATGGATTCGTCAGGCCATCATTGGGGCCTATTCTGCCAAGGGGAGGAGTCCCCCTTTTCGTGTTACTGCTCATTCTACTCGTGCAGTTGGTGCGTCCTGGGCCTTTCAGCACCAGGCTTCTGTTGAGCAAGTTTGTAAGGCCGCTACCTGGTCTTCTGTTCACACTTTTTCCAAGTTTTACAAGGTTGATGTTTGGGCGTCAGCGGATGCTGTTTTTGGCCGCAAAGTTTTGCAAGCTGTAGTGGTTTGAAGTTGTGCATTGTTGCCTAGTTTTGGATCCCCGCCCTTGTTTTGGACACTGCTATTGGATGTCCCACATGTTATGGATTCTTGAAGCGGGGTGTGTGACATACTTAGAATAATACCATTTTGTGAATACTCACCTTGTAAAATGGGTATTATAAGTATGTCACACACCCCGCTTCACCCGCCCTTTCTGTATTCAGGATCCTCTATTTTGTGAACTTTGCGTGGTTGTGTTTTATATTTGCCTCTTCCTGGTCCCTTACCTTACTGCTTCTGTATACTGGGTGATGAGTGGGAGGTCCCAGGTATTTATGGATCAGGGAGGGGCTTTTCTTTTACTATCATCTCTGCAGGAACGCCTCTTCAGGACGATATTACCCACATGTTATGGATTCTTGAAGCGGGGTGTGTGACATACTTATAATACCCATTTTACAAGGTGAGTATTCACAAAATGGTATTATTTCACATAGCTTCAGCTTGTACTCTCTCTAACAAGACTTAAGATACAAGTCCAAAAGAATAAAAAAGGTAATCACCATAACAGGCACACAAGAGATAATGAACAAAAGGGCGGGATGGGACGACCTGGACTGGATATACTCAAAAACAATTCTACAGGCGAGTTTCACAGAATTGTATTTTTCCCTATATCTAGTCCAGGTAGTCCCAGAGTGATGACATGTGGGACATCCAAAAGCAGTGTCCATTTGGGCGGGATCCCCAGTGCAGAACAGTATGTAGTTCATCTCACTACCGCCTGAAGCACTTTTTGGCCAAAAACACCTTGTAAAACCTTGTAAAAGTATGAACTGAAGACCAAGTGGCGGCCTTACAAACTTGTTCAAATAATGCCTGGTGCTGAAAAGCCCAAGAGGCACCAATAGCTCTGGTAGAATGAGCTGTAATACGAAAAGGGGGTTCCTTCCCCTTGGCAGAATATGTTTGCACTACCGCCTGTCTGATCCACCTACTGAGAGTGGACTTGGCTGGTGGCAAACCTTTCCTAGAGCCCTCTGTTAGGACAAAAGCAAACCCGATTTCCTGAAGGATTCAATCGCAACCAGATAATACTTAATGGCTCTGACCACATCCAAGGCATGGAGGGTCCTTTCCTCAGAATTAGTCGGTACTGGACACAAGGAAGGTAAGACGACTTCCTCATTAATGTGAAACGACCTTAGGCAAAAAAAAATCAGGTTTAAAGCTAAAAACCACCTTATCCTTATGCCGCTCAAAATAGGGAGGCTTCATACAAAGCGCAGCCAACTCTTGACACGCGACGCACCGAGGTGATCGCTACCAAAAAGACCACTTTGAGAGTCAAAATAGATAATGCAGCATCGCACAATGGTTTGAAGGGAGGGCCCTGAGGAGCAGACAGTACTAAATTCAAGTCCCATACTGGTAATACTGACTTACGCGGTGGCCGGACATGGGTGACTCCCTGGAAAAAAGTCCTGATCAGCCTATGGTTGGCAATGGATCTCTGGAAAAAGAAGTCGGGACCTGACCCTTAAGGGTGCTCAGCTGGAGACCCAAGTCTAAGCCGTGTTGCAAAAACTCCAGAATCCTGGAAATAGAAAATGTGCATTAAGGGAGACTCTTGGTCTCGCACCAAGCAATATAAGCGTGCCAAACTCTGTAGTATATCATGGAAGATGATTTCTTCCGTGCCTGAATCATTGTCTGCACAACCGTGGGCGATAGCCCCTTGTCCATCAGGATTGAAGATTCAATAGCCAGGCCGTCAAAGCCAGCGTCCTTAAACTGGGGTGCCGCAGCGACCCCTGTGTGAGAAGCCCTGGGTCGTCGGGCATGATGTAGCGATCTACTGACATCTGAACTATGTCCGCAAACCAACTCCTTCGCGGCCAGCGAGGAGCCACCCGGATAGTTGGTACCCCTTCCTGGGCTATCTTGCGCAGCACTCTGCCCAGAAGTGGAAAACGGAGGGGATGCATAAGAAACTTGAACTCCGTCCAGGGAATCACCAGAGCATCTGTGGCAATGGCCAGAGGATCTCTTGAGAGGGAGACGAACATCGGAAGCCTGTAATTGTGTCTGGACGCAAACAGGTCCATGTCCGGCTGATCCCAGCGGAGACACAGAGCGTGAAAGATCTTGCTGCTGAGAGACCATTCCCCCAGGTGCAAGGCACTCCTGCTCAGGGAGTCTGTCTCCTGGTTTTCCACTCCGGGGACGTAGACTGGCGATATGCAGGGAACATTCTCCTCTGCCCAAGTCAGAATCTGTGCCTCCTTGAGGGCTCGCTTGCTCCGAGTCCCCGCCCTGGTGACTGATGTAGGCGACAGCCGTCTGATTGTCCGAGCTAACCTGGATCACACGACCCCTTAAATGGGGAGCCAAGAGAAGAAGCACCACCCGGATTGCTCTCAACTCCAAGATTTATATGGGTAAGGGGTTCTCCTGTGGACCCCACTGACCCTGGATCTTCTGAGTCTGCCAAACGCCTCCCCAGCAGGTCAGACTGCTAACCATCTCCCAACGGGGAGTAAGAAAGGACTTGCCCGCCAACAGGCTCCTAGAGTCAAACCACCATAAGAGGGACTGTCTGGCCAGGGGGGACAGCGAAAAATCCTGTTGCAGCGACTCCTGCATCCGGTTCCAGCCGGTCAGCAGGTTCAAGTGAAGAGGTCTCATGAGAAATTGGGCAAAGGGCACTGCCTCGAAGCATGACACCATTAGGCCCACCAATCTCATCCCCAGAAGTATCGACAGCGCTGACAGGACAGCAAGGCCTGCACCTGCGTCTGGAGGCCCAAAGCCTTCTGCTGTGGTAGAAAGACCTTGACCTGAGCAGTGTCTCTCATTCCCAGGAAGGATCTCACTGAGGGAGTGATAAAAGACTTTGGGAAATTGACTACCCAGCCGAAGGCCTCCAGGGTTGACAGCACCATCCGAGTATCGTTCTCAGCCTGCTGAAGAGACTGGGCCGCAATCAACAAGTCGTCCAGATAAGGCAGCACATGAATGCCTGGTTCCTCAGGATGGCCATGATGCCCACCAACACCTTGGTGAAGATGCGGGGCGCTGAGAAAATCCCGAATGGCAGAGCCACAAACTGGTAATGCTGGTCCTTCAGAGCAAACCTCAGAACTTCTGATGCCCCTGGAAAATCGGGATGTGCAGATAAGCATCCCTGATGTCCACCGTGGTCACGAAGTCGCCGGGCCGAAGCAAGCTCACTGCCGACCGTAAGGTTTCCATGCGGAAATGTCTGACTCTTACAAACCTGTTGAGACCCTTCAGGTCCAGGATAACCACGGGAACCGTGAACAGGTTGGAGTAAAAACCTTGACCCTGTTCCTGCCGAGGTACAGGGCAAATCACACCTAACTGCAGGAGGTGTTGCATGGCCATTCTCAAGCCCTGTGCCTTCAATGGGTTTTGGGATATCCAAGACCAGAGAAACTTTGTGGGAGGCCTAACTGCCAGCTCTATCTTGTAACCGGAGGACACTACCTCCAGTGGAACGGGGATCATCTGGCAACTCACCTTCCTCGACAGAGCCCAGATCGTCAAAAAGATCGTCATTATCCGAGTAAACAGGCTCGATGTGTTGTTGTTTCTTACTCATGGCTTTCCTAGGAGCTGTCAGCGAGATGTCTCTCGAGATTGGCCAGCCTATGCGCCAAATCGGCATGGGACCCACTGCTGGTTTCCCCCTAACTGGGGAGGAGGATCCGGAGAGGCCGCAGGCAGTGAAGGGCTAGGGGCAGGGATGCCCGTCCGGTCATGATCCAAAAATAATGCCCCTGGCGCAAGTGGTACAAACAGTGCTGAATCCGCCCAGAGGATTTGTACTGCACAAAGCGGCAGAGCTTCACCCACCCAGATGGGGCCCCCAGCTCACTATCCCCAGATGCCTCCATTATGGTGATTAAAATTGTCAATTGAAAGGTTACAAGGCACTAACGGCCCAAACCTATATGATCCCTCTTAATAAGGAATGGGGGACCGGGAGGAACCACAACCCTCAATCACTAGGCCCAATCTAAACAAAAAAGAAAGAGGAGCATCAGACTCCCAAACAGCGTATGCAGAATACAAGCAAACGATCGTTAAAAAGAGGGACTCACGACACCAACAGTAGTCTCAGCGATATGCCACCAAACAGCAGCAGAGTCACCGGGGAGAGAGCGCAGCACGCCACACAAGCTTCTGGCGCGTTCGAGGGGCGGGCCGCACCGCGATGACGCCAAACGCATCAGCGTACGGTTCCGCCCCCCCCCGGCAGCGCAGCGTGCGCCGCTGCCTGTCATCGCAGAGCCGCGCGAGCGGCATCCTCCCTCCCCCCACAGCGTATGTGATGAGACAAGATGGAGGGGAAAAAATGCAGCTCGTGAGGAACCGCGAGGGAGGTAAGGATGAAAGCTCAACAAGAGCAGAGCCCAAGTAACGGTGCACAGTCAAAAGCACAACACACATAATAAAGCTCATGGGATGGGAGGGATATACAGGCAACATCTAGCCCTAGCATGTGGTTTCCCTCCTTCCCCCCCCCCCCCCCAAGTTAGGCTCACCATCAGCCTATGGCCGGCTACCCATTAAACAGGGTCTGCAGCTCTGCCAAACGCCTGACCCTGGCGTTCACCCTACCATCACAATCCCGAGGCAAGAGTGGGTCTAACGGGATCAATGGGAATAGGGCCCGCAGCGGCCGGCGGCCTAGGTGGCCCCGCTCTGCTGCCAATATCCGAGAGAGAGTTTCCAAAGATCTTCAGCAGCCAGACTGAAAGATGAACACTGGAGAATCATAGAGGGACACCTGCTTTTATAGGCCGGGAGGAGCTCCCCCTAGGGGCGGAATACCCACATGTCATCACTGGGACAACCTGGACTGGATATATTTTGGGCCCCTCAGCCCAACTGGGAAATAGCTGAGGAGTTTTTTTTTTTATTGACCTGTCTGTAGGCCAGGGGTGTCAAATACACAGAGGGCCAAACTTAAAAAATAATAGTCACGGGCCCAACCTTGACATTTATTGAAAAAAAAAAATATACCATTTTGTGATTACTCACCTGTAAAATGGGTATTATAAGTATGTCACACACTCCGCTTCCAATATTCATGACATGTGGGTTATGGCCAGTAGAGGGCGAACTTTGCAGAGATGACAGGAAAAAAAAGGAGCCCCTCCCAGTCCATAAATACCTGGGACCTCCCACACATTCCCCAGTATAGGACAGCAGTAAGGGGACCAGGAAGAGCCAAATATAAACAATCATAACACTAAAAGGTTCACCATATAAAGGATCCAAAATACCAATAAGGGCGGGATGAAGCGGGGTGTGTGACATACTTATAATACCCATTTTACAGGTGAGTAATCACAAAATGGTATTATTCCAAGTATGTCACACACCCCGCTTCCAATATTCATGACATGTGGGACATCCAATAGCAGTGTCCATTATGGGTGGGGATCCCAATACGGCAAAAAATGCACAAATCTTAAACCACTGCAGCCTGCAGAAACTTGCGGCCAAAAACAGCATCCGCTGAGGCCTGCACATCAACCTTATAAATCTTGGAAAAGTATGAACGGAGGACCAAGTAGCAGCCTTACAAACTTGTTCAACAGAAGCCTGGTGCTAAAAAGCCCAAGAAGCCCCAACAGCACGAGTAGAATGAGCAGTGATCTGAAAAGGGGGAACCTTCCCCTTGGCAGTATAGGCCCAAACAATGGCCTGGCGTATCCATTTACTAATGGTAGACTTGGCGGGCGCCAAACCTTTCCTGGGCCCAGAGGGCACCACGAACAAGGCGTCCGTCTTACGAAAGAGGGAAGTAGCCACCAAACAGTACTTCACACAAAGAACCCCATCCAAAAAGTGCAAAACCCTTCTCCTTGTCATTGCTAGGCCTAGGACACAAGGAAGGGAGAACTACATCCAGATTGAGGCGGAAGGCAGGAATCCACCTTAGGAAGGAAATCTGGCTTAAAGCGAAATACCACCTTGTCCTGGTGTCTCTCAAAGTAAGGTCCCCTGAATGGACAGAGCCGCCAACTCAGAGACACGCCGAACAGAGGTAATAGCCACCAAAAAGGCAACCTTTTGAGTGAGCATAGAAGTGCAACATCCTGCAGCAGCTCAAAAGGAGGCATCCGGAGGGCCGACAGAACCAAATTCAAATCCCAAAACGGGCAACAAAGGCTTTCCAGGGGGCCGCACATGAGTGACCCCCTGGAAAAAAGTCTCAACCAGAGGATGCAGAGCAAAAGACCTTGAAAGAAGACAGTCAGAACAGAGACCTGCCCTTTCAAGGTACTAAGCTGGAACCCCAGGTCCAGACCGTGTTGAAGAAACTCCAAAATCCTAGAAATCGAAAACACCCTGCAAGCCAAGGCCCTAGCCTCACACCAGTCAATATAGGACCTCCAAGTCCTGTAGTATATGTTAGAGGAAGATTGCTTCCTATCTCTAACAAGAGTCTGAATCACAGCCTCAGACAAACATTCCTCCCTTAGGATGGAAGCTTCAGCAGCCACGCCGTCAAAGCCAGCGCTTATAAATTGGGGTAACATAGTTGACCTCGAGTGATCAGATCCTGGAAACAGGGGCAGCCTGTACTGATCTACCACCAGGCTTACGACGTCTGCAACCAAAAACCTGTCTTGGCCACCTTGGGGCCACCAGAATTGCTGGCGCACCCTCTAGAGCCAGCTTGCGCACCACCGTGCCTACCATGGAGAAGGGGGGAAACAGGTAGAGTAACCCCAGATCCCTCCAGGCAAGAGACATGGCGTCCATTGCCAGGGCCAGAAGATCCTGAGACAGAGACACAACTTTGGGAGCTTGTGACGTGAGGCAAAGAGAACCACTTCCGGAAACCCCCACTTGTGACAGTGGGACCGGAATACCTTGTGGTTGAGAGACCATTCCCCTCAGCGAGAGGATCCCCTGCTCAGGGAGTCCGCCTCCGTGTTTTCCACTCCCGGAATGTACACTGCTGAGATGCATGGAACATTGCTCTCCGCCCATGCAAGAATCAGAGAAACTTCCCGGAGGGCACTCCTGCTGCGAGTCCCTCCTTGGTGATTGATGTAAGCTACCGTAGTGCGATTGTCTGACCGAACCTAAACCAGGTAAGCCCCGTAGGTGATGTGTCAAGCATGACAGAACCAACCGAATAGCTCTCAGCTCCAAGACATTGCTGGGGGTGTGAGCCTCCTGAGGACCCCACAGCCCCTTGAACTGATGTGTCTTCCAAAAACCTCCCCAGCCCGAAAGGCTGGCATCCGTGGTAACCGTCTCCCAACAAGGGGTCAGAAAGATCTGCCCCTCATCAGATTGCTCGGTTCCCGCCACCACTGAAGGGACTGCCGAACCCGGGGAGACATCAGGAATGACTGCGGACATCTGTCCCAGGCCAACAATAGATGGAGCTGGAGCGACCTCATGTGGAATTGAGCAAAGGGGACTGCCTCGAAAGAAGCCACCATCAATCCCACCAGTCTCATCCCTAGCCGGATAGAAGGGCGAGGATTGGACAGGAGAAGACGTATCAGATCCTGAACCATCTGCACCTTGGACTGAGGTAGGAACACCCTGGTCCGAATGGTATCCAGATTCGTGCCCAGAAACGAGATCTCCCATGAGGGGGAGAGAGAAAACTTGGGATGGTTGATCACCCAGCCGAACCTCTCCAGCGTCGCCACCACCAACCTGGTGTCCAGCTCCGCCTGACAGAGGATACCGTAATGAGGAGGTCGTCCAAATACGGCACAATGCGAATGCCCTGGGCTCTGAGAAGGGCCATTATGCCCACCAGCACCTTGGTGAACACCCTTGGTGCCGAAGTCAACCCGAAAGGGAGGGCCACCAACTGAAAATGCTGATCTCCCACCACAAACCTGAGAAATCTCTGGTGTGCTGGGAAGATTGGTACATGAAGGTAAGCATCCTTGATGTCTATCGAAGTCATGAAACCCCCCTGACGAAGAGAATTGATGACTGAGAGCAGAGTCTCCATGCGGAACTTCTTGGTTCTGATGAACCTGTTGAGAAGCTTCAAATCCAGAACGGGTCTTATGGATCCATCCTTTTTGGGAACCGTGAAGAGGTTGGAATAATAGCCCCGGCCTCTCTCTGAGAAAGGCACCGGGCATATGACTTCCACGTCCAGAAGATTCTTTACAGCCAACAGGGAACCCGGGACCTTAGGAATCTGGGAGGAGGCTGGCACTCGAGCTCCAGTCTGTACCCAGAAGGGACCACTTCCAAGATCCATTTGTCTGTGAACTCCTGGGCCCAGACCTGGAAGAAGTGCCGCAGCCGTCCCCCCACCCGCAAGGGTGAGGGTGTCCCCTCATTGCTGAGCTGTCTTGGCAGCAGGCTTGGGACCCCAGTTAAGGCCTGGACGTGTGCGTCCTCTGCCTCTGTTCCAGGAATCACCTCTGAAATTAGAGTAGGCAAAGCCTCTGCCTGCTCTGGCACCGCGAAAGGAAGGATTGAAAGCGCCTGCCCCCCGAAAGGGGGCGACGCTGCTTCTTACGCTGAGGTAAATTTCCACCATTCGCCACTGAATCCAATTTATCTCCGAACAGCCGCGTACCTAAAAAGGGTAGCGCCCTGAGAGATTTCTTAGCCGCAATGTCAGCCGCCCACTGGCGTGACCAGACCGGTCGGCGAATAGCCACCAGCAAAGCCGAGGTTCTACTACACAATAATTGTGTAATCCATAGCAGATAAAACAAAGGTCATAAATAATTCCCACCGCTTAAGGGCAGTGAAATCATCACTGGCCGGATTAAGCTGGGAACCACTCAACAGGTCCCTAACCACAGACCTGGTAGCCACAGCCGCAAGCGCCGAGGCTCAAACAGGCCACAAGGCTGAACCCACACTGGCAAAAGCATGGCACGCCATCTGATCCATGCGTTTGTCCTCACCATATTTAAGAGTGGTGGCGTCTGGAGAATGTACAACGGAGGTGTTGGACAATCCCAGAACGGGCGCATCGACCTCGGGAGGGGACGACCAGCGCTTCACCGCGTCCATCGGGAAGGGATACCTCCTATCCCATCCTTGAGGAACACCAGGGAGCCGGCTAGGCCTCTCCCATTCCTTAAGAATCATGCTTTCAAAAGGATTCTGATTTGGGAACTCCAAGCGAGGCTTAGAAGACCCAAAGAATTCCCCCTTCTGCGGAGGGGACTCTGCTGGCGGAGAAATAGCCAGTACCTCAAATAGGTGGGCCAGGACTTTGGGGGTATCCACGGCATCCCCCAGCGTCTGCCCAGCATCAGCAAAGAACTGCCGAACCTCAGCATCAGATTCCTCAAACAATTCCCCCTCCTCAAGTGGGGAATAATCAGACCAATCAAGGAAATCATAGTCATCAAAATCCAGTACCGGCGTGGCCGGCGATGGATGCCTTTTCTTAGCTGGGACCTTTCTGGCCGCAGAGCTAGAAATCAATTTTTCGACGTTGGCCAATCTAGCACAAAACATCCGATTGCGACTCCCCGCTAATGACCGTGTCACTTGGGGTACGGATAAGGCGGGGTGGGGTAGGTGATGAGACAGGCGGCACGGACCCAGACGCCTGGGACCCCGACTGCCGCGTTATGCCTGCTAAGCACATGTATGCAAATCAGTACATTTTCCTCCGTAAGGGATACACACAGCCGGGATTGTCCCGAAGGGAGCCCGTGCCCGGTATCCTGGGGAGCCTCCATATGGTGATTTTAAGGTAGTTGCCATGACCAGAGGGAATTACGCTGCTTGAGCTACCCGGGATGCCCCTTTAAGTCCCAAGTGGGAGGATTTGTAGGAACCCAATTTAATCTCAAGGGGACCCTAGAAGGGACCCATAAGAAAGTACAATCATGCACACCACATATTGATATGTCAAGAAAAAGATAAACAATATATACACACACATACATAAAATCTATATTTATACTAAAAGCCTGGGACGCTGCTCCAAGCGCAATACAAGCGGAGCACAGCGCGATTATAAAATAAGGAAAGAGCCCGTAGGCAATGGCTTCCATCAGCAGCAAGCAGAAGAGAGAGAGAGAGAGAGGGAGAAGGAGGGCAGGCCAGCGCGGACGTGCCGCGCCTGGGCCCCCCCCTCCCTCAGCACGAGAGACACGGCTCCCAGCCAGTAGCTGGGCTCCGCACTGGCGCCAATGATCAAGGGGGGTGGGCCGCGGCGGGCGGGCGCCCGGCCCCGCCCCCCGCGGCGGGCACCTGAGGGGGAGGAGCTCCCCCACCGCTAATAGCCATGACAAACGGCCAGCGCCAGAAAGTAAATGCTCAGTAAAGCAGTAAGCACTACACACACCACACACACACATATGACAAAGGAAAAAATATAGGTAGAGAAGCCCCCCCCCCCAGAAGAGGGGCACAGGGAGTCCCGGGAAGGGGGGATACCACACCACCAATGTGAAGGGACCCAGAAAGGGACAGGGCATCCCAAACCGGGATCACCAACCCGGACACCGCCTACCCCTTAGTATGGGGTCTCACGGGGGAGCATGGCTCCCTGTATACACCACGAGGGTGCTGCCTACCATTGCCTGGACCCACAGCCAAGGCTGGGAGGCATCATGAGGGCTTAAATAAAAAAAAAGGTCCGGGCAGCAATAGAAACAAATGGCCGGGGGTAACCCGGCTACCTGCAAGGAGGAGACACAGCCATCTTCTGACTTGCTCACCGTCTGCAGAGACGAAAACTGGGGAATGTGTGGGAGGTCCCAGGTATTTATGGACTGGGAGGGGCTCCTTTTTTTCCTGTCATCTCTGCAAAGTTTGCCCTCTACTGGCCATAACCCACATGTCATGAATATTGGAATCGGGGTGTGTGACTTACTTGGAATAAATGTCTATCCATTGGCGCATGTGTGCAGCCAAGTGTAAAAAAAAAAAAAAACCTCACACTCTTCTGATCCCAAAAGGAACTGCTGGATCTAGGACCTTGAGTGTCGGGTCAGTCACCCAATCCATGGATCAGGCAAGTGGTGTTATTTTACTGCACTAATCAGGCTTAGCACAGACAGAGGGAGGGGTTGCCGGGGGTGACAAAAAGCTTGGACTCTCTCTTTAAATAAACTGATTGTATTCAGTAACTGAAAGGGAGGATTAATCTCCTCAACAAGGTCACAAAACAGCAAAAAAACATTATGTCTATCAAATGACCAATCAACTAGCTGCAGGGTGGGACCAGATTACCTCTACAAACCATGGAGTCACTTACCTGCTCCATGTTCCCCCCAACCCCCGTGACAGCAGCCATAAATACAACAGACTCCTGACTGCTGGGCGCCAAGCTAATCGAGGGTCTGGGGAGCAGGTAAGTAAAATCAGGGTTAACGAGGGGGTATGTGCAGGGGACTCCAGCAATCTGGAAAAAGCCTTGCCCGAAAGTCCACAGGCTCAAACCTTTACAGTCCTGCATAATTGACAGTGTGCAGTTTCAGCTACAAACCAAACAAGGTCACAAGAGATCAAGCCTGCAGGTCATCAGGTAAGTACCGTATTTTTGGCACTATAAGACGGGCCTAGGTTTTCGAGGAGGTAAAGAAGAAAAATATTCTGAACCAAATAGTGGGCTATAATCCCAGGCAGCGTGCATAATGCCCCCCAATCACCCCATACCAGGAAGAGTGCTCCCCAATCACCCCATAACAGGCAGAGTGCAGAATCCTCCCAATCAAGCAATACAGGAGATAAAACTCCACAAGGATATAGTTTTGTTTTCTCACCAAACATAGGAGGCTAGTATAAGACTCACAATAAAATAAGTAAAACTAAATAAACAAAGCTTTTATAGGGTTAGGTAGATATATAAGTGTATAGTTGAAATATATTCTTTTCTATATATAATAGCACAGCGATCATTGCATGTTTCTTAATCCACAATGACAACGACAAGTACCTCCGAATAGATAGTGCCCACACTGATAATGAAGGACACCTGGGCCACTATATATGAAGATGGAGATACCTGATCTGAGTGGGGGGAAAAAAAAAAAAAAAAAAAAAAAAGAATCCTCCCCCAATCACCTTCTAACAGGCAGTATGCATATTACAGGCAGTGGCAGAATACCCCCCCCCCCCCCCCCCCCAAATCACCCAGTTATCCCAGCATCCGATGGAGAACCGGCTGCAGGGGCCCAATCAGTGGCGGTTACGCAAGTTTAATTTTAATTTTATTTATTTTTTTTTTTTTTTTACATTCGCTTCATAAGACATCAAGTCATAAACACGAAAAGTGATGGAAATCTGACACTAGCACCGCTGACCATGTCCTCCCAGATGGCTTTTCGCAAGGTGCATTACCAGATACTTTTTGTGAGCACCCCCCCCCCCCCATATTAAGTTATATGTAGGTGAGCATATACCTCATAGCCATACTTCAGAACAGACGAGGCCAGGAACGCTCCTAAAATGTTGCCAACAGAGGCGCAGGCACTCCACAGTCCAAATATAAAGCCGCGTCTACAAGAGAGGGAATCATTGAAATCTCTTCTCAGCAAATGTGATTTTTTTGGCACAGTGGATTTCCGCTTTAAGATATCATTCAATTTATAAATAAAAACACAAAAAACAAAAAAAACAACACACACACACCACACAAAACACATACCCGGATTTCCCAAACCAGTTTCCCATGATGGCGACCACACAGGGCCAGCCTGTGGATTGAAGTAGGCCGTTGATCACCCACATGAAGCAATAGAAGACCTTGTTGTAAAAGTGCAGCCATTCTGTCACCGTACCGAATACAAACATCTAGAAGAGGAGAGGGAGGATTATTCTCGGGACCATCCCGAAGGACAGAGGGAGAAAATGTATCGTTTCATCACCTTCTGAGCAGTTTTGCGCTTGAGGAGCAAACCAGGCCTGGGTCGAGTATAGAAAGCAGATTAGGCTGGGGTAGAGTTCAGTCTGTAACGTGGCCGTGTACCACCGGATAAGACTTTCAGTACCACTGGTTGGGAATTCCTGCTCTAGACCATACACATGACAACCTGAGCAAGGCCGGCCATAGGGCTGTGCAACCTGTGCAGACACATAGGGTGCCATCACAATCTCTCCCTTACTCCTTTCATTTTTTTTCCCCACCGTCACATTCCCTCCTTCTCTTTTGACTCATGTCAGTCACATCTTCTCCTTTTGTTTTTTCATCTCACTTTTGCACCCTGCCTTTATCCCTCACTTGTCACCTGCTCCCTCTTAGCCACATCTTGCCTCGTATTCCGCCCACATTCTCTCCTCGCCTTTCAACATTTCCTCACCATTGTCCACTGTTTAACTCTGTTAAAA
This sequence comes from Gastrophryne carolinensis, assembly GCA_027917425.1. Lineage (NCBI taxonomy): Eukaryota > Metazoa > Chordata > Amphibia > Anura > Microhylidae > Gastrophryne > Gastrophryne carolinensis. The sequence continues at coordinate 36,073,663 of CM051238.1, forward strand.
AACATAAGACACTGCCAAGAATTGCTGGACCTAATCCATAAATTCTTGCCAGTGTCTTATATGTTTAACAGAGTTACTTTTTTGTCTGTATATTTGTTGTATTGTGTATATGTGTATGCTATTTGATTCAATATTAAAAAGGTGTATATATATTTTTATAATATATTACTTCTGGTTGTGCGGCCTTTCTTTTGGGACCAAATTGGGCCGATCTGGCGGCTCATTGTGTGTTTTGGTACTAGAGTTGACACAATTGTGTCTGGGTCCCCTATAGGTTTGCACCCACTTTACATTAAGCTGTGCTGAACCCCAAAAAGTTGTTCATATTTTTACTCCTGTATCAAGGTGTTTTGTTACATCCGACTCATAATCCTGTATTATCTGCATTTATTGTCATATCTGTTATATAAGACCCATAATGCCCTGTGCATTCTAACTATGTTACGTGTCCCACCCTCTTGTAATTTACACTTTGTACAGTACCACCAATACAATAGCACGCCATTAATAAACAATAATAAAAACAGTGCGTGTGAACCCTATTGGTTGTTGGTGGGCAGTCTGCGCAGCTGAAGAGAGTCCAGAGGGGTGGGTTTCCTGATGGAAAGGGCATTTCTAGGGATCTGAAAACCATCTGGCAACACAAATTGGGACTTTCAGGAAGGGGGGGGTTTAAGTCAAACTCACTGTGATAGCCGATGAACACATGCCAAAAGTGAGCACGTAACGCATGTTCAGCCGATCGCCAATAATCCCGCTGATGAACAGACCCTACAAACACAAAATTAATATGGCATAAAAAAATAAATAAAAGTGAAAAAGTAATGCAAAGCTGCCACCTAGTGGTTTAATTGAGTAACTCTCCTAGATTTCATTATTTAAATTGGACCGAAACCCACCACGATCAGCCTGAGAATCTATAGGATTCCCGGGCCAATCGATCCCAGGCATCCAAAATCGGCATGCCCCACTGTGTGAAACCCCCCAGGTCGCCCCATACACTTACCTTGCTTCCCGGTCCAACGGCGCATACGCGAGCCGCATCCCCGCTGTTCCTCTAGCAGGGCGCGTGCCCGCGCCAGGCATTTGTGAATGGCCGGCGCAGGCACACTCCCTGTTAGAGGGAAGTGGGGGATGCGGCCGCCAGTGCTCGGTACCGCTGGCCTTAGACGCGACGTCAGCTGCCCGAGCGCGCTGATTGGACGATCGGCCGCGCATGCGCCGTAGGACTGGGGAGAGGCGAGTTAAGTTCGGCGATCTGGGGAGTTTCACACAGCGGGCATCCCCAATCGGGGGAATGAACCAAGATGCAGGATAGTCAAAATCCTGGGTTTTGGTCCACTTTAAAGCAGACACTGCCCACGCCATTCCAAAAATTATACACAGAAACAGTAGATGGCAGTATAGTTTCATGATTACAAAGAGGGACAAAACCCTGGATATTTACTATTCTGGGTTTTTTTCCTCATCCCAGGGTCATCCCAAACGTTGCTTACCTCTCCTGCGATCACACTGTGCATGTGCAAGCCCTCCTCCAATCAGTGCTCCATGCCATGCATATTAATGAGCGGCAGAGTAAAAGGGGAGTGGCAAGCATATACACAAGAGACAATCCGAGTCTTTTCCATCCCACAGAGTGATGCACAAATCACATTGCACTGTGAGCTATCTACATTCCATTAATAGGCTCATGACTGATCACAGCTGATTAGGATAGAAACAAAGAAATGAATTGCTATTTTGCCTAAAGTGGACCTAAATCCAGTGGGATTGGCCAGAGAATCTATAAGATTCCCAGGGCCAATCGATTCCCTCCCCCAATATCGGGATGCCCCGCTGTGTGAAACCCCCCAGGTCGCCCACTTGCCTTACTTCCCGGTCCATTACTCCCCGATCGGGGTGCCCCGGGGAAGAGGACCAAGGCCCAGGATAGTCAAAATCCTGGGTTTTGTTCCACTTTAAATAATATAACACAATGGGCCTCTCAGTAGGGAGCTGGCAGGCTTTTCAGACTGACTAATCTTGTTTGTTATAGTCTCAGCCAGAGGGAGAGATGGCCCATTCCAAGGTATTCATGCAGAACAAAACCCACCAGCGGCTGGCCTGGAATTTAAAAGAATCTAAAAGATTCCAGAGCCCACCACTGGCTTCTCCCCGAATCGGGATCCAGTAAAAACGTACCTTTGCACGCTCCAACGGCGCATGTGTAGGCTCTCGTCCAATTAGAGCCACCTGCCACAACAACATCATTTGTGGCGCACTCCCATCCCAGCCATTCAGAAAGATCCTCATTGAACTCAATGAGAGCAGTTTGCTGAAGAATGTAAACATGGCAAACAGCTCTCATTGGCCGTGCATGCACAGTTGGAACGTGGATGAGGCGATCCGTTTCGGGCTTTCTGTGTGGTTTCACATAACAGGGCATCCCAATTCAGGATGCTCCCAGGGGAACTGAACAAAACCCGGAAAAGTCGAACCCCAGGTTTTGTTCTGCTTTAATATCCCATCCCAATAAAGGACTCTCTGTATCTACATAGGACATCCAACCTTACCACAGCATAGGAGAAGAGGAAAATGGTGTCCAGCAGGCCCAAAAAGATGGTGGCTGATTGGGCGTCAGAAAACAAGTGATTGCCATCCCAGGTCTGGGGGAGAAAACAGAACAGGTTAGAGAGGCTTCACCTGGCGCTCTGAGCATCCTGGAGCGCGCACCTCGCAGTAACCTTACCCCATCGGGGTCCACGTTGTGCACAGAGATGTTCAGGTCGGATGGCGTCCACTGCTTCACAATGCTGACCTTCACATTGCTGAACGCCTTCCTGGACGCATGGAGCAGCGAATAACTGCAAAGTAATACACAGCGTGAGACCCAATAAAGAAGCAGCGAACCATTCACACTGTACAGACAAATATGTGACCCCTCAAAAGGGAATATGAATTGAAATTGACTGTTGGGGGGGGGGGGGGGGGGTTTAAATAATTTAAGTTTTTATTATTCTTTTCCGCACCGAGCTGCAACTCTGTTCAGGACTCTAGGATACGGGCGCCGCCATCTTGACTCAGAAGCATCACAATTACTGAAGAGAGGAGAGGGGGATGGAAACTGCAGGGGGCAGGGTATAGCTGTGCTTTGCACAGACAGAGCAGATCTGGGGTCAGGGGAAGGTCAGCAATCCCAGAATGTAGAGCGTCACAGTCAGAAGGCACTTCCTGTTTGCAGGCTGCCTGAAGCTCCATGAGCCACCATCTTGGATGTTTAAAGGCTCATAACATGCAGTAGATGAAGGTTGGATGATTTTTAATATGTGCAATCTGTATGTACAGGGTGTGGGATACATATAAGATAGACTCTTATTCAGAGTGAAGGACCGCTTTAAAGTGGACCAACACCCAGGATTTTGACTATCCTGGGTCTTGGTCCACTTCGGTGGGGCACCCCAATCGGGGTGCCCCGCTGTGTGAAACCCCCCCGATCACCCAGAAAACTCACCTCTCCCCACTCCCACGTGGCCGCACCGTCCAATCAGCGCGGACGGACAAGCCATCTGACAGCAACGGACAAGCGGATCCTCCGCCGCCGCCTCCCGCGCGTCACTCTTGACGTGCGCGCGCCCGCGCCGGTCATACACAGACGGCCGGCGCGGGCGCGCGTCTAGAGAAGACAAGGTAAGGGGATTTGGGCCGTTTGGGGGGGTTTCACCCCGCGGGACATCCCGATCTCGGATGTCCCGCAGGGAGGGAGGTGATCGGCCCGGGAATCTTATAGATTCCCGGGCCGATCACGGGAGGATGATGGTCCACTTTAAGGAAAAACAATGGTGAGCAGCCTCCGGCTGGTTCAGTCAGGCAGGGACGTGGCTGAGGTCAGGGCTGCCAGCTGTTCTCAGAGGAGCAAACACCATCATAAAACTTCTAATCATTCCGGCAACAAACACTGCAGGTCACATGACCCGTCTGTAAAGCAACATGCAGCTATACAACAACACAATTCTCTCCTGATGAGTCACAGAGTTGCAGGAACAATATGGCCGACCTATGGGAACACACCTAGAGAAAAGAAAAAAAAAAAAAAAATAAAAAATTATATAATATATATATATATATATTATTCTTAAAGTGGACCTATACCTGCTTTCTAACTCCGTGCCAGGGGGGGTCCTGACCCACAGGGAAATAAAACTTACATACTTCCTCACATCAGAGAGTCCTTCATGATAGAGAGATCCTCACCTTTTGCTAACAGACATGGGGAAGGAAATGAACCTAATCTAAAAAGAGTGGGACTGCACTGTGCAGATATTATCTGTCCCCATCATACAACAGGATCCCAAATAAAACTTTAACATTTATTACTTATTAAAAGCCATACAGATCCCGTGCAAAGTGTGAAGTCTGATGTCCCAAATAAGGTGACGCGTTTTGGGGTTACTTCACCCCTTAATCTTAACTACCATTTTAAGGTAGGATTAAGGGGTGAAGTAACCCTAAAACGCGTCACCTTATTTGGGACATCAGACTGCACACTTTGCACGGGATCTGTATGGCTTTTAATAATATTTAATAAATGTTAAAGTTTTATTTGGGATCCTGGTGAGCTGGCTTTGCTGTATTCACATGGTTTCAAGACAAACAGAGGTCTTTCCATGCTTCCAGCATTTCCCTACTGGGGAATTTTTTGAGCGGCCTACATTTTGTAAAGAGTTTAAGGTGTAAGGGAATAGAAAAAGTAGTCCCCGATTTAAGAGGGGGTGACACCCATGAGAAACTACTCCAGAGGGAAGTATACTGGATTTTTAGTCTAAAGACTCGCACCCCACACGGGATGAAGATTTATTTTTGAAATAACAGTATTGGTATTGTCCCTCTTCTGGAATGAGTTGGAGTCCTGAGCTAGAACTGTGTATAATATAATATAATATAATATAATATAATATAATATATATATATATTAATGGAGATCTAAACCTGGCCTAATAGCTGGGTAAATGATGTGTGTCATATAAGATGCAGATGGAACGTCTGTGGCTGTATACGGAACACTAACTTGTGTGACAGATAAATGAGCAGATATTTCCTTCTCGAAGTAAAAAAATGTATGACCCTTCTACATAAATTAATTGTATTTAATAATGAAACAGCCAGGTAGAGGTGCCTAGGAGAGACTGGGTAAGAATGTATTAAACAGTAACCATGAGCAAAAAGTAACTGGATAACAATTTATTAAAAAGCGCTTATGGGCCGTCTACTTTGTAATATATCCATGTTATTGTTAAGAAAATAGATAGACTCGTCAATATATGAATAGACTTGTCAGTTTTTATTGAATATGAGTCATGATATATATTTGGAATTGTCTGATCGGGGAGTATTCATCCACTGGAATGAAATCTGTTTTTGAAATGCATACCTGTATTTTTGGTGGTGTCTTTTTTTTTTTAATTATTGGATGATATACTTGATGTAATATGATGAATTATAAATGAGGCTCCTAAAATGAATTTATCCCCTCTTTTTCTCGCGCTCTGGAAATGTATTATTTTTATATACTTTCCAGATGACAACCAGGATTCCTGACTTCTTGGGGTTAATATACTGACTCGGATAGGATGTGCAGGGGAGTCATGAATTACCCTAATGAATAACATGCTGGTTGTTGAATGCGCGAATGAATGGAGCCCCGCTGAAAAGTATTTAAGGCTTATCCACTCTATTGGATGTCATGATTAAGGACTCGCTGTCCGAAACGCGTTGGCGTTGGGGCCCTTCATGTACATTTTGATGCATGCTTTGACCTGTTGGATTACTGATTTTAATTCAAGACAAACACTTGAAGGATTTTAAACGATTGCTGGCTGGCTTTACTCTTTCTACATTTTGTTATAGCCCATCATACAACAGTAGGAGGAAAATGTGAGTAGCTCTAACATTTGGGCTCACATACAGCAAGATTAGGTTGGTTGGGCTCCTTGTGCATCTGGAATGTATCCGTCAGTCTGCAGTGTGTTTTGGGCCACTTTAACTAAGACTTTAGGTTCATGCACCAACCCCAAAGCATACCAATTTGGGATGCTCCACTGCTCTAAGAAGCTCAAAAACTAGATTTTAATAGTTGACCTTCCAGGATCCTCCACAGTGGCAACCACAGCCTTGTCTCTAGGCCACCAATCAGGCCTGTATTAAACTGCAGACCAGGTGAGTAATTAACTCCTTTTCAGGCTTCCAATGGGTTAAGCAGCAGGCATCCCAAATCAAAATGCACCAAGGGGAGGGTGGACAGCAGACCCAAGTTTTTATTTGGCATTAAAGTGGACCTAACCCCACACGAGTCTATGAGACTCCAAGGCAGACATATTCGCTCCCCCTGGGGCATCCAGATTTGTGATGTCCCTTTGTGTTAAACATAGGTCACGCGAGAACTCACCTTCGTTCCCGGTCCAATGGCGCGAGCAGCAGCTGCATCCCTGCTATCCCTCTAGCAGGGAGCGTGCCCATGGCAGGCATTTGTGAATGGCCGGCACGGGCACACTCCCCGTTAGGGTAGCAGGGTATATGGCCTCCAGTGCGCTCGGATCCACTCGTATTAGATGAGCTCCTGGACGAAGGGGCTGGAGCGGATCCGAGCACGCCGATTGGACGAGAGGGATGCGCATGCACCACAGGACCGGGGAAGTGCAAGTGAGATCGGGCGACCTAGAGGGGTTCACACAGCAGGGCACGTGGGTGCAAATACCAAAACCCAGGATAGTCAAAATCTTGGGTTTTGGTCCACTTGAATAACACAGCACTCTCACCATGGAGAGAAAACTGCCATTGACTTTCAGTGTACATTTTCATCTGGCTCTGAATCAGCCCCAGGTAGACAAAGAAAACTTCCATTGACTCTCTATGGGAGCCAATCAGGGTTGCTAGCAGGGGGGGGTTGCAAGGCTGGTTGCTAAAAGGCAAGGTTGGGGTTGTCTCTGGAGGATACCTGGAGGGGTTATTGGACTTTAGGTCCTTCTTAAACGTATGCTTACTGTTAGCTAAAGAGTAGCTAAATAAGCTTTTAGTGCATCATAAAAGACATTGCTCCAACAGTGGAGGTAAAATGCCTTCTTTCCCATAATCCTTCACAAATATAACATGAGCAACCCCACCAGGACACACCCTGCTTCTCCTGCCCCTCGAGTAATGACCAGAAAATAATCATCCCCACTATAATTAGCTAAGGAAGATTTATATGTATTTGAGTTGAACTGAATCCTATGATCAACTGATGAGAGCTGTGTTAAACTAGCTCCCACCTTCACAACCAATGTGTGATCCCATTGGCTGGTCCATGGGTCACATGGCCAGGGCATGCCACTGATCTGTTATGGCACCAGAGAAGGGGGATTTGAGAGGAGACCAGCAGCTCCTCTAGGAATGTTAGGCGAGCTGTGCAAGAAGCTCGACGACTGTATGCAGCAGGTTTACCTATCTGCGCTGCTCTTCCAACTTGGTGGCTCAGCATGGAGCAGCACTATCTGCACCACTCCTCCAACTTGGTGGCTCAGTACGGGGCAGCACTATTTTGCACCGCTCTCCCAACTTGGTGGCTCAGTACGGGGCAGCACTATTTTGCACCACTCTCCCAACTTGGTGGCTCAGTACGGGGCAGCACTATTTTGCACCACTCTCTCAACTTGGTGGCTCAGTACGGAGCAGCACTATTTTGCACCGCTCTTCCAACTTGATGGCTCAGTACGGGGCAGCACTATTTTGCACCGCTCTCCCAACTTGGTTGCTCAGTACGGGGCAGCACTATTTGCACCACTTTTCCAGCTTGGTGGCTCAGTACGGAGCAGCACTATTTGCACCACTTTTCCAGCTTGGTGGCTCAGTACGGGGCAGCACTATTTTGCACCACTTTTCCAGCTTGGTGGCTCAGTACGGAGCAGCATTATTTGCACCGCTCTTCCAACTTGGTGGCTCAGTACGGAGCAGCACTATTTTGCACCGCTCTTCCAACTTGGTGGCTCAGTATGGAGCAGCACTATTTGCACCGCTCTTCCAACTTGGTGGCTCAGTACGGAGCAGCACTATTTTGCACCGCTCTTCCAACTTGGTGGCTCAGTATGGAGCAGCACTATTTGCACCGCTCTTCCAACTTGGTGGCTCAGTACGGAGCAGCACTATTTGCACCACTTTTCCAGCTTGGTGGCTCAGTACGGGGCAGCACTATTTGCACCACTCTTCCAACTTGGTGGCTCAGTACGGGGCAGCACTATTTGCACCACTCTTCCAACTTGGTGGCTCAGTACGGGGCAGCACTATTTGCACCGCTCTCCCAAATTGGTGGCTCAGTAAGGAGCAGCACTATTTTGCACCGCTCTTCCTAGTTGGTGGCTCAGTACGGGGCAGCACTATTTGCACCGTTCTTCAAACTTGGTGGCTCAGTACAGGGCAGCACTATTTTGCACCGCTCTTCAAACTTGGTGGCTCAGTACAGGGCAGCACTATTTTGCACCGCTCTTCCAACTTGGTGGCTCAGTACGGAGCAGCACTATTTGCACCACTTTTCCAGCTTGGTGGCTCAGTACAGGGCAGCACTATTTTGCATCGCTCTTCCAACTTGGTGGCTCAGTACGGAGCAGCACTATTTGCACCGCTCTTCAAACTTGGTGGCTCAGTACAGGGCAGCACTATTTGCACCGCTCTCCCAACTTGGTGGCTCAGTAAGGAGCAGCACTATTTTGCACCGCTCTTCCTAGTTGGTGGCTCAGTACGGGGCAGCACTATTTGCACCGCTCTTCCAAGTTGGTGGCTCAGTACGGGGCAGCACTATTTGCACCGCTCTCCCAACTTGGTGGCTCAGTAAGGAGCAGCACTATTTTGCACCGCTCTTCCAAGTTGGTGGCTCAGTACGGGGCAGCACTATTTGCACCGCTCTTCCAAGTTGGTGGCTCAGTACGGGGCAGCACTATTTGCACCGCTCTTCAAACTTGGTGGCTCAGTACAGGGCAGCACTATTTGCACCGCTCTCCCAACTTGGTGGCCCAGTACGGAGCAGCACTATTTTGCGCCGCTCTTCCAACTTGGTGGCTCAGTACGGGGCAGCACTATTTTGCGCCGCTCTTCCAACTTGGTGGCTCAGTACGGGCCGGCAGCACAATTTGCACCGCTCCCCCCACTTGGTGGCTCAGTAGGGGGCAGCACAATAGCTAGAGATATATATATATATATATATATATTACACACAGGTTAGAAATGGCAGTCCTCTTATTTCCATGACAAGTTCACTTTAAATAGTCCCCTCAATTCCAGGAGTACTGACCGTGGCCAGTCCCCAGTCTACTCACCTAAAAAATGTTAGTAGGAAGACCACTAGGTGGTGATGGGAGTACCGGGTGAAGAAACCTTGTCTCGGGACCACGCGGCGAGGAGAATCCATGGCTGCGTCTTCTCTCGCTTCCAGCCTCAAATCCGCCACTTCATCGGCTTCACCTTCCTTCTAGATTGGAAACAAGATGGCTGGTGTAGACCTGGGCGATACAACAAATCTCTCCATCAGTATAGCTGCTCATACACCACACAATTCCAGCACAAGCCAAACAAATATTAGTAGATAAACTAAAAATTCATCCATGAGGCATGCGATTGTCTGAACGATCAGACCCATAACTGGGATTATATCCAGCCTATGAGGAGGCAGGAGCACTGCTAGCGGGGGATAAAAACGTCACCAAAAACATTGTACCTGCCCAGTTTTGAGCCAAGATAATTTTTTTAATTATATTGACCAAACTCTAATAATGCACATTAGATTTAAAGCAGAACAAAACCCAGTGTGCTGCCATCCCAGCCTGAAATACTCCTCCCATCATCCTGGAGGACTTACAGTCACAAGGAGTATGCAATGTGCAGGAATATAATTACAGAGGTATAGGTGGCTTTAAAGGGACAAAGTGTTAATGTAGCTGCTTCCTGCTCTCCCCATGCTGGCTGTCAGGGGCAGCATCTTTAATTCAGCCTGCTTTATATTTTATAACAAGCCAAGGCAACGCTCTGTGTTGACAACTTGTATCTGCAGAAGAGGTGGATCACCGGAAAGCTCATCTGACTATATAAAGAAATAGACCTATACTGTATAAGTATCTCTATATAGTCAGACATCATGTTCTTATAAGCTCATCTGACTATATAAAGAAATAGACCTATACTGTATAAGTCTATCTCTATATAGTCAGACATCATGTTCTTAGAACTTCCCAGCAATACCTATCCTCTGTATATACAAACAGGAGATATATATATATATATATATATCAGGTATAACATACAAAGTGTTCCAGTGACACGCCTCTACTACAGAAGCAGTCAACACAGAGCCTTTATTTGGTAGGCTGTTCACAGTTTACAAAATAAAGGCTGTGTTGACAGTTTGTATGTGTAGAAGAGGGGTGTCACTGGAAAGATTTGAATGTTATACTTGGCGTGTATATATAGGACTTATACAGCCTATAAAATAATGGCTCTGTATCTCTGTGCAGAAGAGGGGTGTTACTGTTCACACCTCTTCACTGCATTAAAGTGGACCAATACCCAGCGCAATCGGCCCAGGAATCTATAAGATTCCCAGGGTGATCGATTGCCTCCCCCCGGCACACCAAAATCGGGATGGCCCACTGTGTGAAACCCCCCCATGGTGCAAGTAACCCCCACCCAACTCACACCAGTCCAATGGTGCATGGACGGGCTCTCGTCCAACCAGTGCGGATTGCTTACAATGGGGAGCTCGCTGCCACATCCCCAACAGCATACACACTCCCACCCACCCCAGCCATTCAGATAGGCCGGAGCTGCAGCATGCACGCTCCAAATTCCAGAGCCCTTTCCAGAAGCATGTAAACACGGCAAATCGCTCTGATTGGACGAGAGCCTGCGCATGTGTTGTTGCCCCAAGGAGAGCTTTACTAGGCAAACTGAAGGGGGGGGGGGTTACATAGTGGGGCATCCTGCAGGCACAGAACAAATCCCAGCAAAGTCAAATTGTTCCGCTTTAAAGTGTACCAAAACACACGACTATTGGGGTCTTTTAGACCTTGTTCTTTAAAGTGGACCAAAACCCACACCGATCGGCCTGGGAATCTATAAGATTCCCGGACCGATCGATTCCCTCCCCCCGAGGCATCCAAAATCAGGATGCCCCGCCTTGTGAACCCCCCCCCCCCCAGGCGCCCCATACACTTATCTTGTTTCCCGGTCCAACGGCACATGCACGAGCCGCATCCCCGCTATCCCTTTAGCAGGGCGCGTGCCCACGCCAGGTATTTGTGAATAGCCAGGCGGGCACACTCCCTGTTAGAGGGAAGCGGGGGATGCGGCCGTGCGGCGCTCGGAGCCGCTGACCTACGACATTGGCTTAGACGACGCGACATCAGCGGCTCCCAAGCGCACTGATTGGATGAGCGGCCGCGCATGCCACGTAGGACCGGGAAGAGCTGAGTTGGCATCAGCGATTTGGAGGGTTTCACACAGCAGGGGCAAGGAGTAAAACCCAGGATAGTCAAAAAACTAGCATGACCATATGGTCATATTATACTTAGATTCAATTTGCCTGTGAAGGATCTTATTCATCCAGGTCAGGGTAGATCTATAGTTATAAGTCAAGGCAACTGGACTAGCTATATTACTCATAAAAAAAACAACACAGACAAAGCCTGGACTTATTAGCATAGATCATTTCCATTGAAATCTTTTCAGTTCGATTCCCTAATGACAGGGCTACAATCAATTGAATGAAGCTTTAGCCGGCTTTCTCAATCTGATCGCAGGGAAATCATTGCACGTCAATGTGCGGGCACACAACTTCTATTACCCCCCAGCAAATAGCAGTACTGCCCCTTTAAGGTCGGCAAATATAACCCTCCACCAATCACAGCGCCGCACAGAACAGGCCCGTTATCCGCCCATCCCCATGAGAGATATAACCGGTCCTCACCCCGCATCCCCCCCGGGGCGGCTGCCTCTCCTCGCCTCCCGGCTCATCAGTCCCAGGCCAGCAGCTGTTGACGTTCACACTCGACTGCTTCCGCCATCACGTGACGCGAGGAGGTTTCCCCGGAAATTTAGGTTTTGCAAAGCGTTTGTGGGCGTGGCCTACAGCTTTCTGGCACTGCGCATGCGCTATAAAGTCTATCAGCAAGCGTCTATGTTTAGAAATGTGTATCGTCTCCTTGAAGGTTCTAGAAAGGAGGGGGTAGGGGCAGAATTGTGAGGTGGAGGGTTTGCACTTTAGCAATTCATTATCCTATTCATTGGAGTCTGGGGAGGGGGTGTAATTATGAGGTTGTGGGGACATATCTCCAAACTGTCCCTCATTTACTATCCCTGTTTTGAGTCCATGTCCCCCTCATTTGTAACCTCTTTGAGGTGTAACATGCAGAAATGCCTTAAACCGGACCTTTAGAATGATTTAATGAAAAGTCCAAACCCTTAAAAAACTATTCCCAAGCATCTAAAATTAATATTTTTTAAGTTTTTAGTCACTTATTATTTTTTCCCCCACTGGGCTGCAACTCTGTTCAGGACTCTAGGATACGGGCGCCACCATTTTGCCTCAGAAGCATCATATATTGAGGAGAGCAGGATAAAGTGCAGGGGGTGGGGTTATAGCTGTGCTTTGCTCAGACAGAGCAGAGATAGGGTCAGGGAAAGGACAGCAATCCCAGAATGCAGAGCAGCACTTCCTGTTTGCAGGATGCCTGATGTTCCATGAGCCGCCATCTTGGATGTTTAAAGGCTCATAACATGCAGGTAGGATGATTTTTAATGAGGGCAATCTGTATGTACAGGGTGTGGGAAACATATAAGATAGACTCTTATTCAGGGTGAAGGTCCGCTTTAATACCTGTATCATTTGCCTATTCAAAGTGTTTATATTGTTGTAACTGTTACAACCTGTTACAATCTCATCCATCCTTCAATGAAGGGGGCGTGGCTTCATTTAACAATTGTCCCTCTTTCCCACCCTGAAATGTTGTAAGGTATGCATGCACTCTGTCCAATGGGGCATTTGTAGCCTCTCGTCCAATCAGATTCTCCGGCTGTGCATATTAAGGCAGACCAACACCGTGCAATAGAACAGGCTGGGGGGCATCCAGAATAGAGACCCCCCCCCCCCCAGAACGCCCAATATTCTTGATCCTCCCCAGAAAACCAATGCCGCGATTGGGTGACAGTGCTCACATGGGCGGGGCTTTCCAGCGGCCAATACATCACTACCCATGTGAGTACCGGGCGGCCACTCGAAACACTGTATTCCCAACGAGACTCAAGGCTCAGGTAAGAATATCGGGCGTTCTGTGGGGTTATGTGTGTGTGGGGGGGGGGGGGTGCCCACAGAGTTGCGGTGGACATGGCCATGCACAGCCGAAAAGGGCTATCCCAGTTTGGGATGCCCTAGGGAGAGGGAATCAGCCGACCCTGGAGTCTATGAGGCCTGTTTTGGTCCACTTTAAAGTGCATCAAAACCCTGGAATCTGACTATCCCTAATTTTGATCCTCGGCTTCAGGACATTCTGATTTGGGATGCCCAATGGTGTAAAATCCCCCAGATCCCTAGTAAATCTTACCTGAACGCTGATTCAATAGCCTATGCGTAGGTACACAGCCAATCGGTGCTCTTATTTTCATTCGAAGGGTCAAATGGGGCTTTACGGGCCGCCGGCTGTACCCCGCTAGCCTCAAGCTGGGGGTGTTTCTGTGCCGAGTGCTCACAAATGCCTAGTGTGGGCTCGCACCTAGCTAAATGATTAAAGCGGACCTTCACCCTGAATAAGAGCCTATCTTATATGTTTTCCACACCCTGTACATACAGATTGCTCACATTAAAAATCATCCTACCTGCATCTACTGCATGTTATACGCCTTTAAACATCCAAGATGGCGGCTCATGGAGCATCAGGCAGCCTGCAAACCGGAAGTGTCTTCTGCCTGTGCCGCTCTGCATTCTGGGATTGATGTTTATTCCCTGACCCCAGCTCTGCTCTGTCTGTGCAAAGCACAGCTATAACCCAGCCCCCTGTACTTTATCCCGCTCTCTTCTCCTCAGTATGTGATGCTTCTGAGTCAAGATGGCGACGCCCGTATCCTAGAGTCCTGAACAGAGTTGCGGCCCGGTGGGGGAAAGAATAATACGTAAGTGACTAAAAACTTAAAATATATTAATTTTAGATGCTGGGGAATAGTTTTTTAAGGGTTTGGGCTTTTCATTAAATCATGGTGAAGGTCCGGTTTAATGAAGCTAAACCCGCACATGCGGCATTGGATCAGCGGATAGGTACATTTACTGGCGATCTGGGGGGTATCACACAGCAGGACACCTGAGTTTGGGATGCCCCACTGTTTGTAACCTCCAGATCTCCAGTAAAATTCACCGATCCAATGGTGCATGGAAAGGGAATGAGGCAGCACAGGAGTCTTATTGGCTCTAGGGATGCTTTTTGGTCCACTTTAATTGATCAATAACCTTCACAGCTAATTCCCTATCCCGGGGGCATCCCAAATGACTGGCTTGCTGGTGATCCTATAAAGCAGGTTGTGGTGGCATCCCTCATGCTGACACGCGCCCCTTGCGTCGGACCTATCTGAATTTTTAATCTTGTATAGTGTGTGTCTTGGTCCCATTTTTGAGCCTTAATAAATTTGATATATTCTTTTACTGCATTGTGGCGCGTGCAGACCTTTTTGTGCCCATAGGGGCATCCCCAGAGCCCCTTACTTGAATTGTACTATCTGAATTACCGGTGTGGTTTAGGACAGCCGGATGGGAGTGGCTGCAGGGATGCCCGCCTCTGCCAGAGCTCTGTGCCCGGCATTCTATGCTGTTCATTATTATGCACAATATAAACCACTTATTGGTTGAGAACCAGAATATTCCCCTATTGTGTCTCCAGCAACCACAGACCGCAGCACCCTCTCCACAAGCAACTCAAATATATCTCATGAATTCATCTTTATTAAATTCTCAACTAAAAATTACACATACAATACAATTTAAAAATACCCAAAAATCAATATATTGGGCATCCCATACAGACCCGCAATCCCATTACCACCCTCAAAAATGTAATAACAAATAATTGAGAAATATAGTAATCAAAAGATCTCTATTAATATTAATCCTAAAACTAAATGAATAGATAAAGTGCAAAAAGTGCATAGCACTGTGCTATATAATGTGCAAATGCCATTCAGTATAACCGCTGACAATATGGTAAGAGGAGTAAAGTGCAAAGTGACAAACAATCTATAAATATTGATACAACACATCACCTAACTGTGGCAGGTCCCAGGGATGTCGCCCATACAGATGCTGCCAAGAGGTATTTCCCCACGTGTTTCGTAGTCCAAACCCAGACTACTTCCTCAAGGTTGAGAACCCATGCATGATGTGTGGGATCACCAGCATAGTTAGTATACTAGACACAGCAGGGGCATCCCAGATCTAGATGCCCCACTAACAAGGTCAAAAACCCAGGAGAGTTAAAATCCTGAGTTTTGCTCCACTTTATGGCACTCCACCTGCCGAAATCTATTCTGAATGAAATGATTGGTGGGGTGCCTTCCGCTGGCTGCTCCCCTCCGCTTGCATGCACCCTCCATAAGGCAAACATCTAAAATCTGGATGCCCCGCTGTGTGAAACCCCCCAGGTCGCCTGCAATACTTAGCCTAATCCCGGTCCAACGACGCATGCGCGGGGCCGCGGCCGCATCCCCACTGTCCCTCTAGCAGGGCGCGCTCCCTGTTAGAGGGAAGCTCGAGATGCGGCCACCAGCGCGCTCGGGGCCGCTGAGTTAAGACGAGTGCGCTGATTGGACGAGCGGCTGCGCATGCGCGGTAGGACCGGGATGAGGTGAGTCAATGCGCGATCTCTGGGGGGTTTCACACAGCGGGGCACCCCTGACCGGGGAGTGGACCAAAACCCAGGATAGTCAAAATCCTGGGTTTTGGTCCATTTTAAACTTTATCTAAGGCCATTGGCCCCAAGCGCGCTGGCGGACGCTTCCCCCGCTTCCCTCTAACAGGGAGCGTGCCCGCGCCAGCTACTTACAAATGCCTAGCACACGCCCTGCTAGAGGGATAGCGGGGATGTGGCCGCGGCTCGCGCATGCGCCGTTGGACCGGGAAACAAGTTTAGTGTATGGGGCAACCTGGGGGTTTCACACAGAGGGGCATCCCGATTTTGGAATCC
Organism: Gastrophryne carolinensis; assembly: GCA_027917425.1. NCBI lineage: Eukaryota > Metazoa > Chordata > Amphibia > Anura > Microhylidae > Gastrophryne > Gastrophryne carolinensis. The sequence goes on from CM051238.1 coordinate 36,089,880, forward strand.
CGGGGGAGGGAATCAATGATTCCCGGGCCGATCGGCGTGGGTTTTGGTCCACTTTAAAGAGGAACAAGGTTTAAAAGACCCCATGGCTGTGCGAGTTTCACTCCTTGGGACAGCTAGAAACCGAGTGGGGGATGCAACCCACAAAATCGAGAACGCTCATTGGCTGTGAGGGTCCCAGGTCAATCAATGTGCTCGGTTTCGGCCGCACCTGCACCGCGGAAGCGACAGGAAGGTGAGTTTTGCAGTTAAGCTCCCATTTGAATGAATATGCAGTATGTAGACCGGTGGGGTTTCATACAGCAGGGACAGACCAAAACCATACCTACCAACTTTTCAGGGTGGGTCATTTGTTAAATTAGGCCACGCCCCCCTCATATGGATAGGTGATAGGGTGTAACAGTTAAATCAATACAAACACTTTAAAGCGGACCTTCACCCTGAATAAGAGTCTATCTTATATGTTTCCCACACCCTGTACATACAGATTGCTCACATTAAAAATCATCCTACCTGCATCTACTGCACGTAGATGGTGGCTCATGGAACATCCGGCAGCCTGCAAACAAGAAGTGTCTTCTGACTGTGTCGCTCTGCATTCTGGGATTGCTGTCCTTTCCCTGGCCCCAGCTCTGCTCTGTCTGTGCAAAGCACAGCTATAACCCGACCCCTGTACTTTATCCCGCTCTCCTCTCCTTAGTATGTGTGATGCTTCTGAGTCAAGATGGCGGGGCCCGTATCCTAGAGTCCTGAACAGAGTTGCAGCCCGGTGGAGAAAAGAATAATAAGTAAGTGACTAAAAACTTAAAATATATTAATTTTAGATGCTGGAGAATCGTTTTTTTAAGATTTTGGGCTTTTCCTTAAATCATGCTGAAGGTCCGGTTTAAATATGCAAATGAATCATTTATTGCTGCAGATCTGCATGTTACACCTCAAAGAGGGAAAAATAAGAGCAACAAGGGACAGGGGGACATGGACTCAAAAGAGGGACAGTCCATCCAAATCAGGGACAGTTGGGAAGTATGCAAAACTCAGGACAGTAATAATCCTGTGTTTTGGTCGACTTTAAAGGTCGATGTCCAGTGTGTATCTACGCCCACCATGAAAAAAATCTTTTAACTTGCTTTTGTAATTCCTCCATTACCTCTACACTGGACTTCTGTTATAAATAGCATTAAAGTGGACCAAAACCCACATTTTTAACTAGCATCCCCTGAATTGCTCCCCCCAAGAAGATCACCTTTTTGCCAATTTTTAGTGCCCCTGCTTCATTCTAATTCCAGATAATGGCCCTTGTTTTAGCTGTAAAGCCCCCCTCCTCCATTTATTGGCATTGTTGTGTGTGGCAATGATGTCATTGCCACACCTATGTAATGACTGATCACCTGACATCTTACAGAGAGGAACAGCAAAAAAAAAACAGTGTTTCACTGGAAATATCCATTTCTAGTTCTACACCCTAAGAAGGTAATGTCGGCAGGGGCTTTGGCCAAATGTATTTCACAAGATTTCGGTCCGCTTTAAGAGCTTGGAATTCTTTTTACTATCCTGGGATTTGGTCCTCAGTATGAATATTTTATTAACGTTTATTTTAGGGTTAAAGGGTGGAAAGGGTGAAAATAGACTAAAACCCGCCGCAATCGACCCAGGAATCTATAAGATTCCCGGACCGATCGATTCCCTTCCCCCTGGGCCCCCAAAATCAGGATGCCCCACTGTGTGACACCCCCAGATCGCCTCTGCGATCACTTCTTCCCAGGTCCTACGGCGCATGCACGGCCGCTCGTCCAAAAAGCGCACTCGGAGCTGCTGACGTCACGTCATCTAAGCCTTCGTCTAAGGCAAGCGGTTCCGAGCAGCTGGCAGCCGCATCTCCCCCCGCATGCCCATGCCGGCCATTCACAAATGCCTGGTGCAGGCACGCGCCCTGCTAGAGGTATAGCGGTAATGCGGCCACGGTTCTCACATGCGCCGTTGGACCGGGAAACAAGGCAAGTGTATGGGGCGACCTGGGGGGTTTCACACAGCGGGGCATTCTGATTTTGGGTGCCCAGGGGGAAGGGAATCGATCGGTCCGGGAATCTTATAGATTCCTGGGTCGATTGCGGCGGGTTTTAGTCCATTTTCACCCTTTAACCCTAAAATAAACGGTAATAAAATATTCATGAGTGAAAAAAGGTACAATATTTACATATCATGCAATATTAGTACATACACCGCGCTTAAAAATAACAAACAATATGATCAATAATTTCAAGTCCACATTCAAGTGCTCAACGTGTGTTAGTCCTTATTCCCAAAAGAACTGAGTGTAGAAGATCAGCTTTTAAAACTCAGAGCGACCTCCAACGTAAATAGGTGCAGAAGATAATCTCTATCCCACAACACATGCACCTCAACACGATGAAAAATCCAACAAGAATCCACCACCGATAGTGCAAACTCTTACCGACTAATGATGATAACTGAAGCCTTCAAAACGTCCACATATGAGTAGTTGGTGGGTCCTATTCCCAGATATGATTAGATTCCCGCTGAACTTTTTCAACATTGGTACCTATATATTCTTCTGTGGCTGACGCGACCCTTCTGTTGGCATAGCTGCTTCATTCCAGGGCCGGTGAGACGTGGATTGCCATAACTTTGATTGGATGCTGTTTTTATTCGTATGTTTGTGAGTGTAAATTTTAAAACCTTTATTAAAACATTTTGGGTTTTAATGGAATTACACTAGATTCTGTTTTATTATTGTTTTCGGTGACTGGTTGAATTGATTTTAACCTTGAATGCTGGTGAGCAACATATCTGGGAATAGGACCCACCAACTACTCATATGTGGATGTTTTGAAGGCTTCAGTTATCATATCATTAGTCGGTAAGAGTTTGCACTATCGGTGGTGGATTCTTGTTGGATTTTTCATCGTGTTGAGGTGCATGTGTTGTGGGATAGAGATTATCTTCTGCACCTATTTACCTTGGAGGTCGCTCTGTGTTTTAAAAACGAATAAAATATTCATACTGATTATTGGGAATGTTTGTTTCTTTCAGGGTCATGGTCTTCCGATGTTTGGCGCGGATCTAGACACGGACAGACAATGGCTGCCTGCTGTACAATACCCCATTATAACCGTCACAGCGCTTCCATTGTGATCGTCACGCCAGGGAAGATGATGGCACCACTCCCGAGCCGTGATATTCTTCCAGCCAGATCCCTGCAGAGGAGTCCCCGGGGCCGGAGCCGGAATTTTCCCACCTTACAGGAGAATTCATCCGGGTGTCCGCCTGACAGCGTGTGGGCGAGAGGTAATGAGTGGCCGGTCACTAGGAGGCCGATTCATTAATAGCGCCAGGTAGCGACAGATGAGCGACTGTAGCGTGATTTTTTCAGCGCCAGCCAGTATTCGCTGTGCTTGGCCGGCATTAGCTTGATGACAGCGACTCAGTCGGTGTGCGGTAATGTAGAATACGGGCTGGGGGGTCGCTGTTTCACAGGTCCAGCGTTGTATGTGAGCGCCTGACAACGAATGGCCAGAGCGAACGGCTAGCTTCATATTCATTAACAAATCACGCTCCGAATGTGCTGTCGCTGTCCATTTCTTGTTTAAACCCCAGAGCGCTGGCGGCGATGTGTATTAACTAGTTTTTAACCCCTAAACAACCATATTTTTTGAATGTAACATTATACATGTTTTTAGAATCATTTTGTAATATGAATAGATTAATCTCAGACCTGTTAGATCAATTCTGCACAAATTTTTTTAAAATTTTTTTTTTACTTAAAAATAAATCCTAACATTGCAGAAGTGTTCTCCGATTTTTTGACATTAAAAAAAAAAAAAAAATTAATACCAATTAATTATGAATAATGATAGATTGCTCCATTGAAATGCATTGGACATCGCCAGGGAGCGACAGCTCATACCTGGCGCTGTGAAGGAATTTGCAGCGGCGCTGTTCGGTCCAGGCGGCTTCATGATGAATGCCGCGCTAGCCGTCGCTCTCGCCGGCGCTAGCCTCATTTAGCTTGATAAATGCGTCATTGTGACCGCCGCCGGGCGTACTTGAGTCGGTAGTCGCCGTTAGCTGCCGCTACCTGGCGCTCGTCAGACACTACCTGGCGCTATCACTTGATGAATAAGGGCATAGGTAATACTTTATGTGTGACTGATTGAATTTAATTGAATGGTGCACTAGGGGGCGCTGGTCAGCACAGGCACGAGTCTTGTATGGGGCCCAGCTAAAAGGATGATCTAATGGGGCCCAGACATTCATTATAGCCATTTATTAAAGTTGACTAAAACCATTTAGTCTAAAAGACACCAGAGCTGAGCTACAGCTTGTCCTCGGGGGGCATCCTGATTTGCGATGCCTTGATTTGTAAAACCCTCCCAGTTTGCCCAATACTCACCTCGATCTGGCAGCATCCTAATAGATGCCGGCGGGTGTGTGCAGCTGGAGAGAACAAACATGCCATCAGGCACAGCAGCAATGATGAGACCAGGGGAAAACGCATAGGGTCACAATCCAGGTAAGAATTAGGCAATTGGGGGGTTCACAAAGCGGGGCATCCCAAATCATGGGTGTTGCCAACGGAGTCGCAAGCATCAGGTTAAAGTGGACCAAAACCTATCCTAGGTTTTGGTCCTTTCCCCCAGGGCACCCAGATTGCGGATGCCCCGCTGTGTGAAACCCCCCAGATCGCCGAGTCCAACCCACCTCATTCGCAGTGGGTTTTTGTCCACTTTAAGCATCTTAAAGGGACAGCTCACCTGATTCCTGTTCCATAGGCCTTTCCTCCATTTCCTGCAGTGCAGGGTAGAAGCAGTAGCAGGGCTCCACATTTGTCCCTCCCTTCAGTTACATTCCTTCACATAAAAACGACCACTCTGTCCCTTGGTGCTCACACTATAAGCAAACATGACAAGCCACAGCGGTCCCGCATATGTCTCTAACAACAGCAGGGCATGCTCATGACTCTCATAACGCTGCGCCATGACATGCACTTCCCAGCTTAGCCATGCCCTAAATAAATAGTGAAGAAAGCAGCTTGTTGCTATTTCCATATAATTGGAGATGCTTTGAAACAGCTTATTACACTGTTCCCAAGGGGGATAAGGTGAGAGCACGCTGGTGCTTGCCTGCCTTTAAAGAGGACCAAAACCCCGTATCTATTCTGGATTTTCGATCTGTGTATTTCGATTTGTGATGCACCCCTCTGTGACCCCCCTGCCCCCCCCCCCCCAGGTCGCACTCCTTGCCAGCGATTCCACAATACATGCGCAGCCGCTCCTGCAATCAGCATTCGTAGTTGTGCATGTTAAAGTGGACCAACACCCAGCATTTTGACTATCCTGCGTTTTGGTCCACTTCGGTGGGGCACCCCGATCGGGGGTGCCCCGCTGTCTGTGACCCCCCGGAAAGCCCAGAAATACTCACCTCACCACGCTCCCACGTGACCGCGCCAGCCAATCACAGCGCTCAGAGCCGCTGTGGAATGCGCGTCCAAGGCCGCTTGGACGCGCATACCAGCTCAGCTGGCTCTGAGCGCTGGAGGCCGCGTCTCGCGCTTCCCTCTAACAGGGAGAGCGCCCGCGCCGGCCATTCACAAACGGCCGGCGCGGGTGCGCGCCCTGCTAGAGGGAAGCGCGAGACGCGGCTCGCGCATGCGCCGATGGAACGGGGCTGAGGTAAGGTTTGTGGGCCTCCTGGGGGGTTCCTCCCCGCGGGACATCCCGATTTCGGATGCCCCACGGGGAGGAATCTGATCGGTCCGGGAATCTTATAGATTTCCGGGCCGATCCCCCCTGGGTGTTGGTCCACTTTAATGAATAGGTATGGAAAGAACCCGAAAAAGAGATATGATGGAGGGAATGTGGAAAAGAGAAAGGAGGAGAAAAGATATGAAACAGGCAGGGTGAGATAGAAAGTGAGAGAGAGGGAAACTGAAGACGAGGGGAAGATAGAGAAAATGTGCAAATGAGAACAATGGGGGGAATGTGGGAGAAAGAGAGAAATAATGAATGAGGGAATGAGATTGAGGTGTGAGAAATGTAGAAAAACAAGAGAGTGGAGGGGAAAGAGAGAAAGTAAGAGTTGAACAGGACTATAAAAAGAAAGGGAAAATATTAGGAATGCTGAGAAAATAGAAAGAAAAGAGAAAGAAAGAAAATGAGAGAAATGATCTGGGAAGGTAAAAAAAAGGAATGAAAAAATAAAGAAGATGAAAGATGGAGGGAATGTGAAAACAACATGAAAAATGGGTTGTATGGACAGATAGGAAAATAGAAGGGTCATGAATTAAAATAGAGAGAAGGAGTGAAATTCAACAAGGTAAAAAAGAATGATAAAGAAATGTGCAAAAAAGAAATCTGATCACTGTCTATAAAGGGGAATAAAAAGAGAGAGAGTTTCATAAGTTAGTAAATAGCTCCTCCTCTTGGAAGAGCTTATTGCTGTTGTTGTGCGCAGCCTCATCCCGGCCTCCTCTGACCCCGAATAGCTTGCCGTAAAAATCTCAAGGGCAGCAAAAGGTGTGCCGGCTTCCCTGTTGTGGGCTGTGTCCCTGGACTACAAGTCCCAGAATACACAGAGGGCAGGAGGAGGAGGGGCGAGGAGGAAGGCGTACCTGTTTGTCCAGGTGAGATGCCACCCCGGTAGGTGTGCGACAGGTGAGCAGGTCCCTCCAGGCACAGCGACAGGTGAGGCATCAGACAATGCGGGGCGGATTCTACAGGGAGCCATCATTAGAGAGCTGTCGCGGGGAGACCAGAAACCGCTGCAGATATCCATTACCTATTTATTACGCAGGTAAGGATCACGGCCCTTGATTGCGAAGGAGAACTACCAGTCCCAGCGGGTTAGCTGAGCTGCGATGAGACTGGCATCTGCTTCTGTGTTAATGCTTAACTGACCTGCACTAAAGCCTGGCACCTCTGTGTCAAAGGAGCTTACAATCTAATGTCTCTAGCACACCACACATACACAATAGTATGTTTTCTATATTAGTCTATTATTACTAATAGAAGAATATTATTTGTGGTCACATTTCTGACTCATAAGACCCTGCGTATTATAAATATATTACTCGTCTTACTCTCCTGTAATTTCTACATTGTACAGCGCCACGGAGGATGCTGGTGCTCTAAGAACACCACACATACACAATATTATGTTTATTATATTAGGCTTTTATTAGTAATAGAAGAATATTTATTTGTGGTCACATTTCTGACACATAAGACCCTGCGTATTATAAATATATTACTCGTCTTACTCTCCTGTAATTTCTACATTGTACAGCGCCACGGAGGATGCTGGTGCTCTAAGAACACCACACATACACAATATTATGTTTATTATATTAGGCTTTTATTAGTAATAGAAGAATATTAATTTGTGGTCACATTTCTGACTCATAAGACCCTGCGTATTATAAATATATTACTCGTCTTACTCTCCTGTAATTTCTACATTGTACAGCGCCACGGAGGATGCTGGTGCTCTAAGAACACCACACATACACAATATTATGTTTATTATATTAGGCTTTTATTAGTAATAGAAGAATATTATTTGTGGTCACATTTCTGACTCATAAGACCCTGCGTATTATAAATATATTACTCTACATTGTACAGCGCCACGGAGGATGCTGGTGCTCTAAGAACACCACATATACACAATATTATGTTTATTATATTAGGCTTTTATTAGTAATAGAAGAATATTATTTGTGGTCACATTTCTGACTCATAAGACCCTGCGTATTATAAATATATTACTCGTCTTACTCTCCTGTAATTTCTACATTGTACAGCGCCACGGAGGATGCTGGTGCTCTAAGAACACCACACATACACAATATTATGTTTATTATATTAGGCTTTTATTAGTAATAGAAGAATATTATTTGTGGTCACATTTCTGACGCATAAGACCCTGCGTATTATAAATATATTACTCGTCTTACTCTCCTGTAATTTCTAAATTGTACAGCGCTGTGGAGGATGCTGGTGCTCTAATAATAAGAAATATTAATATAACATCTGGCGACTTTGATGTCAGATTTTTTACATTTTAAAACAATACAGCTCAATGACACTGTTCAGGGAGGGATTTAAACCCAGGAGCATGTTGCTGCAGGACCGGAATGCTGAGCACACAGCTAACATGCAGCCGATGTGACAGATCTGCTCACAAATAACTGTTTACAATATTTTTTTTTACTTTTAAAGCTGACCCAAACACAGCTTTTCTTTCCCTACTCCTGGGTTTTGGTCTGCCTAGCAGGGGTATCCTGACTTGGGATGCCCCTGTGCGTGAACAGAAGGAGGTAGAGCTTACAATCTATTGAGATATAAGGGAAGATACAGAAGGAGGAGGAGCTTACACTCTATTGAGATATAAGGGAAGATACATAAGGAGGAAGAGCTTACAATCTATTGACATATAAGGGAAGATACAGAAGGAGGATGAGCTTACAATCTATTGAGATATAAGGGAAGATACAGAAAGAGGAGGAGCTTACAATCTATTGAGATATAAGGGAAGATACAGAAAGAGGAGGAGCTTACAATCTATTGAGATATAAGGGAAGATACAGAAGGAGGAGGAGCTTACAATCTATTGAGATATAAGGGAAGATACAGAAAGAGGAGGAGCTTACAATCTATTGAGATATAAGGGAAGATACAGAAGGAGGAACAGATTAAAATCTATTGAGATATAAGGGAAGATACAGGAGGAGGTTCTTACAATCCATTGAGATATAAGGGAAGATACATAAGGAGGAAGAGCTTACAATCTATTGAGATATAAGGGAAGATGCAGAAGGAGGAGGTTCTTACAATCTATTGAGATATAAGGGAACATACATAAGGAGGAAGAGCTTACAATCTATTGAGATATAAGGGAAGATACAGAAGGAGGAGGAGCTTACAATTTTTTGAGATATAAGGGAAGATACAGAAAGAGGAGGAGCTTACAATCTATTGAGATATAAGGGAAGATACAGAAAGAGGAGGAGCTTACAATCTATTGAGATATAAGGGAAGATACAGAAGGAGGAGCAGCCTACACTCTATTGAGATATAAGGGAAGATGCAGAAGGAGGAGGAGCTTACAATCTATTGAGATATAAGAGAAGATACAGGAGGAGGTTCTTACAATCCATTGAGATATAAGGGAAGATACATAAGGAGGAAGAGCTTACAATCTATTGAGATATAAGGGAAGATACAGAAGGAGGAGGAGCTTACAATTTTTTGAGATATAAGGGAAGATACAGAAAGAGGAGGAGCTTACTATCTATTGAGATATAAGGGAAGATACAGAAAGAGGAGGAGCTTACAATCTATTGAGATATAAGGGAAGATACAGAAGGAGGAGGAGCTTACAATCTATTGAGATATAAGGGAAGATACAGAAAGAGGAGGAGCTTACAATCTATTGAGATATAAGGGAAGATACAGAAGGAGGAACAGATTAAAATCTATTGAGATATAAGGGAAGATACAGGAGGAGGAGTTTACAAGGGAAGGTACAGAAGGAGGTAGAGATTACAATCTATTGAGATATAAGGGAAGATACAGAAGGAGGAGGAGTTTAGCCAAACTTTCCTTGTCCCTAAACCCCATAGCAGCAGCCTGGGCTGCCATGGCTTTAGTTTCATTTCTAGGATGAGGGCTCATAGTGGCTGCTGGGAATGTGCGCTTCTTTTGTGCGTACATCTGGGTCACATGACAACTCCATTCTGTTGCCGCTTTGTGATTTAACTTTGCTTTTTTTATGAATGAATTGTAATTGTCACCTAATACGGCTTTCAGTCGTCAGAAACTGATACCGCAGGGACAAGCAATGCCCTGAATATTTTACAGAACTTGCTCCTCTGGTGGATGCCATTACACAAAGTTTCCTCTCATCACTGGATTGTATTAAAAGCTGACCAAAATTCGAAAAAGGACTTTATCTTCCTTTTAACAATTGCTCCCTGGGGCATCCTATTTTGGGATGCATCTATGGGTAAAGATCCTTAGGAAGCCAAAATCAGGCATTATTTTCTTTATGATGGGGAAGCGGAAATAGCTGCACACTTCAGTGGTGAATGTCTCCTATTGGATGAGCTGAGGATTCCAAACATGTTTGTAGCCCGGTATCACTCTATGACAAGGTGTATGTCCAACCGCTTTTTCATAGTGCCGCCAGTCTCAAACTTTGGTCTGCCTGGAATTGCAATGTGGTGCTTGGTATAACCCTATAACTTCGGGCAGGTGTCAATGGTCTCTCGTACTTCCACCCATCTCAATTTTTGGTGCATCTTGAATTGTGATGAGGTTGCATGTCATCAGTCTATAACATGGGGTATGTGCCTCTCGCTGCTATCATAGTGCTGCCACTCTTAGACTTAGGTTCTATCTGGAAGTTCAATGTGGTGCTTAGTTCAACCCTATAACTAGGGGCACATGCCAATGGTCTCTTCCATGGTTCCACCAAGTCTCCTCTTTTGGCCCACCTGAAATTGTGATGTGGTGTCCGGCATCACTCTATGACAAAGGTTATGTGGCAACTGCCTTTTTCATGGTGCCGCCAGTCTCACACTTTTGGTCTGCCTGGGATTGCACTGTAGTGGTTTGTATAACCCTATGACTTGGTCTCTTTCATGGTTCCACCAAGTCTGCACTTTTGATCCATCTGGAATTGTGATGTGGTGCCTGGCATCACTCTATAACAGGGATGCACAACCTGGGCAGATATGGGGGCATCCATCAATATATCGTTACTGCCCCTAACATTCCTACTCTATTTATTGCAATGGAGGGGGGTGTGCCGACCCACTTTGGAACGTCCCCTCGATTGCAATGTATTGAATAGGCTTGTGGAGTTGTAAGTAAGGCTCCATGGATGCCTCCATGAAAGGCCACTGGCACTGGAAGATGGAATCACTGGCTCACCATTGGTAAGTACAAAGATGCTGGCACTGCATGGAGGAGCTGCCGGTGAGTATAGACTTTTTTGTTTTTACCCGGGCAATTCCTTTCAGCCATTGTAACTAAGGGCTTTGGGGCAACATGAAGACGGGGAGGCCGATTCATTAATAGCGCCAGGTAGCGACAGATGAGCGACTGTAGCGTGATTTTTTCAGCGCCAGCCAGTATTCGCTGTGCTTGGCCGGCATTAGCTTGATGACAGCGACTCAGTCGGTGTGCGGTAATGTTGAATACGGGCTGGGGGGTCGCTGTTTCACAGGTTCAGCGTTGTATGTGAGCGCCTGACAACGAATGGCCAGAGCGAACGGCTAGCTTCATATTCATTAACAAATCACGCTCCGAATGTGCTGTCGCTGTCCATTCCTTGTTTAAACCCCAGAGCGCTGGCGGCGATGGGTATTAACTGGTTTTTAACCCCTAAACAACCATATTTTTTGAATGTAACATTATACATGTTTTTAGATTCATTTTGTAATATGAATACATTAATCTCAGACCTGTTAGATCAATTCTGCACAAATTTTTTTTAACAATTTTTTTTACTTAAAAATAAATCCTAACATTGCAGAAGTTGTCTCCGAATTTTTGACATTAAAAAAAAAAATAATTACCAATTAATTATGATTATTTATAGATTGCTCCATTGAAATGCATTGGACATCGCCAGGGAGCGACAGCTCATACCTGGCGCTGTGAGGGAATTTGCAGTGGCGCTGTTCGGTCCAGGCGGCTTCATGATGAATGCCGCGCTAGCCGTCGCTCTCGCCGGCGCTAGCCTCATTTTGCTTGATAAATGCGTCATTGTGACCGCCGCCGGGCGTACTTGAGTCGGTAGTCACCGTTAGCTGCCGCTACCTGGCGCTCGTCAGACACTACCTGGCGCTATCGCTTGATGAATAAGGGCACAAGTATAAGGGACAGGGGAGATTGGAGAACTCATTATCTATCACCACTAGAACACCCGGCTGCTGCTTATCACTGATTGTTATAAAAAGGGTCTTAGATTGAGAGAACAAAAATTATAATTATCATTAATGTTTCCTAAACTTCCTATGTCAGTACAGCCAAAACTAGGTCTGACTCCGACTCCACACCCATGGTCCTCACCACTGTCCCTGCTGTCTCTGATCATCTTCTAGTCCTTGTCAACTTTTTTCCAGGCGCTGATCTCCTCTAATCTTTTTTATCTTCTCCACTGCCACCAATTATCTTACGGTTTGTGTCACCTCTTCTACTGCCACTGATCGTCCTCTAGTTGTTCTCAACTTCTCCCCGCCAATTGCCCTCCAGTGCCCAAGGGCGACCCAACACAATACGCAGTGGGCCACTCTGCTTTGAGGCCAGTTGGGCTGCTGCTTTTAACACCCACATTCAATCCATGTCTCCTTCTCAGCCCCCTGTACCCAGTCCCACTGTAGCCACAAGCCAAGGAACCCCAGCCTGAATGCTGGGGCATCACAGTTGGGGGCCTCAGCGCGGATGTCTCAAGCCATTCAGGGGCTGGTAAAATCCAGGGCTGATTTTTGGCCCCAGTCTGCCATTGCCAGTGCCTACTGCTGTCTTTGCTGCTGCTTGTCATCCTCCAGTCCTCGCTGCCTTCTCATCTGCTGCTGAAGGGGCCACCATTGCTGCCAATCATGCTTTGGACTTCACCCCCTTCTGAGCAGCTTTTGAAGGGTCCACAACTGCTGCTGATTGTCCTCTGGTCTTCACTACCTTCTACACTTCTGCCACTCACCCCTCACTCTTTGCCACTTTCTTTGTCACTGATCATCCTCTGATCCTGAGGCCAGCCATGAACAAGTCTGTACCATATCTGGTTTGATGGATGAGGGGGGTCCACCATTGAATCATCCCATGGCTCATTCCTATCCTAAGCAGAGCCCTGAAGCTACTAGGTAAACCCGGCACTTGCCCTGGCCCTGCTTGTTGGGACAGTGGTTTTATGAAGAATGTTGTTGAGCACCTTGACTTGTGAACTGTACTAATTAATACTGACTAACCCAGCATCCCTTATGTCTGTGTGCTTGCATTCATTTGAATACATTGTTTTATTAAGGAGCACTATCACGAAAAAAAGCCTCAACGATAAAAATCCATATAAATATGCTGGATGGTGGGAGAACGGGATATCCAGCCAGGCTTGTTTTTTTTTATTTTAATGGAAGAATGAGGAAATCAGAGGGGATACAGGTTCTGTCACCCCTGATACACTGAACCTGTCACTCCTGGATTTTATTCCTACCAGGGGAGGATAAACCACAAGCTTGGCGGAACTTTTATTCAGCTCAGGTGTATAAGTGACCCCTTCTCTCATTAGCCAATGTGATAAATGGATTTTTAATGTTACAAAATTTCGCAATAGAGCTCCTTTAAAGTGGACCAACACCCAGGGGTGATCGGCCCGGGAATCTATATCATCTCCCTCACTGCGGGGCATCCGAGATCGGGATGTCCCGCGGGGTGAACCCCCCCCCCCAAAAGCCCCAAAAAACCTTACCTTATCGGCGACGGATCAGCCGCCGCCGCCTTCCGCGCGCCCCTCCAGCAGTGCACGCGCCCTGTAAGAGGGACGCACGGGAGGGGGCGGCGGCGGCTTGCCCGTCGCCGAAAAGGTACGTTTTTTGGGGCTTATGGGGGGGGTTCACACAGCGGGGCATCCTGATCTCGGATGCCCCGCTGAAGTGGACCAACACCCAGGATAGTGAAAATCCTGGGTGTTGGTCCACTTTAAGGAATGCAATCAAAAATGTTCTAACCATTTTCTCTTTCTTCTCAGGGATCCACTTTACCACCCACCTCTGATCCGGGAATAGACATTCTGGTGGGATTCAGGGCCTTCAGCAGGAGAATGTCTGTGATTGGCTGTTCGGAGGATGACCCATTTGATTTTCTCTTTAAAATAATTCTGATTGGCGACTCAAACGTGGGGAAGACCTGCGTGGTTCATCGCTTTCAATCTGGTGCCTTTAGTGAAAAGCACCAGAACACCATTGGCGTGGACTTTACTGTGCGATCCCTGACCATCAATGGCAAGAAAGTCAAGGTAATAAATTGGAATTTATACGCTAATGCCACTTTGGAATTTTCTAAAGCGGATTTTTCCCCATTAAGATCATGTGGATCCTCTTCGGCAGGTACAAGTCTGGGACACGGCTGGCCAGGAGAGGTTCCGCACCATCACGCAGAGTTATTATCGTAGTGCTCATGGGGCCATCATTGCCTATGACATCACACGCCGTCAGACATTTGAGAATGTTCCTCACTGGATCCATGAAGTGGAGAGATATGGCGCTGCCAATCTCATGGTGATGCTTATTGGTAGGTTTTATCTTTTCCAAATGTTGCATTTATAATACATTTCACTGATGACTAAAATGTTTGCATCTGTCAGTCTTGGTCTTTCTACCAGAGAACTGGTTAAATTGCTTTCTTAGGGCCTAGTGCCAGTTGAAGGTCCAAGCTTCTCTGGAATGCACAAGGATGTTTCCCTGGTTTGGACTGGGGCCATAACCAGGCCAGGAATTAACTAGCCCCGGCCAGTACATGAGCTGCTGAGACCCCCCCCTTCCCCCGAAGTTCTTCCCAGCCAATGAATGTGTGCGTTCATCAGCTGAGGCTATATCATTGCAGGGACCAAGGTTCAGGGCCACACCTAAAGTAATAGTACTGAAGCATTAGAATATCAGGGCAGAAAGCCATGGTAGGCTCAATATGGGGGGGTTAAGTGACTGGAAGACCCTCTACTGAAAGTAGCCTAGCATGGGTCTCCCACATGGTGGCTTGTGACTGTTTTCTTACTCACCAAGTCTCACCCCCCCATACGGCCAAATGCTTGTGCTGACGAGACCCTAAAGCTCCAAACACATGTCCACAGGTGGAAGGTGTTTGGCTGTGAAAAATTTTAAGCTAATCCTTATTCACACTCAGCGGCTTTTTAAGTGCCTTGGATGGCCCTGAGATGTAAAGAGATGATTTGCATGGCTCCGCCAACTGCAAGGGATGATGGGTAAATCTGTTGTTCCTTGTGATGGATGCTGTGTAAATAATTTCCATTCTTTTCCTCTTTTCAGGATACCAGGGACAAATACTATTGTCATGATGCTGAGACTATAAACTGCAGGGGCAGAGCTATAAACTGCAGGGGCAGAGCATGGACTGGGGTCTTACTGGGGGCAGGGGGTTACAGGGTTACAGTGGGGCCAGGTATTGGGGGAGACTTGGGAGGCAGTGAGTGGAGGGGGTGTTAGAAGAGGAATTCCGGCATTGGCTCTATAAGATTCCTGAGTCGCTAGATTCCCTCCCCCTGGGGCACCCAGATTCGGTATGCCCCCTGTGTGAAACCCTCCTTTAGCAGGGTGCGCACCCGCACCAACATTTTTGAATGCACAGGCACACTCCCTGTTAGAGGGAAGCGGGATGCAGCCACCGACATGCTTGGGTCCACTCGGCTGGACGAGCCTTACCAGTTTACGTGAGCGCGCTGATTGTACGAGAGGCCTTGTATCCGCCGTAGGACTGGGGAAAGGTAAGTTAGAATGGGGGGCTTCACACACTGGGGCATCCCAGATTGGGGTGCATCGGGGGCAAGGACCAAAAACTAGGATAGTCAAAATCCTGGGTTTTGGCCCGCTTTAAAGAATTTACCCTTGCTTTTCTTAGGGGCAGCATCTCTAGAGGATATTTAAACCTTTGAAGGTCCAAAAAGAGCTTTTCATTGTTGGTTGCAGGGCGGGCGTAAGCACTGGATGTACCAGGACAGGTGCCCCTGCACCTTGGGAGGGCCCACCTCATTCATTCTACCCTGGGCAGCCCATATGCAGGACGCAGGGCCGTGCAGTAACCACGACTAAGGACTTTTGGCCAGGGGCAGATTGGCCATTGGGATAGCCTTTCTTTCTTTCTCTCAGTCCTTCTTTGTTTTTTGTTTCATCTGTTCTTTCTGCCATTCCATTACTTTCTTTCTTTGTTCTTTCCTTCTATTATTTCCGTCAGTCCTTCTATTCTTCCTTTCCTTCTATTCTTTTCTTCTAGTGTTTTTCTTCCTTCTTTCCATCTATTCTTTGTTTCTTTAATCTGTTCATTCTGCCTTTCCTTATTTTTCTTTCCTTCTATTATTGTTTTCTGTCATTCCTTCTCTTTCTTTATTCTGTCATTCCTTCTGTTCTTTCTTACTTAGCTTCACCCCTTCCTTTTTCTCCCATTCCCTCTCTCTCTCTCTTTCCTGCTTTTTTTCTGACATTCCCTTTGTTTCTTTCCATTTATTCTTTTATAATTCTTCCCATCTATTCTTTTTTGGAAAAAATATATTATTGGGACCCTAGACTTGTCCCATATCCCTTCTAAATCTGCCGCACACACAGAAATTATTACTAAGATGTTCAAGATAATTATTAAAAAGATATAAAGTTTATTTAGCCAACCATAAAAAAACTATTCACAAAACATGACACAAAGACTTATTAAAAAACATAAACACACATGACACGCTGGGAGGGGGGAAGATATTCTAACCCTATAACGACTCTATTATTGTTATAAATTAGTTAGTTCATTCTCAATTAATTAAATAATTTATACATGGGTGGATATTTCATAATGTTGCATCAATGATATAATAAAAAGTACAAAAAAACCAAAGAAATGTGTCTAAAGAATATCAATATGTACAAATATAAGTCCTAAATAATATCTCCTAAGTAGTGTGATGAAAATAAAGAAGAAAAAAGGGAAGTGTTTAAAAATACTTTGATCAACTACAGAGCAATTAGATTGACCTGCTATATATAAAGTGGATGTGTTAAAGTGTATCGGTGCTTTGTGCAAGTGTTGTGCAAAACCGCAAATATAATTAAGATATTTTACCAAGAACCACACTCACCAATGTAAACAACCATCATAAAATCCTATATAACAAGCAAATACAGTATGAGAATGAACATGAAATTACATCACCAAATACATGGAGTCAGGGTCCCCCAAACAGCGGCCCGCCACCGACGCGTTGCGTGGCCTATCGCCACTTCGCCAGGGTGATATTCTATTCTTTTTTGTCATTCCTCTTTCTTTTTTTCTGTTATTCCTTCTATTCTTCCCTTATTTATTTCTGTCATTCCTTCTACACTTTGTCATTCCTTCTATTTTTTTCTTTCTATTCTTTGGAAGTATTCACCATACATTTTATACACTTTATTACCATGTCGCCATATCATACCACATCGCAGGGGACCCATTGAGACACTATTGCCCAAGGACCGGCGTAAACCTAGAGCTGGCCCTGGTTGGTTGGGTAAAGGTTGGAGTATATTTGGTTAAGACAGTATACTGATGATACACAGGTACAGACTGGCCATAGGGAGACCCGGGACAATGCCCTGTGGGCCGCACTGTTTTGGGGCCAGTTGGGCTGCTGCTTTTAACACCCAAATTTAATCCCTGCCCCCTTAGTCTCCCTGTCAGCCCCCCTGTACCTACAAGCCAGTGAAACCCAGCCCCCAATGCTATAGCCCCTGCATATCCTGGTTGTGGTTGGGGCCTCAACATGTATTGGGATGGACATGGGCTGGTAAAATCCAGGGCTGTTTTTTGGCCCCAGTCCGCCACTGCTGATACATACAATATTGTTGCTTTTTTTAATACTTGCCTTCTCTTCATTTTTCCATTTTTTTTTGCTGCTTTACAGGCAACAAATCTGACCTAGCGGAGAATCGGCAAATCCTCTTTGAAGATGCCTGCACGTTGGCGGAGAAGTTTGGACTTCTCGCGGTCCTGGAAACTTCAGCCAAAGAGGCTCATAACATCGATGAGGTCTTCTTTCTGATGGCAACAGAACTGATAGCCCGGAACACTCCGAATTTCCACAAGGAGACTCCACGAAACAGCTTTGTACTGGACTCAACCCCCATTGTGGCGGCCAAAGAGCAGGAGAAAAACTGCGCGTGTGGATGATCGGGGGAGGGAGCGGATTGGTGGATCCAAAAAGAATCTTCAGCTTTTCCAACCACACAGGGCCTGGCTTTGAAACCCTCATGGAATCCTGTCCATGGAAACATTGGCCATGTTTGGACAAACGGTCATTTATGAAACTTGAACGACGTTCTTCCTCAGTTGAGGAGTCGGCTGTTTGCTGAATTGTGGAGGATTACCGGGGGAGCGGCCATGATTCCATCTCAACATGGGAAAAGCTTATTTATACTGAATGTAGACTGTAATGGGATGCTGCCTGAATGATAGCTAGTGACTAGGAATTACTTATTGATCAAGAAGGTTTAGAAGTGATATAGATACCCTCAGAGGAGTACCTAGGCTTTCTGGCACCCGGGGCAAACATTCAAAATGGTGTCCCCCACCTGTGCTCAGGCCCCCCTTTGGCGCCCCCCGACCTGCTGCACCCAGGGCACGTGCCCCCCCTGCTCCCCCCTAGCTACGTCCCTGGATACCCTCACCTGCCTAATTTCTGCAAGTCCATAGAGGCCCTGGCCTCTGCTGGTTCCATGCAAGGCAATGCCTGTCTACAGTTGTCAGGGGCGGCCTGGCCATAGGGAGACCCAGGACAATGCCCCTGCACTGCTTTGGGCCCCATTTGGGCTGCTGCTTTTAACATCCACATTCAATCCCTGCTTTCCTTAGTCTCCCTCTCAGCCCCCTGTAGCCACAAGCCAAGGAGCCCCAGTCCACAAAGCTATAGCCCCGACATCATGGTTGGGCGGAGGGGTCTCAGCAGGTCTGATTTGTTCCCCCAGTCCGCCACTAACAGTAGCTACAGCATTAAAGTGGACCAAAACCCAACATTTTGACTATCCTGGGTTTTGGTCTTTCCCACCCCGATGCTGTGTGAAACCGGCCAGGTCACCAGATCTCACTTACCCTTCCTGTCCCCAAAGCTATAGCCCCGGCATCACGGTTGGGGGGGCCTCACCTGGAAAGTCTTGGACCAGCCAGGGTAAAATCCAGGGCTGATTTGTGGCCCCAGTCCACCACTGACAGCATTAGCTACAGCATTAAAGTGGAGCAAAACCCAACATTTTGACTATCCTGGGTTTTGGTCTCCCCCCCCGATGCTGTGTGAAACCACCCAGGTCGCCTGATCTCACTCACTCTTCCTCGGCCCTATGATGCATGTGCAGCGCGCTCGGATTCGCTCCCACCCCTTCGTCCTAGAGCTCGTCTAAGGTGAGCAGATCTGAGCGCACTGGCGACCACATCCCACGCTACCCTTCAATAGGGAACGTGCCCACGTCTGATGTTCACAAATGCCTGCCGTGAGTATGCTCCCTGCTAAAGGGAGGGCGGGGATGCAGCCACTGCTGTTCGACTGGGACCAAAGGTGAGTTTTCGGACGACCTGGGGGTTTGACACAGCGGGGCATCCCAAATCTGGATGCCCGGGGGGGGGGAGCGAGTATGCTTGCCAGGGTGGGTTTTGGTCCACTTTAATAGGTGTTATTCAATAGCTGGACTGGCAGCTATCAAGGTCGGGACCTTTAGGGCATACCTTCCAACTTTTCAGGGTGTTGAATGAAGCCACGCCCCCTCATTGAGGGATGGATAGGACATAGGCTGGAACAGTTACAACAATATTAACACTTTGAATAGGTGAATGAATCATTTACTGCTGCAGATCTGCATGTTACACCTCAAAGGGGGACAAATGAGAACAACAAGGGACAAGGGCACATGGATTCAAAAGGGGGACAGTCCTTCTAGATGAGGGGTAGTTTGGAGGTATGCTTTGGGCTGTGCAAGGTGTGCAGTTGCACAGGGCACCATTCCAAGCTCTAAGCTGGCTATGCAGATCTGCCCAGAATCCACTTTCTCAACATAGTCCTGAACAGTCCTGCTGGAGAACTCATTTTAATCTCTATCCTATTCCTATCCAGGTTCTTCTGTTTTCCTCTCTATCCCATGGGCCGCCATCTTGGATGTTTAAAGGCTCAGAAAATGCGCTAGATGTAGGTAGGATGATTTTTAATGTGGGCAATCTGTATGTACAGAGTGGGGGGAACATACAAGATAGGCTCTTAGTCAGGGTGAAGGTCCGGTTTAAGTAACTGTAGGTGCACACCCCTCCCCCCCGCTTTCATCTACCACCGGAGGGGGTATTGTTCCACAAAAAAATCAGGTAATAAGCCACAAAAATAAAAAGTTACAAAAAACGCAGACTGCGTTGCTATGAGTAAGGTTGTATTTGGACGCACATGGCGGCACACACCCGCTACACATTATGAGGTTAGTCATGCTAAACACATGCACGCTGCAATACCTGAATGAATGCTCACAAATGAGAGGGTGTGTATCAACCAGTCACATGCACAATAAACTGGCTGCACAGCATAGATACCATTCCATAGACCCCGGAAAACAGCCCAAGTGACCTTTACAACCAACCGCTTGAGGATAACAACTTGCTCTAATAACAGACAAGGTGCATGATGGGGTGCCTCCCTGACTTCATCAGTGATACAATGGTTAAGCATGACAGAGCAACAATTGTTTTGCTCATGTGCACATAGCACCTAAAATGTGAGGAACAGCTTCACTTACTTGAAGAACTTCTCCATCTTTTTTAGAACCACCCAACTTGAAGAATGTCTACATGTCACTTGGAGAAAATCTGCACTCAAGTTGGAGGCTTTCTCTTCTTCACTTGAAGAACATCCCCCTCTAAGTTGGAGAACTTCTCTGTACCATTTACAGAACATCTCCTCCTAAGTTGGGGAACTTCTCTTGTCCACTTGGAGAACATCACCACTTAAAGTGGACCAATCACCAGGATTTTGAATATCCTGGTGATTGGTTCTTGCCTGGTGGCATCCCAATGTAGGATGCCCCCCCCTGTGTGAAACTCCCAGATCACCCTGGGATATCCACTTAAGTTGGAGACTTTCTCTTCTCCATTTGAAGGACATCCCCCTCTAAGTTGGAGAACTTATCTGTACCATTTGGAGAGCATCTCATCCTGAGTTGGGGAACTTCTCTGGTCTGCTTGGAGAACATCACCACTTAAAGTGGAACAATCACCAGGATTTTGACTATCCTGGTGATTGGTTCTTGCCCGGTGGCATCCCAATGTAGGATGCCCCCCTATGTGAAACCCCCAGATTGCGCTGGGGTATCCCAATGTAAGGTGCCCCCTGTGTGAAACTCAAAGATCGCCCAGTTTCACTCACATTTCTTTTAGATTTCAGGCCGGCCGCATGGGGTGGTCTATTTTAAGTTGGAGGCTTTCTCTGCTCCACTTGAAGAACATCTCCTAATTTGAAGAAATTCTCTGCTCCACTTGTAGAACATCACCACTTAAATTGGAGAACTTCTCTGCTCAACTTGGAGAACATCTCCTCCTAAGTTGCAGAACTTATCCTGTCCCATTTGAAGAACATCTCATCCTGACTTGGAGAATTTCCCTGCTAAGCCTGGAGAACATCACCACTTAAAGCGGTCCTTCACCCTGAATAAGATCATATCTTATATATTTCCCACGCCCTGTACATACAGATTGCTCACATTAAAAATCATCCTACCTGCATCTACTGCATGTTATGAGCTTTTGAACATCCAAGATGGCGGCTCATGGAGCATCAGGCAGCCTGCAAACAGGAAGTGCCTTCTGACTGTGCTGCTCTGCATTCTGGGATTGCTGACCTTTTCCTGACCCCAGCTCTGCTCTGTCTGAGCAAAGCACAGCTATAGCTCGCCCCCCTGTACTTTATCCCGCTCTCCTCTCCTAAGTAAGTGTGAAGCTTCTAAATCAAGATGGTGGCGCCCATATCCTAAAGTCCTGAGCAGAGTTGCAGCCCAGTGGGGGAAAGAATAATAAGTAAGTGACTAAAAACGTAAAATATATTAATTTTAGATGCTGGGGAATCGTTTTTTAAGCGTTTGGGCTTTTCAATAAATCATGCTGAAGGTCCGGTTTAAGTTGGAGACTTTCTCTGCTCCACTTGAAGAACATCAGGACTTAAAGTGATTTGCAAGTCAAAAGTTAAAAAATAAATATCAATAGCTCACCTTTCATTGAGTGTCTCCAGCGCTTTCCTTCTCCAGCACTACAAGGGCTTTTTGAAAACGGATTGAAGTTTGGGACAGTGCAACGTGTAGCCCAATACAATGGGACAACAATCGGGCTTGTCTTTAATACAACTTTAGGGTTTATCTATTTATCTATTGCATTGTATGTCCCAGATGGGCTCTCAGAGATTAGAGTTAGGACTGCACCCCACAGAGGCACCTTGGCGCTTGGTGGTGCAGCTTAAGCATACTTCTGACTTATGAGACAGATTTTAGGTTGGGCTGCAAGCTAACAGGGTTGAGTGCTGTGGCTCTTTTAAGACTTTTGTATCCTAATTGCCCTGCTCACGTGCACCTCCCAGGTTAGTTATAAAATGGTCTGAGCGGCTGCCACCCCTCCTTTGTTTCTTTTGAATTTGTGCAAGCACATGGGGTGTGGGGTCTAGGCTGTACTGCGAGGTCTTCGACCCTTCCACCCCATGGGCTGCACACGAGGTTTTAGGGCAACCTCAGGTAAGCGTGCTCCCAATTTATCTATTGCATTGTATGTCCCAAATGGGGCTCTCAGAGATTAGAGTTAGGACTGCACCCCACAGAGGCACTTTGGCGTAGTGGTGCAGCTTAAGCATACTTCTGCAGATGTGTGTGACCGAGCCTCTGTTTTTAACCAGATTTAGAGACAGATTTTAGGTTGGTCTGCAAGCTAACAGAGTTGAGCGCTGTGGCTCCTTTAAGACTTTTACAACTTTAAGTTGGAGACTTTCTTTTCTCCACTTGAAGAACATCTTCTCCTAAGTTGGAGAACTTATATGTACCATTTAGAGAATATCTCATCCTGAGTTAGAGAACCTCTTTGCTCTACTTAAAGCACATCACCACTTAAGTTGGAGACTTTCTCTTCTCCACTTGAAGAACATCTCCTCCTAAGTTGGAGTACTTTTCTTGCTCCACTTGGGGAACATGTCACCTTAAGTTGGAGAACTCTGCTCTACTTGGAGAACATCATAGCTTATGTTGGAGAACTTCTCTGCTCTACTTGAAGAACATCTCCTCCTAAGTTGGAGAACTTATCTGCTGCACTTGGAGAACATCTCCGTTTAAAGTGGACCAAAAGCCAGGATTTTGACTATCCTGGGTTTTGGTTCATGCCCCGATGTGATACCCCCCAGGTCGCCCCAGTCCTATGGCACATGCGCAGCCTCTCGTCCAATCAATCTAACTCTTCACATGGGCAACACCTCCATTTTAAGCAACCACGGTTTGGAGCATCTTTATGTGAAGCAGCAGAGAGAATAACAGAGGATAAAAACTGAAGAAATTCATAAAGGAAAATATATAGAGAACAAAGAGAGGGAAACAGGCTGGGTGAACTGGGTTCAATCATGTTTGCGGCTATGTTTGTGAAGTTTCTTGTTCATCTAAGTGATGGTATATCTGTAGGAATATACCAAGGCAACTGAATTTGCTTGTCATCTAATTGGACTTTTTTGAAGTCCAGTTGCCTCGATTTATTCCTTCAGATATGGTCCGAATTGTATTGAATCAATATAGAACTATACTGCCAGCCTGTAAATTCAGAAGCTGCTGCTGCCATCTGCTGGCTAAACTGAGTAACAGCTCAGTAATATTTGCATATTCACTGCACTTCTCATGAATAATTCAGTATGGGATCTGTCCCTATACTATAACATTACAAAAAAAATAGAAAGGGATATTTCAAAGGTTATAGTCTCTGCAGAGGACACAGCACTGAACCTGTCCCCACTGTGTCTGTGCTCTGCTCCAGCTTTTGCTGTGTGAATTATCCCTTTGATGGAGTGACCAGGTGAGGGGCTAAAAAAAAAAAACAGGTGACTCCTAGTAAAACTGGCAGGCTGATTCATTAATAGCACCAGGTAGCGACAGATGAGCGACAGTAGCGTTATTTTCACAGCGCCCGCTAGTATTCGCTGTGCTTGGGCGTTGTTCGGCTGTTGACAGCGACTCAGTCGGTGTGCGGTAATGTTGAATACGGGGTTAGGAGTCGCTGTTTGACAGGTTCCGCGCTGTATGGGAGCGCATGACAGCGAACGGCCATAGCGAACGGCTCCCAGCATATTCATTAACAAATCACGCTCCAAAAATTCTCGCGCTGTGAAATGCTTGTTTAAACCCCAGAGCGCTGGCGGCGATGGGTTAAAAGTAGTTTTTTAACCCCCAAACAACCATATTTTTAGAAAAAAAAAACATGTTTTTCCAAACATTTTGTAATATGAATACATTAATATCAGACCTGTAATATCAATTCTGCACAAATTTATTTATTTATTTATTTTTACCTTAAAAAAAAAAACTAACATTGCAGAAGTGGTCACAGAATTTTTGACATTTAAAAAAAAAAAAAAAAAAAAAAAAAAAATTAATAGCAATTAATTATGAATATTTAAAGATTGCTCCATTGAAATACATTGGAGAGCGCCAGGTAGCGAGAGGTCATACCTGTCGCTGTTCAAGGTCGCTCGCTGGCGCTGTGTGGTGAGGCTGGAATAATGATGAATAATTCGCTATCTGGCGCTCTGTCAGTCGCTAAGCAGGATCGGCTTGATAAATGTGTGATTGCGGAGGGGAGCCGGCGTTCTCGTGGCGGTGAGCGTCATTACCGTTCGCTCACCATTCGCTACCTGGCGCTATCCCTTGTTAAATAAGGGCCTAGGTAATTTGACATGCCTGTAAATGTAGGTTTTAGTTCCTCCTGATCCACATTACAAGCCTCTCTAAACTGTCTTTCTATCGTTGCTGCATTATTCTAAGCAAATAGAAAATATAATGTCTTCCTGTCCATCTGCTGGTTCTCCAGGTGGCATCTCCGCGTGAAATGTTACCTGATACTGCTGGGAACACAGGGTTTGGGCCACTTTTATAGACTCACATTTATAAGGCAGACGGCCTCGCCTCCTGCGAAAAGCCTCTGAACAGCCTTGTGATCCCTGTAGTTTAGCAGAGATAAGGAGCACAGAGCAAACACAGAAGTGTTTATAGATCTGACTCTGATCACTATCTGGGAAACTTTGCCCAGCAGCTCAGGTAACACAACACTTCCGGAGGTGCCATTAATACTTTTCAACTTTGGACCTATATTAATGCAGCTAAAACATACCATCCAACTTTTGAAAACTCGAAAAAGAGACATGTGAAGTGGCAAGGGAATTTTTTGCACTTAAACCACACCCCAGCCTCGCACCTTAAAGGTAAACACCACCTAAGAATTAAATAATAATAATAATTAATAATAGTACAGGCAAGCCCCCTGCACACATACATGCAGACAAGCCCCCCCCCACACACACATTACAGCCAGTGAGCGGCATCCCTACATTGCAGCCAGTGAGGGTCATCCCTACATTGCAGCCAGTGAGGAGCATCCCTCATTACAGCCAGTGAAGAGCATCTTTCATTACAGTCAGTGCGGGGAATCCCTCATTGCAGCCAGTGAGCAGCATCCCTCCATTCCAGCCATTGAGGGGCATCCCTCATTACAGCCATTGAGGGGCATCCTTTCATTACAGCCAGTGAAGGGCATCCTTCCCATACAACCAGTAAAGGGCATCTCTCATTACAGCCAGTGAGGGGCATCCCTCATTACAGCCAGTGAGGGGCATCCCTCCATTACAGCCAGTGAGCACACACACAAAACACACACACACACGCCTTTCCTCTCACAGCATTCTCCTTTCCTGCACTGGAGCAGGACCCAAGTGGCGCCAGCAATCTCCCTCCTTCGGGAGTCCCGCCCACCCACTGAACCACCAATTAAAAAAATGCAGCAGCCAGCACCACCCCAGGGAATACGTGTGCTCAGCTGCACACACTTGGGGTTGACGATGGTGGCGATGGCTGGGGGTTGGGGGCAGAGGCGGGGGGGCGTCTGGACACATAGATGCAGCACAGGGTGATCCTGTGACGGTCCCACCCAAATAGGGACGGCTGGGAGGCATGGCTAAAATGCGTGCTGGCTGGCTAAGCAGCCGAGTGGAGCCGCCAGCCGCAGCCCCTGCCCACCTTGCAGCCGTGCCACCCATTCGGAAAGGACAGGCGTGGGTGCGTGCACGGCTAGAGGTGAGCGGGGATGCGGCCGGAGCACACAGACGCGGCGAGGGCTCTATGAGAAGGTGAGTAAAACTGCCGATTGGGGGGGGGGGGGGGGGGGAGTGGAACTGTTCCTCTTTAACTGTGATTTTTGAAGGGATTTCCAGGGATTTCCCAGGAAAATCCCGTCTCACTGGGCTTTTATACCTTGGCACACCCAGTGGACCTTCCGTGAACGCCCACTGTACCTAAGGAGGCTCCTCCCCTTCTCTCTAGCTTAAGGGCTAACCCTACCCCTTTATCCTCCTATTAATGGGTAATCCCACCCTCTTCTCTTTGGTAATATGGTAACTCCACCTACTATCTACCTTTATAAGAAAACTCCACCTAATTCTCTCTTTTTAATAGGCAGCGCCTCCCCCTGACATCTCCTCTACCATCCCAATGGAGGACAGCAGCGGGAACAGGTATGTGCAATGCTGTGCCTCTACTTTGGCAGCAGGCAGTGCTCCCTACCCCTGCACAATATGGGGGGGGCCTATGTTAATATTGGCCCTGTCCCATTGCAGAAAACAGGATGGCTGGGATAAAGGTGCCCCCACCTCTCATCCAATCAGAGCCTTTTGCCATGCATATGGAATGTAGGGATGCAGCCGCATGCGCTCCGATTGCAGAAGGTCAAGGTCGATTGGAGAGCCGCATGCGCTCCAATCAGAGCCATTTGCAGAGCATACGCCATTCAGCTTGAATGGCGTATGCTCAGCAAATGGCTCTGATTGGATGAGAGCCCACGTATGCGCAGTAGAACCAGGATGAGGTGAGTTTTACAGGGCGATCTGGGAGGGTTCACAACATCTCATATAAACAATAAATAAACAATAATAATAATAATAATACAAAATCGGGATGCCCGGGGGGGGGGGGGAGGGACAGAACCCGGGATAGTCAAAATCTTGGGTTTTGTTCCACTTTAAAACAAGTTGGGCTTTAATGAATGTGTTTTTATACCAGAGCAATTATCTGTCAGGCAGTGCACAGTAAAAGAATAAGCAGGCCTCATGTTGGCGCGTTCCGTGATGGACTGGTTATACAGGAAGGGCAAAGACACAAGACACGCTTTCTTTTATGACAACCTGTGAAGTTATTTCTGGCTGGAAGATTCCTAATTGTATTCCTGACCTCAATCAGGTTAATTGTGTTACACAGCATGCCGGGCTGGGGAACCTCCTCTTGGCTTGGCTTTTAGCTGTTTCACCTAGGAGCCTGAGAACCTGATAAAATGTTCTAGAGCAATATAAGACCTATCTTGTAATATGCATATGATATAATCTACAGAGCAGTTTCTGCCCCTCCTCAACCATCCTATGGTGCTGCTTGTTGGAGATACTGTGCAGCAGCTTACAGCTAGTCTCTGTATGTGATTTGCATCTATATTGCTAGGTTAATGCAGTTCAAATTTATGACAGTAGATGGCGCTGTTACCGATAGCTAAGTGTAGTCTCTGTTGTGCATTCTCTACTGCATATTGTGTGTCACGCCCAAGCGAATAATATCGCTGGGCATTCAAGGTGTGTTAAGAAATTCCTGGTTTAGGAATCTGAACCCGGGACAGGGAGGCATCTCTCAGCGGGGGAGTTAATTGCTTCCTGGAGGCCATAATCAGCCTCTGTCTTGGCATTTAGCTGTTTCACCTAGAAGTCTGACAGTATTTTTTGGGCACCTCTCATATCTGCCTGCTTGCTTTGCATTGGATTAGGAATACTCCCAATGCAACAAATGTCGCATATAACACCCATTGAGATCATAGAGGTCTATGGGCAGAGTAGGAAAAGCGCATGCATCACAATTTACTGGTGCTACTCATTGCAGATCGGCTTTCCAGGGGTGCACTACTAATGGTGAAGCGGCTACAGAAGAGGGAGGGGCAGCAGGTTGTGGGGAAAGGGGTAGTGGTGCTGGTGTGACATTAAACTGAAACAGACTGTTTGCAAGTAGCACTGGCAGGGCCCCCTGTGCCACTCCTATTCACTGAAGTGGAACAAAATCCAGGATTTTGACTATCCTGTGTTTTGGTTCTTGCCCCCAGGGCACCCCGAACGGAGTTGCCCTGCTGTGTGAAACCCCCCAGGTCGCTGAAACCAACTCACCTCTACCCGGTCCTACGGCGCATGCACGGGCGCTCAGATCCGCTGACATCACGCTGTCTAAGCCGAGCGCGCTGACGAGCGCGCTGACGCCCGCATTCCCCGCTACTCTCTAACAGGGAGCGTGCCCACGCCGGCCATTCATAAATGCTTGGCGCAGGCTCGCACCATGCTAGAGGGATAGCGGGGATGCAGCCGCAGCTTGTGCATGCGCTGTTGGACCGGGAAAGAAGGTAAGTGTATGGGGCGACCTGGGGGGTTTCACACAGCAGGGCATCCCAATTACAGATGCCCTGGGGGGAGGGAATCGATCGGCCCGGGAATCTTATAGATTCCTGGGCTGATCGCCGTGGGTTTTGGTCCACATTAAAAAGTAACATCAACCCAAAAATAAAAAGGGTCTGATTCCCCCCCGGCCCCTACTTATCTTTTGGATGATACCACTGCCTGCTGTGGCGACATCCAGCATCTTCAGGGCCCGGTCCTCTTCCCTCCGCACCGGCCTAGCCGTTTGTAAATCACAGCACGGCTCAAAGTCCTGTGCCGCTCTTCAAAGTTGCCCGAAATCTGAGGGACCCAGGAGATGGATTGCCTGGTCAGGTGAGTAAATAGTGCCCAATGGTAAAAACGGAGGGGGCAGCAGATCGGTGGGGTTTGGGGATGTTCCTCTTTAACTAAAACTCACTTGGAGGGGCTATCTGCCACACTTCTGGTCCCCTGCATCCTGGAGACCTGTACTGGATCAGTTGAGGCAACTGCAGGGCTGGGAGAGGAATGTGTTTTACTTAAAGAGGACGTCCAAGCTACCCCCCTCCCTTCTCCTGTGCTGAATCTGATTTGGCCATTACAAATATAAAATAACTCATCACCACAATCCTCCCCTGATGCAGGCAGGGGGCAGGGCTCATCCTTTAGACTGTAAGCTCACAAGGGCAGGGTTCTCTTTCATTATTGTCTCCTGTGCTCACAACATTTGGTTTGAACTTTGTAGCATCTAATTTGTATTGGGCCATGTACAGTATGTATTTATGCCTTGTAAAGTGCTACAGAAGATGGAGCCACAATAATAATAATAGACTGAGCAACACTTGGCCTTACAGACCAATACAGTCACAGTGACTGTCCCAGTACTCTAAGCCTCAGCTTCAGCTTCCGGACAGAATGTGCGCCCCAGCAGTAAGCTGTCTTTTATTGCCCAAATTGGACTTAGCACAGGGAGAGGGTTGTGTGGAGTGTTGAAATGCTTGGATTGTTTTCATTTAAATAGGAACAACACACCAGACGTTCACTTTTCGGGGTGCTGTTCCTTTTTTGGGGTGTTGTTCCTAACAGTGGGGGCATCCTGAATTGAGATGATCCACTGTGTGTATCCCCCCAGGTCGTCCCATTCACTCACATTCCTGTCAATCCCACAGGGCAGACCGGGGGGCGAGAACAAGCGCACTGATTGGCTGAGCCGCTGATCAGCGCGCTCGCTTTCACTCGGTTCCCTTCGGAGTCGCGGACGGCTAAGCCGAGTGCGTCGCCAGCCGCATCCCCTGCTTGCCTCCTAGCTGTTGCGTGCCCGCGCTGCCCATTCAGGAAGGCTGGGCGTGTGTGCGCACACAGCTAGAGGTGAGCCAGAATGCCGCCATGGTGCCGACACACAGCGAGGGTTCCTGGACAAGGTGAGTGAAATGGGGCTTCTGAGGGGTTTTACACAGCGGGACATCCCAATACGGAATGCCCCAATGAGTAGAACTGAGATGGACCCAATATAAAAGACTCCAGGGCCTCCGATGTTACTCTTTAACTCCTGCAGGGTTCGTCTACCTTAATATTGGGCATCTCATAAATAGGGATGCCCCGCTGTGTAAACCCCCGATTCACTCACCTCTTCAATCTCTGTACCACGGCTGTATCCCCAGCATACCTCTAGCTAGGCGCGCACCCTCAACAGGCCTTTCTGACTTTCATGGACTTTCCTGTCAGACCTCAGATCAGGGGTGCCCTCAGACACAAGACTTACTCTCACTCACCTTCTACCCGCTCACACGCCGCACATCTCTCACACACTGTGCCGTAATGAGAAACAGGAGCGGCGGATGGGTGTGGCCTAAGTACAGCGCCCTCTCATTGGGATCAACGGGCTCCTTCATGCATGGAAGTGCCCACTGATCTCAGAGGGAGCGTCCTTTACTAAGGCCATGCCCACCTGCTGTACTGGCTTCTTATACTGGTGCAGCGAGTAAGATGTGCAGTGTGAGGAGCAGGTAGAAGGTAAGCGAGTGCCTAGTGTCTGTGGGCACCCCTGATCTGAGGTCTCTGAAGTAAGTCCACAAAAGTAGACAGTCATTGTCCAGGCAGGGGTTAAATCTTACAATGCCGGTCCCCTGATCGCCACTTTCACCCCCCTGAGGAAAGACCGTATTGGTCTGAAACGTTGGGTAAATCCGTTTATGCTGTAACTTATTTTCATGGTAATTGCTTTATTGGACTGTTTGGTTGTGCTTTGATCGTGCTGCCTGTGTATGTGAATCATTCTCATCTGCTGCCAGTCTTTGTATAGCCATTATGTAGTATTACATGTCTTGATATAAAACTGTACTTTGGCTCCACCTGGTGGTGTCCTACTATGCACTGCTATTTCTGTGTAAATCAATGAGAACTGTGCTGTACTATAATATCTATCCACTAAACCCTATTAGATGTATTAAAACTGAGTGTTGGTGCCACCTAGTGAGGAGCTTTGCCTATTGCAACATTCAATACATGGTATATGAAAGATGTGGCTTATCTGGTTACTCATGCTGGTGACAAATATTGTATATATGTATATTAATTATGCACTATATTTAAATACACTCTTTTTGCAATCTACAACCTACAGTTTCAAGGTGTGCATTTTTCTATGAACTTTTGTTATGAGTTTGTTGATCCCAATGGGGAAGGGATCTTTATTTTGAAATCTTGCACCCATAGTAGATAAAATTATATTGGATTCGTTTTGGTGTGCGGGTTTGCTGATATCTAAAAATATTTCTCTATGTAGTGCTGCTGACCTCTGTGTTTGCTTTCACTTTCAGTCCCAGCATCACCCCTTTCTGGGCTCCTTTTGGAAACCCCCCCCTTTGCATTTGTCCACCAATCAAGGTAATTCTTCTTGACCACAGAAGCCTCTCCATTAATAATTTTTATGCCTCGATTCCTCCCCCTTCTGTCTGCTAACCAATCCCTCCTTTCCCCTTCTTGTCAATCCTCCCTCTCTGCATGCTGAAGGAAAGCCTCATGCTAATACAGGCAGTACTCCCAACAGGGAGGACACGCCCACCATCTGGGAAATGTAGAAATTAGTGCAAGACATAAAGTAAGTTTCCTCTGCATTGCAAACTGGGAACACAAGGACATGTAGGGATATCTGGTTATTAGGTTAACAGCCTGGACAGTACCCAGACAATGACCTCAATAAAGGTAGAAAAAAAATCTCATGGTAGTAAAAGATTCAATTCATGAGAAAAAAGCCTGAGAATGTCACTGTTTCTGAATCACCAGAAAAAAAGAAAATGAAAGTCCGTTACGTTTTACTACTAAGGAAAAGTAGAGAACTTTTTACACTGTAGTAAAAAGTGCCATTGACTTTCATTGTCTTTTCATTGTCTTTTTTTCTGGTGATTCAGTAGATTCAGTAACAGTGACATTCTCAGGCTTTTTTCTCATGAATTTAATCTTTTACTACCATGAGAATTTTTTTCTACCTTTATTGAATCGAGGCCAATTACTTTTTTTTCTTTGCCCTAAAAGATGCATGCAGAATTTGGAGGAGAAAAATTTGAAAAATACAATTCTGTAATTACTCACCTGTAGAATTGATATTATCAGTATACAGTACGTCCTGCTCCAGATAAGATTCATAACACTTGGGAATTACTCCGCCAGATGGTGCTGGACTGCAGAGACAGCGAAATTGGCTCCTCCCGGCCCCTCAAATACCCGGGACCTCCCACAAATCCCCAGCATTGAAAAGCAGTGAACGAGAAGCCGGGAGAAAGAAAACAGAACCAACTAGTAACTATTACAATGATAACAATCACCATACAGGGGATCCAGGATAATGCAAACCAAGGGTGGGGTGGAGCAGGACGTACTGTATACTCATAATACCAATTCTACAGGTGAGTAATCACAGAATTGTATTATTCTTAGTATACAGTACGTCCTGCTCCAGATAAGATTCATAACACTTGGGACATCCAATAGCAGTGTCCATAAAGTACGGTAGGACCCCCAAAGGTAACAACAGACAGGTCAGACCACTGCCATCTGCAGAACCTTGCGGCAGCATCAGCTGAGGCCCTAACATCAACCTTGTAAAACTTTGAAAAGGTATGAACAGAAGACCAAGTAGCGGCCTTGCAAACTTGTTCAACAGAAGCCTGGTGCTGAAAAGCCCAAGAGGCACCAATAGCACGAGTGGAATGAGCAGTAAGGCAGAAGGGAGGATTCTTCCCCTTAGCAGAATAGGCCTGAATCACAGCCTGACGGATCCACTTGCTGATAGTAGATTTGGCAGGTGCCAAACCCTTCCTAGGACCAGAAGGGACCACAAAAGGAGCATCAGTTTTTCTGAAAGGTGCAGTAGCCACCAGATAGTACTTCAGACACCTAACCACATCCAAAGAATGCAAAACCCACTCCTTATCATTGCTAGGATTAGGGCACAAGGAAGGAAGAACAATGTCCTGATTCAAATGAAAGGCAGACACTATCTTAGGCAGAAAATCTGGCTTGAAGCGAAACACCACCTTGTCCTGGTGTCTAGTCAAAGTAGGGGGGCTGGATGCAAAGCTCCGCCAACTCAGACACACGCCTAACAGAGGTGATAGCCACCAAGAAGACAACCTTGAGAGTAAGAATGGCCAGGGCAGCCTCCTGCACAGGTTCAAAGAGAGCACCCTGCAAGGCTGACAAAACCAAGTTCAAATCCCAAACAGGCAACATAGGCTTACGTGGGGGACGCACATGAGTAACCCCCTGGAAAAAAGTCCTGATCAGAGAATGCTGGGCAAAGGACTTTTGGAAGAAAACAGCCAGGGCAGAGACATGACCCTTCAGAGTACTGAGTTGGAGCCCCATCTCCAACCCATGCTGCAGGAACTCCAGGATCCTGGGAATAGAGAACATACGACAGGGAAGAGACTTAGACTCACACCAGTCAATGTAGGCACACCAAACCCTATAGTTTATGGAAGAAGAATACTTCTTCCTAGCCTTTATCATGGTATCAACAACAGAGGCAGACAGCCCCTTCTCTATCAAGATGGAGGTTTCAGCAGCCAGGTCGTCAAAGCCAGAGTTGGTAAATTGGGATGACGTAAGTGACCCTGAGTGAGCAGGTCTGGCACCCTGGGCAAAGCGTACTGATCTACTGCCAGCTGCACCACGTCTGCGAACCACACTCTTCTTGGCCACCTGGGGGCCACCAGTATTGCTGGAACCCCCTCCTGAGCTATCTTGCGCAGAACCCTGCCCAACAGGGGGAATGGAGGAAAGACATACAGGAGCTGAAAGTCCTTCCATGACATTGCTAGAGCATCCGTGGCCAAGGCTAGAGGATCTTGGGACAGGGAGACAAAGGCCGGGAGCTTGTGATTGTGACGGGACGCAAACAGATCCACATCTGGTTGGCCCCAACGGTGACACAGAGATTGAAACACCCTGTCGCAGAGGGACCATTCTCCCAGGCGAGAAGTCCCCCTGCTCAGAGAGTCTGCCTGCAGATTCTCCACCCCCGGGATGTACACAGCTGATATGCAGGGAACATTGTCCTCCGCCCAGGCCAGGATCAGAGACGCCTCCTGGAGGGCCCCCTTGCTCCGGGTCCCTCCCTGATGATTAATGTAGGCAACCGCCGTCTGGTTGTCCGAGCGTAACTGAACAGGCCGGCCCCGAAGGTGATGAGTCAAATGAGTCAGAACCAACCTAAACGCCCTCAGTTCCAGAATGTTGATAGGTGTGTGGGCCTCCTGAGGGCCCCACCGCCCTTGGAACTGCAGGGACTTCCAGAAACCCCCCCAACCCGTCAGACTGGCATCCGTGGTGACCGTCTTCCAGCAGGGGGCCAGAAAGGATCTGCCCACCAACAGGTTCCTGGAGTCCAGCCACCACGAGAGGGACCGCCTGACTAGGGGGGAAAGCACAAGGACCTGGTCCAGGGACACAGGATCCTTGGCCCATACTGACAAGAGGTGTAGTTGCAGAGGCCTAAAGTGGAACTGGGCATAAGGGACCGCCTCCAAGCACG
Source organism: Gastrophryne carolinensis (assembly GCA_027917425.1). NCBI lineage: Eukaryota > Metazoa > Chordata > Amphibia > Anura > Microhylidae > Gastrophryne > Gastrophryne carolinensis. Next base: position 36,124,360 of record CM051238.1, read on the forward strand.
CCACCATCAGGCCCACCAGCTGCATTACCTGACTGATGGAGGGATGAGGGCAAGACAGCAGGAACTGAACCTGCGCAAGCAGACTGTCCACCCTCTGCTGAGGAAGAAAAATCCTTGCCTGAACTGTATCCAGATTCATTTCGAAGAAGGAAGTCACCAAGGAGGGAGACAGGGAAGACTTGGGATGGTTGATCACCCAGCCAAATGACTCCAGAGTGGACACTACCAGCTGAGTATCCAACTCTGCCTGTTGTAGGGACTGGGAAGTGATGAGAATGTCGTCCAGGTAGGGCAGCACGCGGATGCACTGAGACCTGAGCAGAGACATCACTCCTGCCAGCACCTTGGTGAACATCCTGGGAGCTGAAGTGAGACTGAAGGTCAATGCCACAAATTGGTAGTGCTGATCCTCCAGAGCGAACCTGAGGAACCTTTGATGACCTGGAAACACAGGAATATGAAGGTAAGCATCTTTGATGTCCACAGACGTCATGAAGTCCCCTGGACGCAGGGAACTGATGGCAGAGCGCAGAGTTTCCATGCGAAAGCACCTGCACCTGACAAATTGTTGAGGATCTTCAAGTCCGGGATGGGCCTGACTGACCCATCTCTTTTGGGCACGGTGAAAAGGTTGGAATAGAAGCCCTTGCCCCTTTCTCGTAAGGGTACCAGCTCCAGAAGGCTTTGCACCGCCAGAACTAGAGCCTGAGCTGACACAGGGTCCTGAGAAATCCGGGATCTGATGAATCTTGGGGGCGGCCAGGCAGCAAACTCTATCTTGTAACCGGAGGACACTACCTCCTGAATCCACCGGTCTGAGACATGAAGCCTCCAGACGTGAGCAAAGTGCTGAAGCCGTCCCCCCACCCGGATGGGTGAGGGCACCCCTTCATGCCTGAGGGGGCTTGGGAGAAGACTTAAGCTTGGAGCCCCAGGAGGAGCTAGGGCGACCACGTGCTCTGCCCCTACCCCAGAAATCTCCTCGGGCCCCGGTAAGGGAGACCCCCCTCCCCTGTCTAGCACCACGGTAGGGGGAAGAAAAGGAGCCCTGACCCCAAAAGGGCTGAGACTGCCGCCTGCGCTGCGGTAACCTGCCTCCCTTAGCAAACAGGTCTAGGTGGTCCCCAAACAGGCGTAGTCCTTTGAAGGGAAAACCAGTGAGAGCTTTCTTGGCAGCGTTGTCAGCAGCCCACTGGCGCAGCCAAACCGAGCGGCGTATAGCCACCACAAGGGCAGAGGTTCTGCCATACATCCTAATGGTATCATCCAAGGCAGAGAGGACATAAGTCACAAAAACCTCACAACGAGAGAGTGCATTAAACTCCTCACTAGACACATCATCAAGCGCACCATCTAGGATACTTCTAAGCAGGGTCCTAATAGCCACAGCCGTAATGGCAGAGGCACAGACCGGGCGCAGCGCCGTCCCCACACATGCAAAGGCATGGGACGCCAGCTGATCAATGCGCCGGTCCTCACCATCCCGCAGCGTAGTAGAGTCAGGGGAATGCATGACAGAGGTGTTAGATAACCCTAGGACCGGGGCATCCTCTTCAGGAGGGGATGACTAACGCTTCACCACATCAGCAGGAAAGGGATACCTCTTATCCCAACTCTTAGGTACATCGGGGAGCCTACTGGGACACTCCCATTCCCTGAGCACCAGATTATTAAAATGGGCTTGCTAAGGAAATTCTAAATGTGGCTTAGCAGTATGAAACAATTCCCCCTGTTGCCTGGGAGCCGCAACCGGGGGAGAGATAGACAGTACCTCAAAAATCTGAGCCAACAGCCTATCAGTATCATCTGGGGCCCAGGGGTCAGAGCCAGAATCATCATGACCCCTGGGCCTCTCATCAGATGCGAGTCAGAGAATAACTCCCCTTCTTCCAAAGGGGTATAGCCAGACAGTTCCAAAAACTCATCAGCTTCCATAGGGAAAAGAGTGACATCAGGCGTTAAGTGCCGCTTTTTAGCAGAGGCCTTACGCGCCAAGGTATTAGCAAGCAACTTCTCAACACTAGCCAGTCTAGAAGACACATCAGGCTGAAAATCCCCACTGGAATGCAACTCAATGGGAGTCAAATTTAAGCTTGGGGGAGTAGGTGAAGCCATACGAGGCGCAGGCCCAGCTACTGGTAAACCAGGCTGCAGCGCAATCACCAGCTGGGCACAAGGTACACAGACCCGTACATTGTCAGCACCAATAGGGGAGACCCCACAAGCTACACACAGCCGGGCTTGTCCCGAAGGAACCCCGAGCACATTGTCCTGAGATGCCTCCATATGGTGATTATAGCACACATATAACAATAGCACATATAACAATAGGCCGATAGGGATTCACGCTATAAAAAGCAACCCCGGGATGCCCCAATAGGGAAGTGGGAGTAAATTACACACTAGGCCTCACAAGTTTAATAACTAAATAGGGCCGGGAGAAACCAATAGAGGTCGGTCCGTCTGAAAGACATAAGAAGAGAGAACCCCGTAAGTGACATGCATAATGACATAGGGTAATAAAAGTCACCCGCGAGGGCACTCAAGGACCACGGTAGGTAGACGGCAGTCACGCGGCAGCCAGATCCAAAGAAAATGGCGCTGGGTATACCTCGAGGGGCGGGCCGCAGAGACAGTGACGCGGAACGTGCCAACCGCGGGCCCCGCCCCCCCAAAGAGCGCGAAGCCGCACACGTGACAAGCAGCCAATAACGGCGCCTGAGGTAACGCTGCCGCCAAACGTGGAGCACAGTGGCAACCAGTGCAACCAAGTCAGTGCGGCGACTGACACCAGCCAGACAAACCAAATACAGTGAAGCACCAAAGCATATTCACCCCCCCCCCGAAAGCTACAAGGGAGAGCGAGGGAGGACAGCGGCCACTTAACACAGGGCCCACCGATAGACAGGGGCAAGGGTCAATAGGGCGGGAGGGGCATCCCATAGAGGCTCACCATATGCCTATACCGCCTACCCTTTGGTGGGGGATTGCGGTGGAGCAGCGCTCCTAAGCACCTGACAGTGGTGCTGCCTACCATCACCCGGACCAGCGCAGCCAAGGCTGGGAGGCACATTAATAATGGAACGGGTGGGAATAGTCCTACAGGGCCGCAGGCTAATAGCTCCGCTCACCTGCGAGAAGAGAGAGCCATCTTCTTGTCCTTTGCAGTCCAGACTGCAGAGAAGATCTGGGGATTTGTGGGAGGTCCCGGGTATTTGAGGGGCCGGGAGGAGCCTATTTTGCTGTCTCTGCAGTCCAGCGCCATCTGGCGGAGTAATTACCATGTGTTATGAATCTTATCTGGAGCGGGACGTACGGTATACTAAGAATATACAGTACTTGCTTGGGATGTGACAATATGACTGAGGGGGGCAGTAGAGTCTAGGTTCGCCCCTAGGCTTCCCAGTAGTCTTCTCTGCCTCCTGGTCCTTTGCCACTAACTCTGTGACTTTCCAAAGTTTTGGGGAGAACCTTGGCGCCATCTCCACTGCTGCTGCTGAGGGGACGGCAGTGAGGACCAGAAGGAATGGAGAGCACTGGCAAGTCAGTGCAGTCCTACCTATAATGCAGGTCACGTGTGCTACACAAAATTGCATCGGTCTGTGTTGTGCTACGTAAAGGGACTGTCCAAGAAAAATGTAAAAAAAAATGATTCAGCAGCTTACCTCGTGGTATCTGCCCTCCCCCTTCCTGTAACCTCACAGCAGCACCTAGAAGCAGAAACTTGGCACTGACTTCTGGCACTCCCTAATTCCCCCAAAAGTAGACCACCAATTATAGGGCTTCATTGGTGGTCAATAACTCTGCCCCCTGTGTATTGCACCATTGTGATTAGGTGTCAAATTATGATTATATAAACACGCAGTACTAGAGAGCAGCCACACCCACTGGCTTGAAATCTAAAAAATGAACGAAAACATAAGTTTTCTCTGCTTTGGGATATAACTGTCATAAATCCTGGGACATAACTGTCCCAGAATTTGATCCAGGTCGCTCGGGCGTCTCTATTTGGGATGCGATGCTCTGCAAAACCCTGTGGTTGAACTGAATGAAGAGTTTTGATCAGCATTTTTCAAGTAATCCCTCGGGGGGGGGGGGTTAGGTCTGGCCTTTAGGTCATCCCAACACATGGCTATGCTTTGATATAAACCATTCTATTGTAGCTTTGGCTGTATGTTTAGGGTCGTTCTCCTGCTATGCCCCAGTCTCCGGTCTTATTGCCTCCACCCTCTATTTAGCGCCCTCCATATTGTTATGTTGGTAGAATCCTGACTCTGTGATGCTCTATAGTTTTATTTTAACCCCATGTTTGCGCTCATTAAAGGAAAGCTCCTTTTGTCAGGTTTTTGTTCTGCCTTGTAAAATAATTATGCGTGCTAGGATTGTGCCCCCAAACTTATCAGCATGCGGTTTCCATGATTCTCATATACCTGGGACTCGTCTATTGTCCTTTTAGTCCATTGTTTTTACGCAAGGCCATGAAAACCACAAAGTCCCACAATTCTTCCAATGTAACAGGTGAACTCTTTTAGCCGCTTTGACTAAGTCTGAGCAGCTGAGAACCTGGTCATTAAAGGAGCAGTATCATGAATTTTTCTTGGTGACTTATATTTAAATGGTACTTTGAATGTAGGTAAGTGTTGGAGTAAGAATTACAGATGTAGAAAAAAATGATGTCTGTGTTGTGCAGCTGGAGACTAATAGCTCATGTTTATGTCTGATGAGTGTCGGGGCCCGACCCTCTGGCCTGTTCCACGCTGAGGAGAGGGGGAAACAATGTAACAAAGTATCAGCTGTTCAGTGCTGGCAGCCGTCCAGCATAAGGTAACAACATTGCAACATTGCCTGGCCAGAACTTATATATCTAAAACAGAGAGAAAAGCTCTAGAAGTCATTTAGCTGATTTTGACAGTTTTCCCTTCATGTTGGCTCTGCTGCAGAATCTTTCAGTTTACCAGTTTCTCTCTCTTTTCTCAACACATTTTTCCATATGATCTTTCTTTCAGCTTTGTGTGTTTTGAGCAAAGCCCAACCCAGGATATTCACTATCTGGAGTTTTGTTTTGTGCCCCTAGGGGCATCCCGACTTGGGATGCCCTGATATGTGAAATCCCCAAGTTCGCCTGTGAAAACGTACCTTTCCCTGTCCCACAGCGCATGTGCGGGCTCTCATCCAATCAGCGCTGTTTGCACGCAGATGGGGAGCCTGAGCAGTAACCTTCCTGACCGCCCGGCCTGTCTAAATGACTATCTGCGTGAGCGCGCCAGAAAAATGGGGGAATCTGTGGTTATGCAGGGGTTGTTTCACACAGTGGGGCATCCTGATTTAGAATGCCCAAGGGGGAAGGTCAATGGCCGGGTCTTATAGACTTCAGGGTCGGCCACTCAGGGTTTTGTTCCACTTTAATACCTTTAGATTTTCCTGCACAGTTATTCAAAGAAGAATTTCAGTTATTTTCAGTCAGTTTAGTTTAGTTTATTTTGTATAGATTTTACACATTTGAGTCACCTGGTCTCATAACAAAAGCAGCACCTCACACACACACAGCCGTTACCACTGATTACAGTGTCAGCCTCTGAGGTAAAGTGTTGCTAAGAGACCAGTGGGCTAAATGAAGCAGCTCCCTAAATACAACCCAGCAGATCCCCCTATTCAGCCATTGTCATTATACCATTTAAAAGAAAGGCAGATATTTTTTCCTTTTTCTATCGCCACATTATTTATACACGTTAGAAGCTATTGTGTGGCTATTTAATTATTTATCTTTTTTAATGCAAATTTCGCAATACTGCTCCTTTAACCCTTTCACTGCTAGAACACAAGACTGAGATCCGTCCAAGGAGATGAAGATCAGCAGAATGGGTTAAAACTGACACCTATGCCTTAGCCAATTAGAGTGAGGAAGTCCCCGTGTACTCAAAATCACCGCTTTGGTGTACAAAGCTAAGGTAAACACATTGTTGCTATAAAAAACTGTTTTTTTAAAACACAGAGTTGCAAATTATAAATAAAAAAAGCTTAACACATTGAAGACATCATTTTGCCACACAAACAAATGCCATTGAAAGTGGAATTACCCTTTAAAAATGGCAAATATTTTATACATTCTCTCGGTGGATAGTAATCTATAATCTGAACCATAAATGCTGGGAAGGTGTTGCTTCTGGCAAAGACGCATAGTTCTAAAGCGCCACCTAGTGGGGGTAATATGAATATATTGCTGCTACGGAGCAGGAAAAGGGCAACACAGCAAACTGCACTTCTCTGCAGAGTGGCCACTGAATAGCGATTTACACTAAGTTCAACAGACTGCACATAGGAGAGCCGCAGTTTCTGCAGCTCCTCCAACAGGGATTTTTGGGCCCCATACAAGAACAATGTCTAAGCCCCCCACAGGCTATATGCAGTGGCATAACTAAATGTGATGGGGCCCTGGGGTGAACATTAAATTGGGCCCTTTCAAGGCTCATACAGTAAACTTTTTTTCTGCCTTAATTGGATGCAGCAAGACAACTAAAGACTGAAACAGCAGAGGCAAATGATGCTTCTTTTCTCAAAATGATGCCAAGTGAGCACAAATATAATAAAAAAAATATATATAGTGAAAAATATATAATAAAAAGAAAAAAAAAAGAAAATAAAAATATAATAAAAAAGTGGAGGAACAATGATGTCCCTTCCCGACATTCTGGGCCCTGGTGCAGTCACACCCCCTCAAGTTACACCCATGTCTTTATGTAATGGCTGGGCCACAAGGTAACCAGGCTCTGCTTCAGTGTTCAGACTAAAAAGACAACTAAAGTATCAGGGCCCCCGGCCACCACATTATAGGTTATGAGGACATCACAATAATGCAATTCTGTGATTACTCACCTTGTAGAATTGGTATTATAAGTATGCAGCACGTCCTGCTCCAGATAATGATTCATAACAGATGGGATTACTTCCACTAGAGGGCGCTTGACTGCAGAGACGGCAAAAAGAGGCCCCTCCCGGTCCCATATATACCCAGGACCTCCCACAAATTCCCCAGTATAGAAAAGCAGTAAGGAGAACCAGGAGAAGCCAATGAAATGAACAACGTTAACAAGGATAACAATCACCATACAGAGGATCCAAGATAATGCAAACAGGGTGGGGTGGAGCAGGACGTGCTGCATACTTATAATACTAATTCTACAAGGTGAGTAATCACAGAATTGTATTATTCTAGATATGCAGCACGTCCTGTTCCAGATAATGATTCATAACAGATGGGACATCCAATAGCAGTGCCCGTAACTAGGGTGGGATCCCAAAAGCAACAACGCGCAGTTCAAACCACTGCCGCCTGCAGAACCTTGTGGCCAAACACAGCTGAGGCCTGAACATCAACCTTGTAAAACCTGGAAAAGGTATGAACAGAAGACCAAGTAGCAGCCTTACAAACTTGTTGAACAGAAGCCTGGTGCTGGAAGGCCCAGGAAGCCCCAACAGCACGGGTAGAATGAGCAGTAACACGGAAAGGAGGATCCTTTCCCCTAGCAGAATAGGCCCTAACAATAGCCTGACGAATCAATTTGCTGATAGTAGACTTAGCAGGTGCCAGGCCCTTCTTGGGGCCCAAAGGAACCACAAACAAGGCATCAGTCTTTCTAAAAGGTGCAGTAGCCACCAAGTAGTACTTCAAATTCCTGACAACATCCAGGGAATGTAAGGCCCTCTCCTTGGAATTACCAGGATTAAGGCACAAGGAAGGAAGCACATTGTCCTAATTGAGATGGAAGGCAGAGACAACCTTAGGCAAGAAATCAGGTTTAAAGCGGAAAACCACCTTGTCCTGGTGTCTCTCAAAGTAGGGGGCCTGAATAGAAAGGGAAATAGAAATAGAACTCCGAAACACGCCTGACCGAGGTGATAGCCTCCAAAAAGGCAACCTTAAGAGTAAGAAGAGACAGAGCAGCCTCATGCACAGGCTCAAATGGAGGGCCCTGAAGGGCAGGCAAAACCAAATTCAAGTCCCAAACTGGCAACAGAGGCTTGCGAGGGGGACGCACAGGGGCAGAGCGTACTGATCTACTGCCAGCTGAACGATATCCGCGAACCACACCTGTCTTGGCCACCAGGATTGCTGGTACCCTTTCCTGAGCCAGCTTGCGCAGAACCCTGCCCAGCAGGGGGAATGGAGGAAAAAGATACAGGAGACGGAACCCCTGCCAGAGCATCCACCGCAAGGGCCAGGGGATCCTGGGACAGAGAGACAAAGAATGGGAGCTTGTGATTGTGGCGGGACGCAAACAGATCCATTCCCCCAGGCGAGAGGTCCCCCTGCTCAGAGTCCGCCTCCATATTCTCCACCTCTGGAATGTACACTGCTGAGATGCAAGGAACATTGTCTTCCGCCCAGGACAGAATCATGGACACCTCCTTGAGGGCACTCTTGCTCCAAATCCCTCCCTGATGATTGATGTAGGCAACTGCCGTCTGGTTGTCTGAGCGAACTTGGACCGGCTGGCCCTGAAGGTGAGGAGTCAACTGGGCCAGTACCAACCAAACCGCCCTCAGTTCCAGGACGTTGATCGGGGCATGGGCCTCCTGAGGGCCCCACAGCCCCTGGAATTGAAGGGTTCTCCAGAAGCCCCCCCCAACCCGACAGACTGGCATCCATGGTGACCGTCTCCCAACAGGGGGCCAGAAAAGATCTGCCCCCCAACAGGTTCTTCGAGTCCAGCCACCACAAGAGGGACCGCCGGGCCAGAGGAGACAGAACAAAGGCCTGATCCAGAGACAGGGGACTCTTGTCCCAGACTGGTAGGAGATTGAGTTGAAGCGGTCTCATGTGGAACTGAGCATAAGGAACTGCCTCGAAGCAGGACACCATTAGTCCCACAAGCTGCATCCCTTGCCGGATGGAAGGGCAAGGGCAAGACAAAGGAAATGGAACCAGAGCTTGAAGAGAATCCACCTTCTGCTGAGGAAGAAAAATCCTGGCCTGAACAGTATCCAGATTCATGCCCAGGAAGGAGGCCCCCAGAGATGGAGACAGGGAGGATTTGGGGTGATTGATCACCCATCCGAATGTTTCCAGTGCAGTCACCACCTGCTGGGTATCCACTTCCGCCTGCTGGAAAGAATGAGAGGTGATGAGGAGGTCGTCCAGGTAAGGAAGAACGTAGTTGGGGACCCCAAAGGGGTAAATGAGGTGGCACCAACCAATCCAATGACCGTGGTGCACAACTTTGGTAATTCCAACAATATATGTGCAAAAGATGGGGATGCCCCAAGACGCCTATAGGAAATGCTACCAAAGATTTACTATTGCACACACCCAATTATAAAAATAGAACTACTTTTATTATTGGAAAATCATTATATCATTACAACAAAAACACAGTTAAAAAACACATAAGACAAACAATTTCATACTCTGCCAACAGGGGGCGCTGTTGTACCGTGCTGAAAAACACCCAGTTACATAAGTATATGTAATTAATATTAAAATCCCCAAATCTATTCCAACATAAACATTTTCTTATATATATATAACATATTATTTACAATAAGTGCTAAGTGCATTGTGTTAACTAAGTGCATCAATCCCGAATAAACATCTATACAAGTAAGAAGACCCTTATCAAGTCTAAACCACCAGGAGACATAAATCAAGGCAAAAAATAGTGCTACTTATCTTGAGACTGGGTGACAAGATAACGCAACCCCCCCGCAGAGCCCACGCGTTCCGAGACTTGATGTCTCTTCCTCAAGGCAGAGTGCGAAGTGAAAGGTGCCGTGAGCTTCCCAGGCATATATACCCACCTATCCCCGCTCCCCCGCCACCACTGATAGAAAGCCGGTGTGCCGTGGACGCACCCCGGCAGGAAGTGCGTCAGACCGCCAATGCCGGAAATGACGTCACCCGCGCTCCAACGTGGAGCGCGGAAGTGCGTTGGACTAACGCTCCATAGAGATGAGCCCGCCCTCCCCCTGCAGAAGTGAGGTGTTCAGGGCCCCTCTCGAAGGGAGCGAGGCGCGGGACTGGGAGCAAGTAAGGCGAGTGCCACCCGCTGGAACCCACAACCAAGTTATTTACATGAAAACAAAACATTTTGGAGATCACATCTGTCTTGTGAAAAACACACAAGATAGATGTGATCTCCATAATCTCAGAAATGTTGAATGATGATCAGATAGGCAGTCCAAGGTCCGTGGAGATTTTCTGCTCCTCTTTTCCTTGTTCTGCTCAACATCATATTGGACATCGAGAGGAGCCACTCCACGGAAGCTCTCTATGGAGTCTCACATGATCCAGGAAGATTCCAAGGTGGTAGCAAATGGACTCCGCACTGTATTCACATCTATCTTTGTATCTTCCAGTATACAGTGATTTTATTTTCAGCTTAAACTGGAGCAGCGTTTGTAGCCCCAGGAAATTGATTACTCCCTAACCAATAATTTTTTTCCTGATGGGATGGAAACATATACTCATGTCAGGGTGGGCCTTAGATGGGGGATCCCGTCCATTCTTTGCCTGGTTCCTCTTCCCTTCTCCCATTGTCCCTGATCCTTTTTTGACCCCTGTGTCTGCAACCATCAAATACATGTATACCTCCAAGTGTTGCTCTGTATAATGGGCCTGCACAGTGCATGTCAACTTATACAGTTATACTGGTGTAATTCCTTCTCTCTTTTGGAGTGGAGGGCTCCTCCCTCCCTCCCTCTCCCCCTTCTCTTGTCCTTGGTATGCACACTGAGGACTCACCTTGTCACAAAGGTGGAGAGAGATCCCATAAGTGCCACTATTTAGCCTTTATGTTGGGGGGTGGAGACACCCTCCTGCTGTAGGCTGGTCCCACATTATATATGGTGACTGTTGGATTCAGTATATGTATACCTGTGGCGTACCTGTGGTGGTACTGGTATCTGGCTCCTTTGTGAAGGGCTGATACCCTCTTTTCCCTATTTCTTCCCTTGACATTACAACTTATTTGGTATATTATTAGTCTTTAAAGATGCCAATAATGTTGACTGTGTTTCTCTTATGTATTTTGTATACTCCATATACAGATTATGATGTTTAAATGTTTGTTTTTTAAAATATCTTACTTTTGTTTTCATGTAAATAAGTTGGGTGTGGGTTCCACCGGGTGGCACTCACCTTCCTTGCTCCCAGTCCCGCACCACGCTCCCTTCGAGAGGGGCCCTGAACACCTCCCTTCTGCAGGGGGAGGGCGGGCTCGTCTCTATGGAGCGTTAGTCCGACGCACTTCCGCGCTCCACGTTGGAGCGCGGGTGACGTCATTTCCGGCATTGACGGTGTGACACACTTCCGGCCGGGGTGCGTCCACAGCACACCGGCTCTCTATCAGTGGTGGCAGGGGAGCGGGGATAGGTGGGTATATATGCCTGGGAAGCTGACAGCACCTTTCACTTCACACTCTGCCTTGAGGAAGAGACATCGAGTCTCGGAACGCGTGAGCTCTGCGGGGGGGGGGGGGGGGGGGTTGCGTTATGTTGTCACCCAGTCTCAAGATAAGTAGCACTATTTTTTGCCTTGATTTAGGTCTCCTGGTGGTTTACACTTGATAAGGGTCTTCTTACTTGTATAGATGTTTATTTGGGATTGAGGCACTCTGTTTAAGTTAACACAATGCACTTAGCATTTATTGTAAATAATATGTTTATATATATATATATATATATAAGAAAATGTTTATGTTGGAATAGATTTGGGGATTTTAATATTAATTACATATACTTATGTAACTGGGTGTTTTTCAGCACAGTACAACAGCGCCCCCTGTTGGCAGACTATGAAATTGTTTGCCTTATGTGTTTTTTAACTGTGTGTTTTTGTTGTAATGATATAATGATTTTCCAATAATAAAAGTAGTTATATTTTTATAATTGGGTGTGTGCAATAGTAAATCTTTGGTAGCATTTCCTATAGGGGTCTTGGGACATCCCCATCTTTTGCACAGGTAAGGAAGAATACAAATGCCTCGAGCTCTGAGGAGAGCCATAACACCTGCCAGCACCTTGGTGAAGACTCTGGGGGCCGAGGTGAGACCGAAGGGCAGTGCTACAAATTGGTAGTGTTGGTCCTCCAATGCGAACCAGAGGAATCTCTGATGCCCTGGGAAGACCGGTACACGAAGGTAAGCATCCTTGATGTCTATGGAGGTCATGAAGTCCCCCGGGAGCAAAGAGCTGATCGCGGAGCGCAGGGTCTCCATGCGAAAGTGTCTGGTCCTGATGAACTTGTTGAGAAGCTTTAAGTCCAGGATGGGTCTGATGGAACCATCCCTTTTGGGTACTGTGAAGAGATTGGAATAAAAACCGACCTCTCTCCCCAGGAGGGGCCATGACAGATGACCCCCCATGTCCAATAGATTTTGTACAGCCAGAAACAGACCCTGAGCTGCCAGGGGTTCTGGAGGAATCAGAGAACTGAGGAATCTTGGAGGCGGCCAGGCAGCGAACTCTAGCTTGTAACCGGAGGACACAACCTCCAGAATCCACCTGTCTGAGACCTGCTATCCCCAGACAGGAGCGAAGAGCCGCATAGCAGAAGCACAAACAGGACGTAAGGCAGACCCCACACAGGCAAAGGTATGGGAGGCCAGCTGGTCAATGCACCGGTCCTCACTATCCTTGAGGGTAGTGGAATCAGGGGAATGGACCACAGATGAGTTGGACAGCCCCAATACTGGTGCATCCACTTCTGGGGGTGTAGACCAACATTTAACCACATCAGTGGGAAAAGGGTAACTTTTATCCAAGCCTTTAGGGATTCCGGGGAGCCGTCCGGGATGCTCCCATTCTTTGGGAACAAGATTATTGAAATGGGCCTGTTCTGGAAATTCTAGACGTGGTTTAGCAGTACTGAAAAGTTCCCCCCTGTGGCTTGGGAGCCGCAGCAGGAAGGGAGATAGAAAAAAAATCTGAGTTAACAGTCTATTGGTGTCATCCGCATCCCAGTGACCAGAGCCATAGTCAGCACAACTGAAATGCTGATCATCAGATAACTCTGAATCAGAGAATAATTCACCCTCTTCAAGTGGGGTATATAGTCAAACAAATCAAGGAAATTCTCATTCTCCACAGGAAAGGCAGACGCACTCGGCGCCACATGCCGCCTTTTAGCCAGGGCCTTATGGGCCGCAGAGCTAGCAATCAGCCTCTCAATGTTAGCCAACCTGGAAGACACGTCAGGCTGAGACTCTCCACTAGTATTTAGTTCACTGGGAGCCATAATCAAGCGAAGGGGAGTGGGTGAGGCGCAGGCCGTCACAGATAGCCCAGAATGCAGCGCAAGCGCCTGCTGGGCGCAGGGTACACAGACCCGCACATCATTGCTCACAGGGGATGCCCCACACACTACACACAGCCGGGCTTGTCCCGAGGGGACCCCGAGCACAATATCCTGTGAAGCCTCCATATGGTGATTAAGGTGGCACAACTGGCCAATAGGAATTACGCCATATAAGCAACCCGGGATGCCCCAAATAGCCGCAGGGAAGTCGGAGGATTTAACAATTTAGGCCTCTAATAAAGACCCGACAGAACAGGGAGCGAGAGGGGAGAGAGTGGATGACACTTAAGGGGTCCCACCAAAACCAGGGCATGGGAGGGCTACAGGCGGACGGGGCATCCCAACTCAAGTTCACCATAACCTGTACTGCCTACCCTTTGGTGGGGGATTGCGGCCGGAGCAAAGCTCCGCCTACCATCACCCGACCAGCGCAGCCAAAGCTGGGAGGCATAAGCAAAAGGTGGAACGGGTGGAAAATACCATTTTGTGAGTACTCACCTGAAAAATGGATATTGTTGGTGTGCCACACACCCCGCTCCACCTTTAATATTCTTCACTTATTGGGTTAACTCACCGCCAGGTGACGCTGTGCAGAGAGGAAGTCTTGTAACAAGCCCCCTTCCGGCCTATATATACCTGGTACCTCCCATTTATCACCAGTATATTAAAAAGCAGAAAGACAAGGTACCAGTAAATTAACGGTAACCTCAAAATAAATCAATATAAATAAAAGCTTCACCATATAAAGGATTCGGAAATACCGAAAAGGGTGGGAGTGAAGCGGGGTGTGTGGCACACCAACAATATCCATTTTTCAGGCGAGTACTCACAAAATGGTATTATTCTTGGTGTGCCACACACCCCGCTTCACCTTTAATATTCTTCACTTATTGGGACATCCAAAAGCAGTGTCCACTGCCAGGTGAAGCATAACTTAAATGACTGCAGTCTGCAGAACTTTGCGGCCAAAAACAGCATCCGCTGAGGCTCGCACATCAACTTTGTAAAACTTAGAAAAAGTATGAACAGAAGACCAAGTGGCGGCCTTACAAACTTGTTCAACAGAAGCTTGGTGCTGAAAAGCCCAAGACGCCCCAATGGCGCGAGTAGAATGAGCAGTGATACGAAAAGGGGGAACTTTCCCCTTAGCAGAATAGGCCGCAGTAACGGCCTGACGTATCCACTTGCTAATGGCAGATTTGGCTGGTGCCAAACCCTTCTTAGGCCCATAGGGCACAACAAAAAAGGAATCCGTCTTACGAAAAGGAGACGTGATAATCAAGTAGTACTTAAACCGGACCTTCACCCTGATTTAATGAAAAGCCCAAACTCTTAAAAAACAATTCCTCAGCATCTAAAATTAATATATTTTACATGTTTAGTCACTAATTTATTATACTTTCCCCCACTGGGCTGCAACTCTGTTCGGGAATTTAGGATACGGGCGCCGCCATCTTGACTCAGAAGCATCACACTTACTGAGGAGAGGAGAGTGGGATAAGGTACAGGGGGGCGGGTTATAGCTGTGCTTTGCTCAGACAGAGCAGAGCTGGGGTCAGGGAAAGGTCAGCAGTCCCAGAATGCAGAGCAGCACAGTCACTTCCTGTTTGCAGGCACTTCCTGTTTGCAGGCTGCCTGCAAAAATGGCAGCTTCCATAAGCCACCATCTTGGATGTTTAAAGGCTTATAAAATGCAGTAGATGCAGGTAGGATGATTTTTAATGTGGACAATCTGTATGTACAGGGTGTGGGAAACATATAAGATAGACTCTTATTTAGAGTGAAGGTCCGCTTTAACACAGCGTACTACATCCAAACAATGCAAAACCCTCTCTTTGTCATTCTTAGGATTAGGACACAAGGAGGGAAGAACAATATCTTGGTTCAAATGAAAAGCAGAAACAACCTTAGGAAGAAAGTCTGGCTTGAACCGAAAGACCACTTTATCCTGATGCCTCTCAAAGTAAGGCGCCTGGATAGACAAGGCCGCCAATTCCGAGACACGCCGGACCGAAGTGATCGCTACCAAGAAGACAATCTTCTGAGTCAGGGTAGACAAAGCAATATCTTGCAAAGGCTCAAAAGGAGGAGCCTGAAGAGCAGAAAGAACCAAATTCAAATCCCAAACCGGGAGTAATGGTTTCCTGGGAGGCCGCACATGCGTAACCCCCTGGAAAAAAGTTTTAACTAAAGGCTGAAGCGCAACACGCTTCTGAAAAAAGATAGATAAGGCAGAAACTTGCCCTTTCAACGTACTTAGCTGAAGACCAGAGTCCAGCCCAGATTGTAAAAACTCCAGAATCCTGGAGACCGAAAAAAAAACCCTACAAGGAAAAGATCTCATCTCACACCAAGTGATGTAGGCTTTCCAAGTCCTATAGTAGATGATCGAAGAAGACCTCTTCCGGGCACTGATCAGAGTCTTGACAACTGAGTCAGAAAGACCCTCCTCCTTCAAGATGGAGGTTTCAGCAGCCAGGTCGTCAAACCCAGCGCTGGTAAATTGGGGTAACACAACCGACCCTGAGTGAGCAGATCGGGCCGAAGAGGCAGGGCGAACTGGTCCACTGCCAGCCGAACGATGTCTGCGAACTACACTCACCTTGGCCACCTTGGGGCCACGAGAACGGCGGACACCTTTTCCAGAGCCAACTTCCGAAGCACCCTGCCCAGCATGGGTATCGGAGAAAACAGGTATTAGAAATCCCAGATCCCCCCCAGCTCAGGGACATGGCGTCCACTGCCAGAGCATCCTGGGAGAGCGACACGAAGTTCGGGAGCCTGTGATTGTGACGAGAGGCAAACAGGTCCACCTCTGGTGTCCCCCATCGGAGACACAGTGAGCGAAACACCCAAGGATGGAGAGCCCATTCTCCCAGACGGGGAGAGCCCTTGCTCAACCGGTCCGCTTCCTGGTTCTCCACTCCTGGAATGTATACCGCCGAGAGACAAGGAACATGGGCCTCTGCCCTGGTCAGGATCAGGGACACCTCTCTGAGAGCACTCAGACTGCGAGTCCCTCTCTGATGATTGATGTAAGCAACCGCTGTTCGATTGTCTGAACGCACCTGGACCGGAAGGCCCAGAACGTGCGGAGTCAGGAGAGCAAGTACCCGACGGATGGCTCTCAGTTCCAGAACATTGATGGGTAAGTGGGCCTCTTGAGGTCCCCACTGCCCCTGGAACTGCAGCTCCTTCCAAAATCCACCCCAACCCGACAGACTGGCGTCCGTGGTGACAATTTCCCAAAGAGGGGTCAGGAAAGACCTTGCCCTTCACAAGATTGGTCGAGACCAACCACCACTGGAGGGACTGCCGGACCCGGGAGGACAACTGGAAGGGCTGATCCAATGACCGAAGCTGCCGGTCCCAGGACGCCAACAGATAAAGCTGAAGCGTCCTCGTGTGAAATTGAGCAAAAGGAACTGCCTCGAAAGAGGCGACCATCAACCCCATCAGCCTCATCCCCAGACGGATGGACGGCCGAGGATCGGAAAGTAGGACCCGAGCCAACTCCTGAATCAGATGAATTTTGGACTGGGGGAGAAACACTCTGTGTTGAAGAGAGTCCAACTGCATCCCCAGAAAGGACACCACCCTGGCCGGAGCGAGGGAGGACTTGGGGAAGTTGATCACCCAACCAAAGCTTTCCAGCGTGGAGACCACCAACCTGGTGTCTGTCTCCGATTGATTGAGCGACGGAGCCATGATGAGAAGGTCGTCCAAATAAGGCACGACACGAATGCCCCCGAGATCTGAAAATGGCCATGACCCCTGCCAGCACCTTGGTGAACACTCTTGGAGCTGAGGTAAGGCCAAACGGAAGCGCCACGAATTGATAATGCTGATTTTCCATCACGAATCGAAGAAAACGATGAGCGTGGCAGATGGGAACATGAAGATAAGCATCCTTGATGTCTATGGACGTCATGAAGTCCCCTTGCCGAAGGGAACCGACGGCCGTACGCAAGGTTTCCATGCGAAACTTCCGAACACGGATGAACCTGTTGAGTAATTTCAGGTCCAGGACGGGACGGACTGACCCGTCTTTCTTGGGGACTGCGAAAAGATTGGAATAAAACCCGAGGCCCATCTCTAAGCGCAGTACCGGCCGGATGACCGCCATCTCTAACAGATTCTTTACCGACGCCAGGAGCCCCTGTGCGGCCAAAGGATCGATGGGCACCCGAGACCGAAAGAACCGTGAAGGAGGGCGAGAGTCGAATTCCAGTTTGTAACCAAACGACACTACCTCCCGGATCCATCTGTCCGGAATCTCCTGGTCCCAAACCTGGGAGAAGTGTCGTAATCGTCCCCCCACCCGCACGGGTGAGGGCAGCCCCTCATTGCTGAGCCGGTTTACCAGCAGGCTTGGTGCCCCAGGACTGGGCGGGACGGCCACGGCCCCTCCCGAGTCCAACCTGCACCTCTGGTAGCGGGAAAGGAAGCCCCCCTACCCGCTCTGAATCCCCGAAATGAAGGCCAACCAGCACTTGCCCCCTTAAAGGGACGACGAGGCCTCTTGCGTTGTGGCATCTTACCACCCTTTGCGACTGAATCAATTTTCTCACCAAACAGACGCAAGCCCAAAAAGGGGAGAGCTGTGAGCACCCTTTTAGAAGCTGAGTCCGCCGACCACTGACGCAGCCATACTGACAGACGAATAGCCACCAGCATTGCAGCTGTCTTGCTACTCATAGCCAGCGCATCGTCCTGAGCGGATAGAACATAGGAAATAAAAGATTCACACTGCTTGAGCGCAGTAAACTCTTTACAAGTGGGATCTAGATCCTCATACAGCTCCTGAATTACAGACCTAACCGCCAATAGAAGAAGGGCCGAAGCACACACCGGGCGCATCATTGACCCAGCATAAATAAAACCATGGCGAGCGTACTGGTCAATCCGACGATCCTCCCCATCTTTTAGGGACAGTGGTCTCAGCAGACTGTACCATAGCCATGCTGGAGAGCCCTAGCACAGGGGTATCGACGTCAGGAGGGACGGACCAGAGTTTCACCAATTCTGGCGGAAAAGGATAACGCTTTTCCCAACTGGAAGGGATTCCAGATAACCGCGTGGGATGTTCCCATTCCTTAAGGACCACCCTCTCAAAGTGTTGTTGTCTGGGAAAAACCCAACGCGGCTGAGGCTCTTTAAACAACTGGCCCTTAGGCCGGGTGACAGCCTCAGGCGGATCTAAATTCAGAATTTCAAACATCTGAGCCAGAATGGAGGAGGTGTCAAGGGAAACACCCGCCGACCAATCGCCAATAGCATCAGCCTCAAGCTGATCTGCAGGCTCATCTGACTCCAACAGGAATTCTCCCTCGTCCGGGGAGCCATCGGACCATTCCACAGGCTCATACACCTCATCCTGTGAAGCCGAAGGTATCGGAGTCAGGTGCTTCCGTTTTGCAGTGGCTTTTGACCCTGCTTTAACGGGCACTATTTTCCGGAGGCTGGCCAATCGCGCCGCCACCTCGGATTGCGAATCCCCACTCTTGACAGTGTCATGCGGGGTCCGGAACAGGGAGGGAGAGGTAGGAGATGATGGAAGATGCGACGGGCCAGCAGCCGAAGCGACGGACTGACGCGCAATACTCTGCCTTGCACAAGGAATGCATACAAAGACATCATCATCTGGGAGCGGAGTCCCACATCTTGCGCACCCCCTAGATGGCCCAGAAGAACCATTTCCGGTAATAACGGAAGCCTCCATATGGTGATTTATGGTATTCGCAATTCTTTTGGGTTTTAAGGCATAAGCCGACCCGGGATGCCCCCTTATTGTAAATGTCCCGGAAGGGAGGATTTAATTCAAAAAGAAGATCCCCTTAATAATCTATATATAAATATATTTATATTTTTTTTTTTATGTCCTAATATATATATATATATATATATATATATATATATATATATATATATATATATACCAATTTTCCTTTCCTTTTATTTTTTATTTTTAAAAAGAAAGACTAGCCAAGTAATATAGAGCCGGGAGGCCGCTTTAATCAGGGGTTCCCGGGATCTGTAGGGGAAGAAAACCAACAGTCAGATCCCCAAACATGTGGCAACATGCAAACATACTAATGCATGTCACCAAAGTGCCTTTAAATAAACAAAGGAAAAACCCTTGCCCTCAATCATGATGAATCCCCTTATAGATGACTCCCCTCCATGTCTAAAAAACACTATAAACAATATAGTTTTTTTTAAAAGACACTCAACGGCCCCACACAAGGTGGGGCCGCTTACCTGCAAGGAACCGAGGGCGGCCGCAGCAATAGTATGGACGACGCAGCAGCCAGCAGCAGCAGCAATAGCAGTAGGAGCCAGAAGTAAACAAAAACCATGTGTGGCAGCGAGCCCCCCCCCACGTGACTTCCTTTAAGCCAGGAAGGAAGGAAGTGAGGCTGGGGCCGGTCACATGACGCTGCCGCCACGCCCCCGTTTCCACGTCCCCGGAGCCCGCCCCCCTGAAGCCCGATCAGTGCGCCCATTCATCAAGGGATTACTACCAGATGAGCCACTACAACAGGCCAAACACAAAGCAGGAGGAGGGGGGAGGAGGGAGGGAAGGAAAGACTCAGCGCAGCCGACGCTGACAATGCGGCGGCGAACGGCAAGGAGACCAGCGGGGGAGGAGGGAGGGAGGCTGCTATAGCAAAGGCTCAGGCAGCAAGCCAGCCTGCAATCAGCGCGGCCAAGCCCCAGCTGCCCCCTAAAGCAGACCTAAACGCTGGCCAAACCGGCCAGTACTTATCTTGCAAGACCTGCCCAAGGAAAGCCCTTTTAAGGGAAAAAAAAATAAGAGGACAATCAGACCGAGTGCACATTTGCGGTGCAGTCTGCTAAGTGCATGAAAGTAAAACACACATGTTACAAAAAGTCATACAGTGAAATACACACACACACACAATACACAACCCTCTAACCCCCCCCCCCCATAGTGAAGGGACCGTAACGGGAGAGTAAGGGGCTAAGGGGACCCTCGGGACAGGGGCATGCCATTTCCGAATCACCATGCCGGATAGCCGCATTGCCCCCAAAAGAGGGGGTCGAGCGGAGGAGATAAGCTCCTAGGCACCTATAGTGCCGTCTACCAATTGCCCAGTGAGCAGCCTAGACTGGGAGGCTTCCAATCCACCATAAAGGTATAAACAATCAAAACCGGGAAGAAATAGACCAAAAGGGGGTGCCGGGGTAAGACCCCGGCTACCTGTAAGCAGGAGACTTCAATCTTCTGTCTTGTCGTCAAGCAGAGAGAAAAATACTGGTGATAAATGGGAGGTACTGGGTATATATAGGCCGGAAGGGGGCTCGTTACAAGACTTCCTCTCTGCACAGCGTCACCTGGCGGTGAGTTAACCCAATAAGTGAAGAATATTAAAGGTGAAGCGGGGTGTGTGGCACACCAAGAATATAGTCCTACAGGGACAAGGGCTGCTAAGCCCAGCTCACCTGCGAGAAGAGAAGCCATCTTCTGACCTTCGCAGCCGACTGCAGAGAAGGAACTGGGGAATTTGTGGGAGGTCCCGGGTATATATATATGGACCGGGAGGGGCCTCTTTTTGCCATCTCTGCAGTCAAGCGCCCTCTGGCGGAGGTAATCCCATCTGTTATGAATCATTATCTGGAGCAGGACGTGCTGCATACTTAGAATATAGGCTGTATGGAGTCAGGGACCCTTTTAACTTGTGTCTAAAGCCCCATTATTTAGGAAACTTAAACTGGACCTTCACCCTGAATAAGAGCCTATCTTATGTTTCCCACACCCTGTACAGATTGCCCACATTAAAAATCACCCTACCTGCATCTACTGCATTTTATGAGCCTTTAAAGTGGACCAACACCCAACGCTGATCGGCCCAATCAGCTCCCTCCCCGCAGGGCATCCGAAACCTGCTGTGTGAAACCCCCCCGGACGTCCGCAAACCTTACCTTCTCCCGTTCCAACGGCGCATGCGCGGGCCGCCGCGCGTCCCTCTAGTAGAGAGCGCACCCTGTAAGAGGGGACGCGCGAGAGGCGGCGGCCTCAGCTTGTCCGTCGGCGGTGAGGTAAGTTTTTTTGGGCTTTCTGGGGGGTTTCACACAGCGGGGCACCCCCGATCGGGGTGCCCCGCAGAAGTGGACCAACACCCAGGATAGTGAAAATCCTGGGTGTTGGTCCACTTTAAACATCCAAGATGGCAGCCCATGGAACATCAGGCAGCCTACAAACAGGAAGTGTCTTCCGACTGTCTCTCTGCATTCTGGGATTGCTGTCCTTTTCCTGACCCCAGCTCTGCCCTGTCTGTGCAAAGCACAGCTATAACCCCAAACCCTGTAATTTTCACCCTTATCCTCAGTATGTGATGCTTCTGAGGCAAGATGGTGGCGCCCGTATTCTAGAGTCCTGAACAGAGTTGCAGCCCAGTGGGGGAAAGAATAAAAAGTGACTAAAAACTTAAATGGTAGTCTAAGTGTTTGGGCTTTTCATTAAATGATGCAGAAGGTCACACAAAAGCTTCAGACATCACATGATAGGTTATGATGGGGGGGGGAACATATACCCTATATAGAGTCTGCCCCCTATGCCCCCGAGGCCAAGAAACAAAACCCAGTATAGTGAAAATCGTGGGTGTTTGCCTATAAGCAGTGGCAAACCTAAATGTGATGGGCACCTGGGGGTAAACATTAAATGGGCCCTTTCAAGGCTCATACAGTAAACTTTTTTCTTCCTCTTAACTCAATTGGATGCAGCGAGACAACTAAAAGACTGAAACATTATAAAACCCGGTATAGTGAAAATCACGGGTTTTGTACCACTGGAAAGGTTAGCTATGGAGATATCGGGCATCGAGTCAACTCTGCCACAGAAGAGAGACACTGAATAGCTGACGCTTTATACTCCTGTGTTTTTTGTTTTCATATTTATTGATTTTTTAGCTTTGTTTTTTTTTTATTTTCAAACAGAGAAACAAACACTCAGGGGTAAAGGGGGGGAGAAAGACAGACAACAGGATAAAACAGCACCTGGAATTTAGGCCTGCCTAGGAGAAACACAGGCACTGCCACAACACCACAGGAAATAGCTACCGTCTGGCACGGCCCAGACAGTCCAAACTCCTTTGTCTGGCGCTATAGGTCCAGGTCATAAAAACTTTCCTCGTCATTGAACCAGTCCCAATCATCCTCTGAGTCTGTTAGGTCATCGTCTGCTCCTGCAGCCAATAGCATGAGCAGCATTTCACCCAGTTCAAAGGTCACCACCTCCTCGTCGTCCGTGTCGAAGGGATCTCCGCCTTCGCGCTCCTCGAAGTCCCAAAATCGGTTTCTGCGCTGGGCCTGCAGGGTAGTAAAGAGGAGAGGTCATCACATGGGCCCTGCAACCCAATCTCTTGCTCAAAATATCAAGTTCTCTAGAGCTGGTTTTCTAGTGGGAAAGCTTGAGGGGACCCAACACCTCACAGGCTTCATCCAATCATTACAAATTATATAAAAGACTGAGAGGACCCTCTATTTTAGCCTGTGCACTGCCAAATAATAAGATGGCGTCCCACTAACCGACAGCTCAACCTCAAATACACACAACAGATATGGTTAAATGTGGGACTGGTACTAAATGCACACACGCCAATGGCCATTACATTTTCTATTGGATTGCACAAGCCCCGACACACACACACACGTTCTATACATCCCATGATAATGATAAAACACATACACAAGTAAGCTAAAATAACGACCCCCCCCCCCCCCGCACACTCATACAAGCCACGCATTTGTCCACCCTATTTCACATCATTGCACTGCTGAACCGGCCGTTCCCGAAAGATTGGACTCTATGTCTTGTATCCCAGACCAGGGAATTGTGCAATGCCAGTGTCTCACACGCTGTCACATGGATCTTTATGCTGCAGGATTAGTTGACAAAACTTGTGTTATCTGGTCTCAACGCAATAGACACCGAGACTTACAGATGCCCTTCATGCCGTTTCCAGGGCTTAACTCTGCTTGTAATTACAATAAATGCTTCACAATGGAATATATTCTCCCATATCGCAGACCCACAACTCTGGTGTATTAAGTGCAGTGGGGCAAGTTTGGCAGCTTCATTTTGAGCATGTTCTCGGTTAAATCCTCCATTAGATCACAGTTATTTAGCTGTATGCAGGTTTCATAAGGCTCCCGAGACCGCGTGAATTGCGTCACCCTGATGAAGCTCCAGTGGGCTGAGCGAAACACGTGTCGGCGAATCACATCACTAGCTCTGCCTTGGCTGCGAGTCTCCAGAACGTAGGGGGCGATTGCACAATCCCCCCCAATCTTGGGAGCCTCATTGAAACCTGCATACAGCTAAGTAACTGATCTAATGGAGGATTTAACCGAGCACATGCTTATAATTAATTGCAACTATTGTTTTATACTGAGAAATGGACATACGAATGCATGGTTATCTGTGTAAACCTGGCTTTTCTATTGGGTGACCATTACCTCCAATTGTTATATTGTATATAATGTAGTGCCGATTGATTCACATTTATTAATACACATTTGAATTGCAATTTACAACCCTTGTAGTTAGGTGTGCTTTCTTCTACCATCTATACTTTTTTGTGGAGACGGCACTAGAGCCACGACTGGCAAGTAAGTGGAGTTTATTTTTTAGGTTTGCCATTAACCCTTTCAGTGCCAGCCTAGAGACGTCACCCTATGTTGCCAGCCCATTTTGAGCTATGTATGTTTAAAGTGGACCGAAATCTTCACTATCCCGGGTTTTGGTTTCTCCCCCCCAGGGGCACACCAGTTGGGCAGGTGCCTACGACACAGCCTCTCCGGCTGCGCATATTAAAGGAGCAGTATCGCGAAATTTGCATTAAAAAAGATAAATAATTAAATAGCCACACAATAGCTTCTAACATGTGTATAAATAATCTGGCGATAGATAGGAATAGATATCTGCCTTTCTTTTAAATTGTATAATGCCAATGGCTCAGTCCATTTGCTGAATAGGGGGATCTGCTGGGTTGTATTTAGTGAGCTGCTTCATTTAGCCTGCTGGTCTCCTAGCAACACTTTACCTCAGAGGCTGACACTGTAATCAGTGGTAACGGCTGTGTGTGTGTGTGAGGTGCTGCTTTTGTTATGAGACCAGGTGACTCAAATGTGTAAAATCTATACAAAATAAACTAAACTGACTGAAAATAACTGAAATTCTTCTTTGAATAACTGTGCAGGAAAATCTAAAAGGTATTAAAGTGGAACAAAACCCTGAGTGGCCGACCCTGAAGTCTATAAGACCCGGCCATTGACCTCGCCCCTTGGGCATTCTAAATCAGGATGCCCACTGTGTGAAACGACCCCTGGATAACCACAGATCCCCCCATTTTTCTGGCTCGCTCACGCAGATAGTCATTTAGACAGGCCGGGCGGCCAGGAAGGTTACTGCTCAGGCTCCCCATCTGCGTGCAAACAGAGCTGATTGGATGAGAGCCTGCACATGCGCTGTGGGACAGGGAAAGGTACGTTTTTACAGGCGAACTTGGGGATTTCACATCAGGGCATCCCAAGTCGGGATGCCCCTAGGGGCACAAAACAAAACTCCCAGATAGTGAAAATCCTGGGTTGGGCTTTGCTCAAAACACACAAAGCTGAAAGAAAGATCATATGGAAAAAAGAGAGAAAATGGGAAACTGAAGATTCTGCAGCAGAGCCAACATGA
Source organism: Gastrophryne carolinensis (assembly GCA_027917425.1). NCBI lineage: Eukaryota > Metazoa > Chordata > Amphibia > Anura > Microhylidae > Gastrophryne > Gastrophryne carolinensis. The sequence goes on from CM051238.1 coordinate 36,149,361, forward strand.
AGGGAAAACTGTCAAAGTCAGCTAAATGACTTCTAGAGCTTTTCTCTCTGTTTTAGATATAGGAGTTCTGGCCAGACAATGTTGCAATGTTGTTATCTTATGCTGGACGGCTGTCAGCACTGAACAGCTGAGACTTCTGATACATTGTTTCTCCCCTCTCCTCAGCATGGAACAGGCCAGAGTGTCAGGCTCCGACACTCAGAAGACATAAACATGAGCTATTAGTCTCCAGCTGCACAACACACACATCATTTTTTTCTAAATTTGTAATTCTTACTCCAACACCTACCTACATTCAAAGTACCATTTAAATATAAGTCACCAAGAAAAATTTGCGATACTGCTCCTTTAATGTGTGGCTGGAGAAGTTTAATTAAATTCTAATTGCGCACACAATCGGAACATGGCACACTCTTAACAGCCGGCCACGCACAGCCGGAAAGAGATGTGAGTGATGCTGCTAGCGATGTGCGCTTGTTGGCAAGATATGTATATCATGTGACGGGAGAGAGGGGGGGGGGGGGGGGGGGGAATGCAAAATAAGGATGCCCCAGGAACAGGGAATAGGGCAGCGCTGGAGACTCCAGGGCCATTTTTGGTCAACTAACTGAATTTTGCAGGAATTTCCAGGAAAATTATATATTTTTTCATCAGAGTTTGGGCTACATGATCCATTTGGGTTGTATTTTTTTTTTTTTACTGCTTTCATAATATTTTTGGGGAAAAAAACATTGCGGCATTTTTTTGAAATAAGAAAACCATATTCACTATTTTAAAAAGGTACCCCCCAGGGCAGGCATCAGCACTGGGCATATTAGGACAGGTTCTGGGGCCCCTGTACTTTGAGGGTCCCATCTTATTCCCGCCTACCCTGGGCAGCCCCTATGTAGAACGCAGGGCCGTGCAGTAACCAGGAGTAAGGACCATCAGCCAACAGCAGATTGGCCATTGGGAGAGCCGGTCAGTCTTTTTTGTTTCTTTCCTTCGACTTTTAGTTTTTTTTTCCCTTCTATTTTTTCTTGGTTTCTTTTATCCCGTCTGCCATTCCCTTTTTTTTCTTCTATTATATCGGTCAGTCCTTCGATTCTTTGTTTCTTTCTAGTCACTTATTTTCAGTCTATTTTTCGCTTCTTTCATCTGTTCGTTCTGCCATTCCTATTCTTCCTTCTTTAGTTCTATTGTTTTTCTGAGTCCTTCTATCCTTTCCTTCCATATCTTTTTCTCCCATTCCTTCCCTTCCCCGCTTTTTTTCCCCAGTCATAGTCTCTTTGTTTTTGTTATTCGTTCCCTTTCTTTTTCAGTTTCCATTTCAATTATTCATTCTATGCTTTTGGTCTTCTTTTGTTTTCTTTCCATTTATTTTTTATATTTCTTTCTTTCCTACTACATATTCTGTCAGTCCCTTTTATTCCTTTCTTCCTATCCCGCATTCATTTCTGTCAGTCATTCATTCTATTATTTCCCCCTTTCTATTCTTCAGCAGTATTCACCATACATGCTACTTTATCACCATGTATGGAGTATCATACCACACTGCCAGGGGGCAATAAACCTGGAGCCAGCCCTGGTTCCCCCGTTAAGTGCCAGCCTACCTGGAGTTTTTGTCACCCTTTGTTGCCAGGCCATTTATCACTAGTTTGCGCTACGCATGTTCAAATGTGCTTTTTGAAGGGATTTCCAGAGATTTCCCAGTAAAATGATATATTGTTTTTTTCCAGCAGAGTCTGGGCTTTAACATGAAATGTCTTGTTTGTCATTTTTAGGTGTATTCTCAATATTTTTGGGTGAAATATGTGCAAAAGAATAAAATCTATTTTTTACAATTTGTAGTGTTTTTTTGTAATAAAAAATGTACGGTAAGTTTGTCAATAAAATATTATTGCGTGTGAAACCCCAATTTCTCCCGGTTACAGCGATACCACATATGTATAGGTAGACACCCTTTCCTGCCCAGGAGACTCCCCCAAACTGAAACAGAGCTTTAGGGGATTTTCAGATAAAATACAACTGTGATATGCGCTATACGCACCTTGCAGTTTTTCCAGATAAACAACCCTTTACATTTGAAATACCCCCGCAAACTATATATTCTCTGGAAGTACACACCTCAGGCTTTCTAGTTGTACCAGGCTTGTTGATGTGGCCACAGTTTTCTGGAAGTAATCCCTCAATGGATTCTTTGGTTGCAAAGAGTTTGCCGAAAAAAAAAAAAAAAAAAAAAAATGATAAGAAAGCAGAATCAAAGCCACATTTTCCTAAAAAAAACTAAATGCAAACAAGAAAAAACAAGTTTAAGCTGAAAAAGCAACACCCCCCAACAGAACGATACCCAACATGCATTGCTATGTCAAGGGAAGAGTTGCCAAACACCCCAAAGTAAAGCATGTGCGTAACGGTAATTTTACTTGAAAATTTCAGCTCTGCAGACAAAGTGCGCACCTTGCGATTTTTCAACCAAAACAACCCTTTACATTTGGAATATCCCCCATAAATCATATATTCCCTGAAAGTACACATGTTAAGCTTTCTAAGCGTACCCAGCTTGTTGTAGTGGGCTAATCTTTCTGGAATTAATCCCTCAAAAAATTCTTTGGTTGCGCAGGGTTTCCCTTAAAAAATGTATAAAAAAGCTGAATAAAAAACACTTTTTCCTGAAATATAAATATGCAAACCAGAAAAAACAAGCTAAGTCTGAAAGCGCAAGGTCCCCCGAACAGAACAATACCCAACATGCATAGCTACTTTTAACCCTTTTAATTGCCAGCCTACTTTAGATTTTGTCACCCTCTATTGACAGGTCATTTTTCCCCATTTTGCGCCATGTTTTGCTAGAATTTCCAGGAAAGTTATATATATTTTTTTTGCAGCAGAGTTTAGGCTTTAACATGAAATGTCTTGTTTGCAAATTTTATTCTGTTTTTTACAATATTATTAAGTAAAAAAAAAAAAAAAATGTAAAAACCCCTTAAAAATCCCCCCCAAAAAATGACATGGGGCCCCCCCTACCAGAAATGACCAGCCCGGGACCAGCTATGCAGGGCTTGTAAGAACAGGGCGCAGGGGCCAGCTTTTGTGGCCCCTAGCCCTGCAGGCTACAAGCCCGCATAGCCCATGGCCACGGCTCTTCTGCCCCCCCCGGGCTTTGGGGAGGCAGATAATGGGGGTGCCGGGGGGGTTAATAGCAAGTCACCCGCTAGCCGCAGGTGACTTGCCAGCCCCCAGCCCCGGAAGAGGGTCCTCACCTGAAGCCTGCGGAGCCGGCGGGGGGGGGGTCGGAACCCCCTGGTGAAGAGACGCGGCAGAGGGATCGGGCGAGGAGGTGAGTGAATCTAACTTTTTTTTTTCTTTTACAGACAACTGTCGGCGGCGGAAAGGGGGGGGGGGTGCCCCCCAGAGGAAGAGGGGACCCCCAGCTTTACATTAATACCAGAGGTAAGTGTTTATTTTTTGGGGGGTAGATATCTTCTAGGCCAAGGGTACTCAACCACTTCTTGTAAAGGTCCATATACAGGCATCTGGAGAGAGGTGAAGGGGGGAATTTGGAAACCAGCGCACTGGGGGTGGGGGCTATAGATTCCACGGGCAAAACTAAAACAGGCTGGGCTGGATGGGGCAGGAATTGATGGGGCAGAGCTGGGAGGGACAGGATTGGATGGGGCAAACAGACTAAGAAACAAAGTTTGTGTGTACCTTGCATTGCCACTTCCTACTCCATATTGCAATGCTAGGTGTCAGGAAGCCATGACACTGGCAGGGATTCTAAGCACAACATCGCTGATCAAGTATAGGGGCAGCGCTGAGCGCGGCAACACAGAAGCAACTAAGTGCTGAGCTGTCAGGGCAGGGGTCCAGAAATCTGGTTGCGGAGGTCCACATTTGGACCCTGGTCCGCCAGTTGAGTACCGCTGTTCTAGGCACTAAGTTTGGTTTTGGTCCACTTTAACTTGCCTGCTTTCTGCTCTCCTCATGCTGGGTGGCCAGCATGCGAGCCTATCAGCGATTTTCGCAAGTCTCCAGCTCCCACTCCTGGCCTATCCAAATGGCTGAGCGCAGGGACCGCACACAGCTACAGAGAAGCCAGGGATGCAGCAACTGACGAGATCACTGACACATCCAATATAGGATGCCCTGGGGGGCAGGCTAGCGGCCGGTCCTGGAATCTTTTAGATTGGTCCACTGTCAAGGGTATCAGAATTCAGAGAGAAAACCAGCTACTTACCCGATACCTGCTGGACATGCCTCCTTTCTGTCGCGGTTGTGGTTCTTCAATACGACCATCAGGGTATGCATGTTTGTAGAAACAGTTGCCTCCAAATGGGCAGGTGCCACGGCCTTCATCAAAATACCGACAAGATTTGTTGCTGAAAAAAAAAAAAAAAAAAAAAAAAAAAATATTAAGACGCAAGGACATCTCCAAACACAGACACCATGAACTAAGGGCCTTATTCATGAAGCTCTAGCACCAGGTAGTGCCTTGTAAGTGTCAGGTAGCGGCAGGTGAACGCCGGACACGGCACGCAATTCCACATTTATGAAGCCGAATCTGGTGAGCGACTGGAACGCCGCCAAGTAGCGTACGATTCATCATTATCCCAGGCTCATCGTACAGCGCCGGTGTTCAGCCTTGCAGAGCGCCACGTCTAACCTGTCGTTACCTGGCGCTCTCCCATACATTTCTATGGACGATCCTTAATTCCCTTTCCTAATCCCACTTTTTTTTTTCCTTAAAAAAAAAACCATCAAAACTTCTGACATGTATTCTGGGCAAGAAAATGACATTTTTGAAAACTTTGATTAATATTTTTATGCAGAATTGTCCTTACATGTCTGGTATTAAAGTGCTCATGTTACAATGTAATAATGTAATTCCATATGTTTTCGCTTTGTTACTAATGGATACATGTTCATCAACAGACTTTAAATCACACAGCTTCTGGCGCTATGGGCTACAATTACATGATCAGGAGCGCCGGCGCTGTTTGAGGCTGTTTTTTTGATGATTATGGTGTGAGTTAGTCGCACTGAGCTGGCGCTATTATTTGCTCCCATACAGCGCAGTACTGCGACTCACACAACATATTCATCAATGCCGGACAGCGACTGAGGCGCTCTGAAACAAAGAACCATGGCCGAGCACAGCAACTACTAGCGGTCACTCTGAAATCCGCGCCACAGACGCTCATTTGTCCCTACCTGGCGTTAGTAATGAAATCAGCCTGTAAATGTGTACAAGTAGCTTAACATGAAAGCAGCACAATTTTTGCCTGGACTTGGGGATACATTACCTCATGGCTTCCTTGTACTTCAAGATCAGTTTCTGTTTATCCTCTTTCTCCTCCACCCAGTACTCGCTTGGAATGACAAAGTTGGACGTAATTCGGCATTCTGGACATGATCTGTACACAACAAAGCAGAGGTCACTAGGTAAGAATAATAATATACACCATGTAGCCCTATATTATAAATCAAATATATAAAAAGTCTAGAGAGACTGAAAAGTAATTTCCCCCCCCCATCAATTGCTACAGGGTTAGATATCACCAACCATTAATAAAAGGGGACAAGAAAGAAAAACATCTTAAGACATTTTGTAGCAGCTATGAGGGCGATTATTCCCAGACGTTGGAAGACGCAGGACTCTCCCACACTGATAGAATGGGTACAGGAATATAAGTCGATCTGTTACATGGAAAGCCTAATCTCTAGCAATAAGGGAACCACAGATGGCTACGTGAAGACATGGGCAGGATGGATAGACTTCCAGGGCTCAAATCTTCCGGCCCGGTTGTAATCCCAGGGTCAGACCCTAGACCCGCACGGGAGAGATTCTTCATTGCCCGGAGCTTCCCTACTAAGCAGTGGAAGTCCTCAAGAATCCAGTTCGGGGTATCTTGGCCAGACAAGGGGACGAAGAACGCACGTGGAATGTATCCCGCTCCACACCTTGAAGCCCTTCACTATGCCAGTGGCCCACCTGCAAATCGATACGTTCCACTCACCTTCCTTCCCCCCCCTCTCTTTTTTTCCCCTTTCTTCTTTCCTTCCTTCCTTCCTTCCTCCATCCCCCTCCCCTAGCTCCATGTAGGTCCTCTACCCTACCCTGTCCTCCTAGTTCCCAAGTTGGGAATGGCGGGAATCGTGGTTGCAGCTTGTCATTTAGATGTACTCATATGAAATTAGAATCCCCTGGGCTGATTCCCCTGGGAGGATAGACACGTTCACTGTGGGCTGTTGATGTACAGCTTGATGGTGTTGGACAAACGGGGGATTATTGTCAGATGTCTCGACCTTGAACTTTATAAGTTGACGGGCTAAGGTCTATGTCATTGTGCCTATTAAAATGTTTGTATATGCTGTACCCCCTTATTGTCTTCCCTCCCCACCCCCTTCTGCTTTTTGTACCCCGGTCCCTCTATTTTGAAAAACGAATAAAAGTTGATTATACTAAAAGGGGACAAGAGTCCGCACCCATCGTGGGACGGGCGGAACAGTACGTTACCAAGATGATCTGGAGGATTCAAAGAGCAGGGCATCCCAGGAAAGTGGACCAAAACCCAGGAAGGTCAAAATCCCAGCTTTTAGTCCACTTTAACTGTGCTGAATGAATGAGCAGATTTCTGGCTGGTAAAGCATTTTGCACTATATTCTATTATAATATATATATATTTAAAGTGGATTCCAGGGCCGTCCGATTCTCTCCCCATCATGTTTCAAAGATGCCCCCCAGCCAGAGTTCCCTTAAAAATATCTACCTTCTTGTTCCAAAAGGTGCATGCATGAGCTCTTAAAGTGGACCAAAACCCACATTTTTCACTAGCATCCCCTGAATTGCACCTTTTGCCAATTTTCACTGCCCCAACTTCTCTCTAATCCCAGATAATTGCCCCTGTTTTAGCTGTAAAGCTCCACCTCCTCCATTCATTGCCATTGTTGTGTGTGGCAATGATGTCATTGCCACACCGATGTAATGACTGATCACCTGCCATCTTACAGAGAGAGGGACAGCAAAAAAACAGTGCTCCAGGAGGATTCAAAAAGTGAAAATATCCATTTCTAGTTCTACAACCTACGATGGGAGTATAGGCAGGGGCTTTGGCCAAATGTATTTCACAAGTTGAGTGCGTTTTGGTCCGCTTTAAGTGCTAGGGATTCCATCCTGCTTATCTAGCCGTGGTTGCACCGTTGGCACCAGGAGAGTCACACAGCGGGGCACCCCAAACTGTGTAAGGACCAAAATGCGGGATAGTGAAAATCCCAGGTTTTGGTCCACAAGTGTCAAACTCCCTTCTTAAGGAGCAGCAACAGGTTTTGCATATCGCCACACAGGCGGAGTAATTAGCCGTCTCTATAGCCCTGTATGAGCGCTATGGGGAGATACACAAAACCTGGCGTGTTTCTGCCAGGAGTTTGACACCCCTGGTTTAAAGAGGAACAAAACCCTGTGACTTTCACTATCCCAGGTTTTGTTTTCCCTGCCTGGGGCATCCCAAATTGCGATACCCCAATGGACCAACGCGATTCATGTCATTGCGCAGCCCGCCCCTCGAGGTTCTTGGTGACCGGCGCCATTTTGGGTGGCTCCTACGCTCGGCTGCGGTTCCTCCGTCTTGGGTTGCTGCTGGGCCGGTGTGTGTGCCCACACGGACGCCCCCTTGCTCCTACCTGCTGCCCGATCGCTGCCTTCATTCCTGGTCAAGGGTTCCGGAGTCCTCCCCCGCTGGTCCGTGAGTCCGGTCCCATTTTTATTGTATTATGTGTTGTTCAGGTGCTGTGCATGTGCTGTGGGATGCTCAATGGCCCCCTTTTTCTTATGTTTTTCAGACAGGGCTTCTTTTGCCTTGCTTGTGGTTTCTCCCGGTCCAGTTGGGTTTCTCCCAACCCCCTTTTGTTAGGGGACCCTGTGGGGGTATCCCGGGTGGGGCCATAGCCCTGACTGCCCATGTTTTGGCTTATTTTGCTATTGCTATAAATCACCATATGGAGGCTTCTGGGGATAGCGAGCTTGGGGGCCCTTCGGGGCGGGCTCAGCTTTGTCTCATGTGCAGGGCATCCCCTTTGAGCGGTCGCAGCGCGTTTTGTGTCCCCTGCGCCCAGAGCGTCATTGCGGATCAGGATGGGGTGAATGCTACTCTCCCCAGTCCTATCCTGCCTGCGGCATCGCCTACACCCCCACGCCTGCATTTAGCCCCCAGCGAGGGGGACCCATTCGGGCCTGGCGCTGCACGTGGCTAGCCTTGAGCGGCAGTTGGCCCGCCCGGCCACTGGCAAGACCTCTAGTAAGAGGAGGCATTTGGAACCAGCTTATCCTCTCCTTGCCGATGAGGATAATGTTTGATATCTTTGGCGGCCGTGACTCCATGGAGGAGGGCGAGTTATTCCACGATTCCGACTCCTCAATGGGTCTTCCTCGGACAAGGACACTTGGCTCCCCGATGATACGGATAGATGGTTGACAGCGTTTTTTGAGACCTTGCACATTGTTCACCCTAAGGCGGCAAAAAGGAAACCGGGTGAACTTTTTCGCCCTGATAGGAAATGCCTAGAGTTTCCAGAGCAGGGACATTTTTCCAAGATGGTTCTTAAAGAATGGGAACGGCCCAATAGGTTGCCTTTGATGCCTAAAGGACTGGATAGCCTTCTCGGCTGAACTGGTCAGTCTTTGGTCTTGTCCCCCGGAGGTGGACGCTTCCGTCCTGGGGCTCTTCAATACTTCCGTTATGCTGTCTCCTGACGCCACTACATTAAGCGACAATGCTGATCAACTCGCTTGCCATGCTTTCACCTTTGTTGGGGCTGGTCTTCGCCGCGCCTATTGTCGCCATTGCTCTCACGAACAAGGTTAAGCGCCTTGTTGAGGCTGCTAGATCCCGCAAGCGAGCGGATGAGTATAAGGAACCGTTACTTTGCACTGACTTTATTGCCTTTGTGCTCTCTGCCATGGATGATGCCGTCCGGCTTGGTGGTAGGGCTTTGGCCCTACTAGTTGCCATGTGGCGGTCTGTCTGCGGTAGTGGGCGGCTGATGCTGCCACTAAGAAGTCCCTCACTGGGCTTCCTTTCACGGGGCTTCGTCTCTTTGGGGAGCGTCTTGATGTATTGGCCAAGGATGGTCGGCTCCCTCAGCGTAGAAAGCATTCTAGGCCCTTTCAGGGCCCTTCTTTTCGCCCCATCCTTAGGGGACGTGGCTCTTCCATTCCTGGCAGTCACAGAGAACCTTGGGGACGTGGTAGATCCCGTGGTCGTCCCGGTCTCTCCTGCCGGTCCAAGCCCAAGCCCCCCCCCCCCCCCCCAAGCCCCATCCGGGTGGGGGGGGGGGGGGGGGTGGCTTCTGCTCTTTGCTCACGTCTGGAGACAACACGTCTCGGACCGGAGGATTCAGGAGGTGGTGTCCTCCAGCTACAGGATAGAGCTGGTAGCTTGGCCGCCCGCAAGATTCCTTCGGTCCCAGATCTCCCAAAATCCCGTGACGGCACAGGGCCTGAGGTTGGCCGTCCAATGTCTTCCATCATCCGGAGTGGTTTGTCCTGTGCCTCTTCAGGAACAGGGTCGCGGTTTCTATTCCAATCTGTTCATGGTGCCAAAGAAGGACGGTTCCCCGAGACCAATCCTGGATCTGAAGGGTCTTGTAAGGTTCAAACATTTCCGCATGGAGACCTTACGGTCGGCAGTGTGCTCCCTTCGGCCTTCGGCCAGGCGACTTTATGACCACGGTGGACATCAAGGATGCCTATCTGCATGTTCCTATCTTCCTAGGACATCAGAAGTTTCTGAGGTTCGCTCTGGGGGATCAACACTACCAGTTTGTGGCCTTGCCGTTCGGTATCACTTCGGCCCCTCGGGTGTTCACCAAGGTACTGGCGATTGTCATGGCCCTCCTGAGGAGCCAGGGCATTCGCATTCTTCCTTACCTGAACGACCTGTTGATTGCTGCTCAATCTTTTCATCAGGCCGAGAGGGATACTCGGATAGTAGTGTCCACCTTCGAGTCCTTCGGTTGGGTGATCAATTATCCCAAGTTTTCGCTCACTCTGTCAGTGGTGAGGTCCTTCCTGGGCATGATGCTGGATTCTTCTCAGGTCAAGGTGTTTCTTCCTCAGCAGAAGGTGGAGGGCCTTCAGATGCAGGTGCGAGCCCTGCTGTCTTGTCCTCATCCCTCTATCCGCCTGGGGATGCAGTTGGTGGGTCTCATGGTGTCTTGTTTCGAGGCTGTACCCTTTGCCCAGTTCCACATGAGGCCTCTTCAGTTGAATCTCTTGACCGTTTGGGATCGGAAACAGGAGTCCCTGGAGCAGGAATTCGCTCTGTCCCCTCTGGCCAGGCAGTCCCTCTTGTGGTGGTTGGAATCTTCTAGTGGGCAGGGTTTTGGCAATCGCTGAAGTTCCAGGGCCAGTGGGGCCCTCAGGAGGCCCACGTGCCTATCAATCTCCTGGAGCTGAGAGCGATCAGGCTGGTTCTCTTCCAGTTCACTCCCCACCTATGAGGTTGTGCGGTCCAAGTCCGCTCGGACAATCGGACAGCTGTCGCCTACATCAATCATCAGGGAGGGACTCTGAGCAAACGAGCCCTCAAGGAAGTGTCCCTGATCCTGTCTTGGGCGGAGGAGAATGTTCCCTGCATCTCAGCGGTCTACATTCCAGGGGTGGAGAACCAGGAGGCGGACTCCCTGAGCAGGGGGACGTCTCGTCTGGGGGAATGCTCTCTCAGCAACAAGATCTTTCATGCCCTGTGTCGCCACTGGGGTCAGCCGGACGTGGACCTGTTTGCGTCCCGTCACAATCACAAGCTTCCAAGATTCGTCTCTGTCAAGAGATCCTCTGGCCTTCGCCACGGACGCTCTAGCCATTCCATGGACGGATTTCCAGCTCCTCTATACCAGTGGTCCCCAACCCTGTCTTCAAGGCCCACCAACAGGCCAGGTTTTGCAGATCTCCACAAAGTTGCACGGGTGGAGTAATTAGTGCAGCTGCAGAGCAATAGAGCTGGCTATTTGGAGATCCAAAAAACATGACATGTTGGTGGGCCTTGAGGACAGGGTTGAGGACCACTGCTCTATACATTTCCTCCTTTTCCTCTCCTGGGTCGGGTGCTGCGCAAGATAGCCCAGGAGGGGGTACCAACCATTCTGGTGGCCCCCCGCTGGCCCAGGAGAGTGTGGTTCGCGGACGTCGTCCAGATGGCGGTGGATCACTTCATTATGCCCGACGATCCAAAGCACCACACTCAGGGACAGTTGCGCTATCCCAATTTACAAACGCTGGCTTTGACGGCTTGGCTGCTTAAACCTCCATCCTGATGGATAAGGGTTTGCCGGCTTCTGGAGTCGGGTCTACAACTGAGTACCCTCGAAAGACAGGTTTTGGCCTTGGCAATTGTTTCCCAAAGATCTTTCGCCAATCAGAGGACTGTCAAGACTTTTTTCCAAGGAGTTACTCATGTACGTCCACCGCGTAAGCCCCTGCTACCGGTGTGGGATTTGAACTTGGTGCCTTCAGCTCTCCAGGGTCCCCCCTTCGAGCCCTTGTGCGACGCTGCTCTATCCACTACGACTCTTAAGGTGGCTTTTTTGGTTGCTATCACTTTGGTGCGTCGCTTTCTATTAAGCCTCCTTATTTTGAACGGCATCAGGATAAATTGGTATTCCGTTTTAAATCGGAATTTTTGCCCAAGGTTGTTTCTTCCTTTCATCTCAATGAGGACATTGTCTTGCCTTCCTTGCATCCTGCCCCTTCTAATTCTAAGGAACGAAGCCTTCATTCTCTTGATGTGGTCAGGGCGCTCAAATACTATTTGATCGCCACGGAGTCTTTTCGGAAGTCGGATTCTCTGTTTGTGCTCCCTGCCGGTCCTAGGAAGGGCTTGCCTCTGGCCAAATTCACAATTAGCAAATGGATCAGACAGGCGGTGGTGCAAGCATATTCTGCCAAGGGGAAGGAACCCCCTTTCTGTGTTACTGCTCACTCCACTAGAGCTATTGGAGCTTCTTGGGCTTTTCAGCACCAGGCTTCTGTTGAACAAGTTTGTAAGGCCGCTACTTGGTCTTCAGTTCATACTTTTTCTAAGTTTTACAAGGTTAATGTTAGGGCCTCAGCTGATGCTGTTTTTGGCTGCAGGGTGCTTCAGGCGGTAGTGGTTTGAACTCACTGGGGATCCCACCCTTCTTGGACACTGCTGTTGGATGTCCCAAAGAATTAAAGATGAAGCAACCCGTGCTGGATACCAGAAAAATACAATTCTGTGATTACTCACCTATAGAATTGTTTTTATGGTTATCCAGCATGGGTTGCTTCATCCCACCCTTGTTATTGTTATCCTCTTTTGCCTCTTTATGGTGATTTTTTGAGAGAGTTCTTTTTGTGGGGCTGTGTTTTTATTGACATAGTTTTGCCTCCCGGCTTCTTGCATTACTGCTTTTCAACACTGGCTATTCTGGGTAATTCCTGCATTTTATGGGCCGGGAGGAGCCACAAGTTTTCCTGCAGTCGACTGCGCCACCTGGTGGCGGATTACCCAAATGTAAAGAATTAAAGATGAAGCAACCCGTGCTGGATAACTATAAAAACAATTCTACAGGCGAGTAATCACAGAATTGTATTTTTACATTCCCACCCCCAAAAAACAAAAACCCTGCCAAAAAGGGAGTTTTCCTTTAAACCTCACCTGGTCACTGTAATAATTCCTTCATTCAATGATACAGCACAAGAAGACAACATAATTAGCCTTAAAGGGGAACTAAAGACAAGTCATCCACCACTTCCTCATTGATTGCATGACTAGAAATATCTTCACTGCCCATGACCAAACGTGTTTGTGGACGTAGGCGTGTGCAAACCTAAATGGTTTCCTGAAAGTCACATTACTGGCAGCCGTACAATGAGTGAATAAGTAGTGCTTGAACTGACTTACTGCCTCTCTATAGATGTATCGCTAAACAAACTATTAAAAAGGTGATGCAATAACTTCAGTTGTCTTCTAATAATAGTCCATAATCTAGTGTAAAGCCAATTCAATGCTCGCATATTTTCTGAACTCTTTGCTGATAAAGGTAATGCAAAGAGTATTGGCCGTTATATTGCCATGTAGGAGATGTAGTGATTGCTATATAATGGAGAGCTCTTCCCATAAGACTATTAAAGTAACATTACAGGGATAGAAGAGATTACACAGGACAAAGTCATTCTTGAGACGATCTATGCCACAGGTTATATACCATGGTAATAATGCAAGGTTGTTGGGTGATCACAGGGGATATACAGCAGGGTATCGCAAATCAATTTGGAATGCCCAGACAGGCCCAGGCGGCTACAAACTGGCATAGCCTAATGGCCACGGGCTTTTCTGCCTTTGGCCTTTGGGGAGGCAGGTAATGGGGGGGGGGGGCTCGGGGTTAATGGAAAGTCACCCACCAGCTGCAGATGACTTAAAGCAAAACTAAATGGATATGAACAGCCAAAAGTATTCAGTAAAGGTGCAGGCCCATGGGATGAAACAACTTGAATAGGAATCATATCACTGGGGTTCTAGATGTATCCCAAAAGACAATCCCCTGAAGTGAGCCGCACTCAAATGTAAAATCAAATATTTTGTTTTATTGAGGGTCTATAAACAAATACAGTGTACGATATAACAAAGACAGAATTAAAAAACATATATACAAACAACAAAAAAGGACTCAATGCAAATGAATAAACTATAAATTATAACATTGTTTGTATATATGTTTTTTAATTGTGTCTTTTTTATATCGTACACTGTATTTGTTTATTTATCATCGTATGAAATATCGAGATACTTGACCGAATCATTTTTTTCTGACACCCTAATATTTTATTTATTTTTTTGACCCCCTTAATATTTATTATAAAATACCATTGAAAGTGGACTTTCCCTTCAAATCGCTGTAGCCTTTCATTAGTAATCAACTCCTTATAATGAGGAATTGCTATTACAGGGCAGGACGGATTGCCCTTGATTTCAGTGATCAGTATAGGCAATTCGGGGGAAGCCAGTTAAAAATGCTTTGGATCGCTTTAAATGAAAACGTTCTGTTTGCGGTTTGCCTTATGCTTCAGCTTTTGCTCTGGGGGCTGGATTTCTGTTGTAGTTTTGCAGCTGTTGTATTATTGTCCCAAGATGCAAGGTTGTGAGCACAATGACAATCCGCTTATAAGCAACCCTGTGAGCTTTAGAGTGCTGCCACTCAACCCTAGAAAATACAATTTCATTTCGGTGCCATTAGGAGCTCACACAGCCGACAACTTACTTGATTATCTTGCTTTCAAACTGTTTAGCGCTCCTCCACCTCCGTATACACTTTAGACAGTAGGAGTGGTTACAGTTGGAAAGGATGCCGAAACGCCTCTCGCTGAGGTTTGTCTTCTCGTAAACCACCTCCATACAGATGCCGCACACTATGTCCTTGCTGCGTTGGATGGCAAACGACAGCTCCATGTTTTTCTCATGAGCCTCAATGCAGGACTGGGAATAAAACATTAGAAGTTAGGACACGTCTGACATCCAATGTCCTAATTTATGTCATGATTCCCCCTCTCCAGCATTCCTACACATATCCTATAACAAAATAAACAGAGTTCCTCAAAGACTTCCTGGACACAGGGGCAATAAATGCTTATCTAGAAACAGAAAACACCACTGATAAGGAAAGGTGGGGGGGAGCAACTTAGAGTACTAAAAGGGTGACTACAAATAATTTGCTCCCAGGCTAATAAAATATCAGCCTGGCCCGGATTGGCATCTGTCTTCCAGCCCCTTGGAATCTAGGATAAATCCAGGGGGAGAAATGTTTTTCTTGGTCACATACAGAGGGTACGATCCTTGATCGTGGTGTGTCTGACCCACTGCTCCTCCAACCCTCGGAAAGCTGAAGAAGACTTTGTATGCCTTTATGATGTATAGGATTTTCAGTGTTTGCTCCTCTTTTATTTTGTAACTGTTTTTCTGTTTTGTAAGGGTAGATGGGTAATGCTATCTGTCCTTGGACTTTGTACTGTGCAAATACTTTCCGTTCTAGGAAAGCCACTCTTTTCCTTTACCCAAGTAGAGGGTTTTTTGGTCTCTTTAGCCTCCCCTATATTAAGCCTAACATGGGTCTCTCCACATACTGGCAAGAGGCATCTGCACTTACTAAACCCTTATGGGTGGGGCTCCAGGGCTGACCCACCACTAAATCCTATTACACAAGGCTGCACACTGCTTCTCAATTAATACATTTTATTAATCACACATAATATACATAATAATCATGGAAATAGACATGTAGCACATACTTAACATACATCACACACCATCATAAAAAACATATATATATAAAAACCCAAGTGGGGAGGAACTCCAGGGCTCAATCAATTTGAATGTACCTTAATGATCTTAGCACCAAGATCAATTAATAACATATGGTAATATGGCTCAAAACATATATAGAGACATGTACATGTTGGCGTTCAAAAAGGTAAAGTGCTCAGTGCATATGCAAATCTAAGACCTACAGACTAGATAAAAAATATTTTTTTGAAAAATATATATGAAAAAAAGTGCCTCAATTCTATACAGTGCAATATAAACTAAAAACCTCAACTACTCTCAACAAGTGCGATAACTAATAATCATGCAAAGTGTCAAGTGCTCAAAGTGCATAAGTGCAAGTGACTAAAACTGTGCTTCTCCTATACACCTATTTTCAGCGCCACATATATACATCAATATACGCCACAAGTAAAGTCAAACAATATCATAAATCACTCGCCCTCCATCCTCCCCACTTACCTCACCGACGCGCTGCGTGGTCCTTCACCACTTCTCCTGGGTGCCAGCGCTAGTGCTGATGAGAGCCTAAAGTTCGAAAAACACGTGTCCACTAGTTGGATGTGTCTGGCTGTATAAGATTTAAAGCTAATCCTTGGCATTGCACCCTTAGCGGTTCTAAGGGCCTTGGATGGCACAGAGACGTAAAGAGTTGATTTGCATAGCTCCGCCTACTGCAAGGGTAGATGGGTAATGCCATCTGTCCTTTGACTGGGTACTGTGCAAATACTTTCCTCTAACAGGGTGTCAGGAGCTTAAGGGATATAAATAAGGCTTAGGGGTCTTTACATGAAGGAAACCAGTAAAACCAAGCCAGTTTTACCTTTGTGTGTTCCGACCTCTGGGACATGTCAGTGGGATGGAGGACCTGTAGCCCACACATGTCGCAGGCGTCCCCGTGTAGATAGACGCAGTTCTCTCCATAGCGGCATTCCCCCAAAGCAGCGTAAGGACAAAGCTGTTTCTTCAGTTCGGGGTCAGCTGGCTGCTCCTTGTTCTCCTCTGGTGGAGAAGAAGTTTCCTGAGTGTTCACATCTAGGCCAGAGGGAGCTGAAAAAAAAAGTGTCAGTGCTCAACACTAGGAATGTCTTACCAGGTACTTGGCTACAAATCCCATAGCTCCATAATTTCTTCATAGCTCCTCCCCCCCATACAAAGAAAACATTTGTTAAAGCAGAGCAAACATTTGCAAGCAGAGGAACATTTTTAAAAGCAGAGCACCCCCCCCCCTCAATCTCAAGAGTGTTGTTGCAGGGCCACTTGCATAGCCGGCTTTTGATTTGAGCGCGCGCTCCCTATCTGAATAGCTGGGCATAAGCTGCCGGGAAGCCAATGATGCAGGGCGCTGTTTGCAGCTTTGCAGGGAAAGAATTTACCCGTGACTCCGGGAGTTTCACACAGCAGGGCATCCCTCTACAGCAGGGTTACTTAACCACTTCTCGTAAAGGTCCATTTAAAGGCATCTGGTGAGAGGGAAGGTCCGGGCAGAGTGCTGTGCAGGGAGGGTGGATAGTTAGAAATCAGTACAATGGAAGGGGGCGCTAGATTCCCCAGGCAAAACAAAAAAAGGCTTTTAGTTCCCAGGGCCAGCCAACAGAAGGTTTTCATCCGTTTTAACTACCTAAATGGCTGATGTAACACATACATTGCAAAACAATTACCCCTAGTAACTGGATAAAACAACTTTCTTAAACACATTTCTTGAAGGCTAATAGTGAGGCATGTAAACAAGTTCCTATCTCCATCCCCAGCGGAACAACCCCTGCCGAGACCAGCAGCATGCCTGCAGACCAGAAATATTTCCAGGGGCTCGAACGTTTGTGTTGGTAATTGATGGGATTCTCAAAATGTGGAACAATGGTTATGCCAATTAATATTAGTAACAACAAAGTAAATATGTGAATACCGCGCTATAAATTAATTAATTGCCATATAATTATTAAGTCATAAATAATAGTGATGTAGTGTACTTATTCTTGTATCCAGCTCCACGTGCTATACTTAAATCTCAACAATAAGTATATGCAAAAAACAAAACAAAAACGGCACAGAGCTAATGTAAACTAGTTAAGGTCCTCTTTAAAGTCCTCCAAATAATTCTTCCAATTCCACCATGTGCATCAGCAATCCACTCGTGCTCCACCACCACAGATTTGGTACTCTTACCCCAAATAAATGGTACAATCAGCAATTGTGATGATCACAAAAACGATCTCTCCAACAGGATCCACCTCTTAGGGTTAAAAGCGCCCGATATTCAGACCAATTTTACTTCCACCTCTCTATTCCACCTCATTAAAATAGGATCTCTCAATGTATTATGCAATCCCCGACCGAGATTTCCAGAATATGATCATACAGGAAAAAACAGAAGGACCATTGCGCAATATTGCAAGACCTCAAATGCACATTTATTCGTTTTTTATTGGCTTGAATAAATGTGCATTTGAGGTCTTGCAATATTGCGCAATGGTCCTTCTGTTTTTTCCTGTATGATCATATTCTGGAAATCTCGGTCGGGGATTGCATAATACATTGAGAGATCCTATTTTAATGAGGTGGAATAGAGAGGTGGAAGTAAAATTGGTCTGAATATCGGGCGCTTTTAACCCTCTATGAAATTGGACCCTAAGAGGTGGATCCTGTTGGAGAGATCGTTTTTGTGATCATCACAATTGCTGATTGTACCATTTATTTGGGGTAAGAGTACCAAATCTGTGGTGGTGGAGCACGAGTGGATTGCTGATGCACATGGTGGAATTGGAAGAATTATTTGGAGGACTTTAAAGAGGACCTTAACTAGTTTACATTAGCTCTGTGCCGTTTTTGTTTTGTCAATTAATATTAGTACAGTCATTCAATGTAAGAAAATCTCAGAGACTTTTGCAGTTTATACAAAAATGTTTTTAAAAGAAGAAGTTTGAGCTGCCATTTTTTTGCACTGCCTTAAATGTTCTTATTTAAAGTGGACCTTTATTCTGAATAAGAGTCTATTTTGTATGTTTCCCTCACCCCCTACATACAGATTGCCCGCGTTAAAAATCATCCTACCTGCACCTGTTGCTTTTTTTTTTTTTAACCTTTTAACATCCAGTCCATGGAGTTTCAGACTGCCGGCAGACAGGAAGTGTCTTCTGCATATGCCGCTCTGCATTCTGCGATTGCTGAACGTTTCCTGACCCCAGCTCTGCTCTGTCTGTACAAAGCACAGCTATAACCCCGCCCCTTACTCTCATCAGTATGTGATGCTTCTGAGGCAGCGCCCATATCCTAGAATCCTGAACAGAGCTGCAGCCCAGTGGGGAAAGGATTAGCAACTAAAAACTTAAAATATATTACTTTTAGATGCTGGTGAATAGTTTAAGAGTTTGGGTTTTTCATAAGATGTTGAAGGTCCGGTTTAACTTTCTGTAAAGGATTACAGAAAGGATCTGGATTATTATTAAAGTTTTGATTGAATGTGTATTCATTTTATGTGCATTTGCATTTATGGGAAATTTTGATTCTGTGATTTTATTTTATTTTTTACACCCCCCCCTTTTTTATAAATACTTTATATGGTTGTATCGTTGTGGTTACATTGTGCTCCAATATGAGATTTACAGGCTTTCAACTGACTATAGCTATTAAAAGTGAAAAAATATAATATAATATAATATAATATATATATATATATATATTTTTCTAATTGATTCTCATCAGCCGACAACAGTCTAAAATAAAAAAATGTAAGGTCTATTTACTAACCCAAAGGTATATTTTATGGAAGGAATCTGTTGGTCGCAGTTGTCTAAAGTTGGCTTGTTTGGCCTGATGATCATCTGTTATGTAATACAAATAGACCAACTTTTTGAGGCAAGGCCCCTTCCTAAAGATTAACGAACAATAGCCATAGAAAAAAATGTATATATAATTTCTTAGATATTATGATATTCTAGACTGCCCCTCAGCCCCTCCCCATGAAACTGATAAGCCAATATCGTGATAAGCATTATCGTGAAATCAACTAACTTTAAACATCCATATAAAAATATGCTGATCGTGTGAGTAGGAGCTACACCCCAAATGAAAAAAATATTGTGGTTTTCTTCTCCTGGTGAGTTTAAAATCCAGGGGTGGGGTAACAGGGTTTCAAGGGGTCATCTGCTCCATTCCCATGCCTGTCTCCTGAGCCAGCCTGTGGGGAGCAGCAGCATTAACCCAAAGCATTGCAGGATAGGTAAAAGCATCTACACATATGAAGAATTGTGATAGCAATATGATTTTTTACTCAAGGCTATAAGTCACCCCTCCTCCTATTTAGCCAATTTATGTGGATTTTTAGTATTGGACCATTGTTCATGATGGTGCTCCTTTAAAGCACAACAAAATTTGACTGTCCCAGGTTTTGTTCCATTCCCCCGATGCATTCTGAATTGGGATGCCCCGCTGTGTGAAGCCCCCTCCCAGAATGCCACTATCCACTTACCTCTTCCTCATTCTAATGGTGCAAGCACTCTCATTCAATGAGAGCCGTCTGCTGTGACTTCAGTGGAGACCACATGCTGCCACATCCATGGTGGTGTGCACGCTCCAGCCCATCTGAATGGCTCGGTGGCAGTGAATACTCCCTATAGACAACAATGAGAGCCATTTGTTGAATGACAGTCACAGCAGGTAGCTCTGATTGGAAGAAAACCCTGCATGCACTGTTGGAGCAGGAAAAGGCGAGGTCTTACGGGTGCCACGGGTAGGGGGGGTTCATACAGCAAAGTTACATTTCCCATCTTCTTGGCAAATCTGTGGGAAAATATCTTACTTTGTTAAGTGTGGGGGGCATTCAGGGTGGTGCACTTATTTCAGTAAACCATCCCTAGCCGTTTTTCTCAAGTGTCAACACATAAAAACAGGGTGTGATTTCCATAGCCACGCCCACATTCCAGACATTTTCTCCTGGCTGGAGGCAAGCACGGCATACACTTATCTGTTGTCTATGGATCACATTACAGAGCCGGCTAACAGCGAATACACAGGACATGAGAAACGACCACAGCCCATGCCCAGATAAGGCCCAGCCTGCCAGGATCCCAGATAAGGCCCAGCCTGCCAGGATCCCAGATAAGGCCCAGCCTGCCAGGATCCCAGATAAGGCCCAGCCTGCCAGGATCCCAGATAAGGCCCAGCCTGCCAGGATCCCAGATAAGGCCCAGCCTGCCAGGATCCCACCACTGAGCCCCAACTTTCTGAAAAGCAAACACATCATTTTAGGTTTGATCACACATGGCATCATTACCTGTTCACCCCCCCCCCCATTGTATCTAATTTCATAGCATTAGCTTAGAACTGTGTCACATCTGGTTTGCAGTATTGTTCTCTATAAAAATTGTAAGTTTTACCTTCTCAGTAACTATATCCTGTACAGCGCTAGAAAAGACGACTGAGCTACATAGCGTATTTTTCATCATATAGGATGCACTTTTCCTCTCCCCAAGAATTGTGGGGGGTGTCAGAGCATCTTATAGGGCAAATGTTGCAAAAATCGTTACCAGTAAGTCTAACAGCAATTTTAAGTCTTCAGGACGACCCACGGAGAGTGTGGCTCCACCACCTGGGGGGGGGAACAAACTGAACAGAGGTTAAAACCCCGCCCATTCCTCTCTGCCTCAGTCTACAAGCAAGTAATATAATGTAACCCGTAGGACAATGGGAGGGAACTAAGGGGTCGTCCTGAAGGACTTGTCCTGAAGTAAGTCTAACAGGGATTTTCTCCCTTCGTCCTTCAGGGCGACCCACAGAAAATTAGCAAGTAATTATACCTTAGGGTCGGGAAGAGGCTAGTAAGACCAGTCTACCAAAGGCCTGATGTTTCGCAGAAAGGCGATCTAGTCTCTAGTGTTTGAGGAAGGTATAGGGCGATGACCACATTGCTGCTTTACAGATCTGTTCTATAGGAGGCACCTGTCCTCTCTTCTCAGAAAGCAGACATGGATCTTGAATGTGCGGAGACCTGTGGAGTAGTAACTGAACAGTCTGTTTTATCCATCTGGCAATAGTGGATTTAGAGGCAGCTAGGCCTCTTCTCTTTCCGCTGAAAATCAAAAATACAATTCTGTGAGTACTCACCTGTAGAATTGTTTTTAAATATGCACAGCACGGCCTGTTTCATGTAGTCCTTACATCTGGGTATTCCGCCACAAGAATTGTGGTCCTCCCGGCCCCATATAAAAACCGGAATCATCCATAGACCTCCAGTGTTGAAAAGCAGTTATACAAGAAGCAATAAAGGTAAAAAAGGTAAAAAGAACCCTCACAAATAACTTTGGAACAAATCACCATACAAAGGCAACCAAAGATAACGATAACAAGGGAGGGATGAAACAGACCATGCTGTGCATAGTAAAAACAATTCTACAGGCGAGTACTCACAGAATTTTTCCTAGTGCACATCACAGCCCGTTTCATGTAGTCCTTACATCTGGGACATCCAAAAGCAGTGTCCGTAAGGTAGGGTGGGATCCCCAAAGAGTAACAGCGGGCAGTTCAAACCACTACCGCCTGAAGTACCTTGTGGCCAAAAGCAGCATCAGCTGAGGCCTTAACATCAACCTTGTAAAACTTAGAGAAGGTATGAACAGAAGACCAAGTAGCGGCCTTACAAACTTGTTCAACAGAAGCTTGGTGCTGAAAAGCCCAAGAAGCACCAACAGCACGAGTGGAATGAGCAGTAACCCGCCTGATGGATCCACTTGCCGATAGTAGACTTGGCCGGAGGCAAACCCTTCCTAGGTCCAGAAGGAAGGACAAAAAGAGCATCAGATTTCCTGAAAGACTCAGTAGCAACTAAATAAAACTTTAATGCCCTGACAACATCCAGAGAATAAAGGATCCGTTCCTTAGAAGTAGCAGGGTTAGGAAACAAGGAAGGTAAAACAATGTCCTGATTGTGATGAAAAGCAGACACAACCTTAGGCAAGAAATCCGGTTTAAGTCGGAACACCACCTTATCCTGATGCCTCTCAAAATAAGGAGGTTTAACGGAGAGCGCCGCTAGCTCAGAAACACGCCTGACCGAAGTAATGGCCACCAAAAAGGCCACCTTAAGAGTCAGAATGGGCAACGTAGCCGCACGTATAGGTTCAAAGGGAGAACCTGTAGAGCAGACAACACCAAATTTACGTCCCAAACCGGTAACATAGGCTTACGCGGCGGACGCACATGAGTAACTCCCTGGAAGAAGTTCTTAACCATCCTGCGATTGGCAAAGGATCTTTGGAAAAAAATTGCCAGAGCCAACACCTGTCCCTTAAGGGTACTAAGTTGAAGGCCGAATCCAGACCATGTTGTAAAAACTCCAGGATCCTGGGGATAGAAAACACCCGACAAGGAAGAGATTTGGACTCACACCAGGCAATGTAAGCATGGCAAGACCCTGTAGTAGATAAAAGACGAGGACTTCTTCCTAGCCCGAATCATAGTATCAACAACAGAGGCCGGCAACCCCTTATCCATCAAGCCGTTTGGGATGGCGCAGCTGTCCCTGAGTGAGAAGATCTGGGTCCTTGGGTAAGACGTACCGATCCACTGCGAACGGCACGACGTCTGCGAACCACACCCTCCTTGGCCAGCAGGGGGCCACCAGAATGGCTGCCTGGGCTATCTTGTGCAGCACCCAGCCCAGCAGAGGAAAGGGAGGAAATACATAGAGGAGACAAAACTCTGTCCAAGGAATTGCTAGCGCATCCGTGGCGAAGGCCAGGGGATCCTGAGACAGGGAGACAAATCTTGGAAGCTTGCGATTGTGACGGGACGCAAACAGGTCCACCTCCGGCTGACCCCAGCGACGACACAGGGACTGAAAAACCTTGTTGCTGAGAGACCATTCCCCCAGCCGAGACGTCCCCCTGCTCAGGGAGTCTGCCTCCTGGTTCTCCACCCCCGGAATGTAGACCACCGAGATGCAGGGAACATTCTCTTCCGCCCAAGACATTATCAGGGACAATTCGAGGGCTCGCTTGCTCAGAGTCCCTCCCTGATAATTGATGTAGGCAACCGCCGTCTGGTTGTCCGAGCGGATCTGAACAGCCCGACCCCGAAGGTGAGGAGTTAACTGGGAGAGAACCAACCTGATCGCCCGCAGTTCTAGAATGTTGATGGGTGCATGGGCCTCCTGGGGACCCCACTGACCCTGGAATTTCAGAGACTTCCAAACTCCCCCCCCCCCCCCCCCCCCAACCGGTCAGACTGGCATCTGTGGTGACAATCTCCCAGCATGGAGGAAGAAAAGTCCTGACCACCAGAAGATTCCTCGAATCCAACCACCTTGAGAGGGACTTCCTGGCCAGAGGGGACAGAACAAATACCTGATCCAGGGACACAGGGTCCTGATCCCAAACTGACAGAAGGTGCAACTGAAGGAATCTCATGTGGAACCGAGCAAAGGGAACCGCCTCGAAGCAGGACACCATCAGGCCCACTAACTGCATCCCCTGCCGAATGGAGGGATGAGGACACAAGAGCAGGGCCGTGAATGCAGCTGAAGGCCCTCTCCTTTCTGGAGAAACATCTTGACCTGAGAGGTATCCAGAATCATGCCCAGAAAGGACCTCACCAAAGACGGAGACAGTGAAGACTTGGGAAAGTTGATCACCCAGCCGAAGGACTCGAGAGCGGAGGTCACCACCTGAGTATCCTTCTCAGCCTGATGAAGTGACTGAGCAACAATCAGAATGTCGTCCAGGTAAGGGAGGATGCGAATGCCCTGGTTCCTCAGAAGGGCCATTACGACCACCAGCACCTTGGTGAACACCCGAGGTGCCGAGGGGATAGCGAACGGTAAGGCCACAAATTGGTAATGCTGACCCCCCAGAGCGAACCTCAAAAATCTCTGATGACCTGGAAAGATTGGTATGTGAAGATAGGCATCCTTGATGTCCACAGTGGTCATGAAGTCGCCCGGCCGAAGGGAACTGACAGACGAGCGTAGAGTCTCCATGCGAAAATGCTTGAACCGGACAAACCTGTTGAGACCCTTCAAGTCCAGGATGGGCCTCAGAGCACCGTCCTTTTGGGCACCGTGAATAGATTGGAATAGTACCCCTGACCCTGGGATCTGCCGCGGCCCCACGAGCCTCTGCAGCTACCAAAAAAAAAAGTGTGCGCCACGACCTCCCCTGGAGCCACGGAAGGAGGAGGTGAAAGACCCCCGAAAGGGCCGAGACCGCTTCCTACGCTGAGGTAGCCTACCATCCTTGGCCAGAACATCCAGAAGCTCAAAGAGACGAAGCCCCGTGAAGGGAAGCCCGATGAGGGACTTCTTAGCCGCAGTGTCAGCTGCCCACTGGCGCAACCAAACAGACCGGCGCATAGCCACCAAGAGGGCCGAAGCCCTACCGCCCAGCCGGACGGCATCATCCATGGCAGCCTGCACAAAGGCAACAAAATCAGAGAAAAGCAAGAGGGCCCTATAATCCTCCCTTCTCCTACCAGCCATGGCGCCATCAGCGAGACGCTTGAGCTTCTTCTTAAGGGCAATGGCCGTAATGACTGCGGCACAAACCGGACGCAGGTCTGCCCCTACAAAAGGTGAAAGCATGACAGGTCAGCTGATCCATACACTGGTCCGCACTGTCACGCAGTGTAGTAGTGTCAGGGGACGGCATGACCGAAGTATTAGACAGTCCTAGAACAGGAGCGTCCACCTCAGGGGGACACAACCAGCCGAGAAGGGATACCTTCTGTCCAAACCCTTGGGCACTGTGGGCAATCTGTTAGGCCGTTCCCACTCCTTGAGCACCATATTGGAGAAATGCCCCTGCTCCCGGAACTCCAAACGTTTGTCAGGGCGAAAGAGCTCCCCCTGCTTCCTCTTCGCCACCTTAGGGGGGGGCGACATGCAATGTCTCAAAAATGTCCGACAACAATCTGTCAGTGTCATCAGGGAGCCAGGTATCCTCGGAGGCAGACCGCAGGTCACTGTCGTAACCTTCCTGCTGGCCCTCAGAGGAGTCTGAATCATGGAAAAGCTCCCCCTCCTCTAGGGAGTCACGGCCGCCAAACACAACAAGGCCCTCATCCTCCTCAGTAAAGAGGGAAGGCGCGGCGTCAAGATGCCTTGCCTGGCACCAGACGGGCAAGCTGCCTTTCAATGCTGGCCACACCTAGTGCCAGATCAGATTGGGACCCCCTGCTAGTATCCCCCTCACTGGGGGCTAAATGCAGGCGCGGGGGGAGTAGGAGATGCCGGAGGAAGCGCAGAACTGGGAAGAGAAGCACCCATTCCAGCCTGGCCCGCAATAATACCTTGGGCGCACGGCACACAAACCGCGCCACCACCACTCAGAGGGGATGCCCCGCACATGACATAGCCGGGATTGCCCCGAAGGACCCCCGAGCACGCTATCCCCAGAAACCTCCATATGGTGATTATCACAGGCACAATAGGTCAGTATAGGGTAAGGGTATAGGGTAAGGCTAACAGAAGCCACCCGGGATGCCCCCCAAGGGATGCCCACAGAGAGGACCCAGAGGGAACACGGGGGGGAGATAGGACCGGGAAAAACCACAATAAACTGTTATCCCACCTGAAAGACAATCAAAAAGACGCGAGTATCCCGCATCACATGCCCCACAAGAACCCCCCCCCCCCCAAGGGGGACTCACGGACCAAGAACGCAGCGCGCACAGCACACACAGGCGACCGGATTACAGTCAAAGGATCCGCGGAGGGTAGATCAGGAAGGGCAGAGTCACTGCTGCAGCCCGCGCTGACAAGAAACCTCCAGAATTTAGAGCACAAACAACGCAGCATGCAGACAAGATGGCGCCGTAAAAGAGCACCTCGAGGGGCGGGCCGCGGGAGCATGACGCGATACGCACCATCCCCCGGCGCCGCCCCCACGAAGAGCGCGAAGACGCACCCACGTGACCCCGCGCCAGCGCCATGACAGTCTGCAGTAAACAGCAGAAAAAGCGCCGCCCACAGCGAGAAAACAGCGGGACATCACAACCGTTGGTTGCCCCGCTCGCCTGCGAAGAGAGCCATCTTCTTTCTTCGCAGTATTACTGCAGAGGAAACACTGGAGGTCTATGGGCAATTCTGGTTTTTATATGGGGCCTGGAGGAGCCACAATTCTTCTGCAGTACACTGCGCCACCTTGTGGCGAAATACCCAGATGTAAGGACTACATGAAACAGGCCGTGCACTAGGAAAAGTTGTTCCACTATTTGCCATTCTCTAGATCTTTCTAAATAAATGATTAGACCTCTTTTCACATCCAATAGTGCGAGATCTTCTGCTCCTTATTTTAGCTTTGATCACGGCATGCATTTGCTGTGGCATTGTTTCCACACAATTCTGCAATATCAAAACATTAGTTGCATTCATTTTTCTCTGAGGTCTTGGATCGGTGATAGAATATTTGGAGTACTGCGCAAAGTCTTCTCCAGCACATCCCAAAGATTCTCAATGGAGTTCAGGCCTGGACACAATCAGCCCCGATGATGAATATACTGGTACTTGGTCTATGGGAACTTAACATTGCTGAACCTAGACCTGACCAACTGCAGCAACCCCAGATCATAGCACAGCGCCCACAGGCTTTTATAGTAGCTTGCACTAGACATGATGGAGGCATTACTTCAGATTTCATCCTTACCCTAATGCTCCCATCATTCTGGAACAGGGTAAATGTACACCGAGACCACACAACCTCTTTCCTTTGCTCCCGTTTGCTAGGGAGCCTAAAAGCTGGGAGCAGTTTTTGCTTGTTATTCTAACTGACTAGTGGCGATTAGCCCCAATCCTTTAAAGTGATTCTATACTCAGAAAGAAAATGTATGTCACCTTATATTCTCAGTATATTCTATACTAAATCCTTTGCCCATAATTCATAACATTCACAGGATGTCAACCATATTGCTTCCTAGGAGATTAGCCCTGCCCCTTGCTAGCGATACATTCAGTTACACAGCTCAGCACTGGGGATCAGTCATGAAAAGTGCAATAAATCTGAAAGCTTCAACTTAACTGCAATCATGTGACAGTTTAGCCTCTAACTGGATTGGCTGGCATTCAGATATCATACTGTAAGTTTTTTTTTAGAAGGCAACTACATAAACTCCCTTTCTGGGTAGAGGATCACTTTAAATGGCACTATACTCAAGTCACCACCTCATTCATGGTATATGGAACCAAATAGTAGTTAAAGCGGACCTTCACTCTGAATAAGAGCCTATCTTATATGTTTCCCACACCCTGTACATACAGATTGCTCACATTAAAAAAAAACCTACCTGCAACTACTGCATGTTATAAGCCTTTAAACATCAAAGATGGCGGCTTATGGAAGCCGCCATCTTGTCAGGCAGCCTGCAAACAGGAAGTGCCTCCTGACTGTGCTGCTCTGCATTCTGGGATTGCTGACCTTTACCTGACCCCAGCTCTGCTCTGTCTGAGCAAAGCACAGCTATAACCCGCCCCCCTGTACCTTATCCCACTCTCCTCTCCTCAGTAAGTGTGATGCTTCTGAGTCAAGATGGCGGCGCCCGAATCCTAAATTCCTGAACAGAATTGCAACCCAGTGGGGGAAAGAATAATAAGTGACTAAAAACGTAAAATATATTAATTTTAGGTGCTGGGGAACCGTTTTTTAAGAGTTTGGGCTTTTCATTAAATCACGCTGAAGGTCCGGTTTAATCAGATGACCAACAGAAACCATTCAGGTTTGACATGAAAGTCCCCTGGGAAATCCAGATTGATCACACGCAGTTTTCTGATTGCCTATGATCGCTTTAAAGGGATTGTCCACACAACTACATAGAATATAATCACACGGCCCTATAGCTCCTAAACTGTTCAAGTATTGGATACTTACCTGAGAGGTAATATGAGAATGCGGGCGCTGAATGGGGGAGCTGCACAGCACACCGGATCTACACAGAGGTGGTGCAGGGGAGAAAATGTGAGTATATCCCGTGAAATCATGCTAGGGTGGTTCCCATGAAGCCACAACGTTGGGGGATAAATACGGCGTTTCAACTTTGAGTGGTAGCAGGAGCAAATGTAAGTGCCGACAATGATTCAGTAACATGCATGCAGATGGATCCAGCCAGTGAAGTCAATGGTCCCACAGATGCGGTGGCCGCCATGTTCCTGAAGTCCAGGGCGGCTGCTTAAAGTGGGCAACCTCTTCATTCACGCGCAAGATGAAGAGAACGCCAGCTCCAAGCGGATGGCTGGGACTTCAGGAACATTGCGGACGGTGATCCGTATTCGGGGTGAAGGGGAGTGTCTTTTTCTTTTATTACAAGTGCAGTATCACTAATCGAAGGAGGCAGGGTGGGGGCATGCTATTTTTTAACCCAGGGGTCTGGATTGGCCCTTTAAAAGCTTCATTTTTGTAAATTCACACAGATAAGGGCATCAGCAAAACCGGGGCCATTAGAAAATATCCCTGGTTACACAAGGTGCTCAACGTCAAGATATTGAAATTTACATTCTCCTGTAGAACCCTGCCAGTCATCCCTCACTGTCAGCAGGCAGCCAGGGTGTATAAAAAAAAGGCAACCCCTCCCAAGTCATTACCACGTCCGCAGTAGAGCTGCCCCGGCACAAACTCCACGGCATGGACCCAGTCTTCAGATTTTGAGACCCCAGCTGCCACGTCATTAGCTGCCAAGTCAGCTGCCTTACTGTTAACGCTGTCGCTGGTTTCTGGTCGCGACTCGAGGGGACAAATCAGTGCTGCAGACTCATCCTCAATCACTTCAGGCTTTAGTGGTTTTGAGTGTTCATATCTGTAAGAGAGAAAAAAAAGGTGTTAAATTATTCGGCATAAGCAACACAACCAGTGTTTTTAGCTCAAAAATAATCCACTGACTTTTCAAAAGAAAAATACCTAAAAGTAGACATTCTCCACAGACATAGGACGGGATTCTTCTCTGTAAGAGCAGTGAGACTATGGAACTCACTGCCAGAGGAGGTAGCAATGAAGGATACAGTAAAAACTTTCCAAAGTGGCCTGGATGCCTTCCTGGCATGTAATAACATTTCCAGCTATGGTTACTAGACCACTGAAAGGAGATCTATAGTGGCCGGGATGCCCTCCTTGCATGCAATAACATTTCCAGCTATGGCTACTAGACCACTGGACCACTGGAAGGAGATGTATAGTGGCCAGGATGCCTTCCTGGCATGTAATAACATTACCAGCTATGGCTACTAGACCACTGGAAGGAGATAGACAGGCTGAACTGTATAGACTAAAATCTTTATTCAGTCTTACATACTATACAACAAAAGAATGGACCGCATCAGCAATTAGTATAAAGTGTGCACACACCCAGATATACACTTGGACAAGTGCAGAGTAACAAGGAAAAAAGAAAGGGGTCCCACACACCCCTAATATTACCCGGACAAAAGAGTGGCACCTCTATAATATAATCATCAAAGTATCACATTTTATTTAGTATTCAAGCCAGAAAAACATGTATAGACATGTTAAAAAACTCTAAAAATATACAACAAAGACTACACAAGGGGGCGCCAATGCTGTGTCCTCATTAATCCATATATTACTAATCTAATAGCTGGTTTTCACATAACCTATCCTAATATTTCCAGAAATTATCACTGTGCATAATCTATATATATATATAAAATATCATATTAAACAAATGTGCAGTTTATTCCAAAAAGTGCTTAAAGTGCTAAGAATTATAAGAAGGACAAGCCGGGTCAGGATAGGTAAGGATAAATGATCATGAAATCCCACAAATTCCAAACGTTAGCCATGGTCACAGCAGCTGAGGCCCCCAGATCACCGCCAACACGTATCGGGATGTCAGCTACCATCACTTCATCAGGGCGAACTAACAGCCTTACATACTATGTAACCCCCCAAAACAGGTCCCCATGTGGATGCCATGGTCATGCAGCAGTATATTGGCACCATCTCCTCCCCATTTCTCACAGCAGAGCTGCAACTTGCACTATGAGGAGGTCATGCTTGCTTCCCAACAGGGCAAGGTGGTAACACAGACAGAGATAGTAAAGATGCAGTTCAGTGCAAACTTCCATGAGGAGCAAGAATTGCACAGTGGAAAATGGGGCGATGCTCCATGGCTGTCATAGCAATACAAGTCTATGAGGCAGCTGGACATGCATAGTAACAGCTCCCTCCCCTACCTGCAGTGGTCTCCATAAGCACAGCACCCTCGTTGATAATATCGGCAGATCATGGTGGAGCGGCTGGTCGACAGGTCGTGTGAATAGCGACAGTTGTTGCCTTCTTTGCAGACGCCGTGCATGAAATATCTGAAATGTAAACCAAGATGAGATGAAATAAAAACAGCCTGGAAATGAGGACACACAGTAATTATTATAGTGTTGTCATGTCCCATAGAGATGTACAAAGTAGGAATTACAAACAGGGAAGAACATACAGTAAACTGACTATTACAAATGCAGTGTTATAAGCTCATTGAATATTCTGAATACAAGATACAATAGGAGACATCCCAGCCCTTATGAGCTTAGCCTAAAGGATAAGGGGTGGAGTCAAAGGGGAGGAATCAACTGTCATTATTAAAGCAGACAAACAGTTAAAACTAATTAACCCTTTTGTTGCCAAGCACGTAACACCTACGTGCTGGCTTGGCTGGGCCTTAAGTGCCAAGCCCGTAGGTGTTACGTGCTTGACTTTCCTCGCTTCTAGTTTAAAAAGTAAAAATAAAAAATACTCACCTGACCCCTTGTTGGATCCGGCCGGGTCTCCTCTTTAATTTGGTGCCATCCGATCCCCCGTGGGGGGTCGGATGGCTCCAGGAGAGCCCCCGGAATAGGCCGCCCCCCCCCCCGCTTCTGCAGCAGCAGCTTCTAACTGTAAAAAAATAAAAAAATAAAAATGACATTCACTTACCTGTGTGTGCGCTGGCTCCCGCTGTCCCTCCTCTTCACCTGGGGGGCCTCCGATCCCCCCCCAGGACTTACCGATCTTCAGGAGAGAGCCTGGGAGGCTCTCTCCTCTCTTCTTCTCGATGGCGGCCGCCATCATGCCTCTAAGCCCCGCCCCCTTGGGGGCGGGGCTTATGAAGTCATCCCGGCCCCGAACGGGCTTCAGCTTTCTCAGCTTCTCAGATGCCGGTGATCGGCGCTGGGGAAGGAGGTGACAGGAGATCCTCTGATCTCCTGCCTTCTCCTTCTCTGGATGCCGATCACCGGCATCTGTCAGCTGAGCGGCGAGGGACAAGAGCTTGCAATCGAAGGTAAGTACAGTAAAAAAAATTTTTTTTTTTTTCTAATAAAATACTTTTATTACTTGTGTGGTGTTTTTTTTTCACAGTTAACCCTTTGTGAGCTGGTAAGGGGTCCATGAGACCCCTTATACCAGTTCACAAGGCTGGGGGGGTGGCAAGTCACCTGCGCTAGCGGGTGGCTTGCCATTAACCCCCGCACCCCCATTACCTGCCTCCCCAAAGGCCAGGGGGGGGCAGAAGAGCCCGGGCCCACATAGGCTATGTGGGCTCGTAGGCTGCAGGGTGGGGGGGCCACCAAAGCTGGCCCCCCCACTCTGTGCCTACAAGCCCCCATAGCTGGTCCCGGGCTGGTTACTTTGGGTAAGGGGGACCCCACGTCATTTTTTTTTT